>OY987242.1:10445807-10803170 GCA_963920765.1 Ulota crispa
ACCAGCGCCGGCGATGACGACGTCGTGAGTCATGGCGTGGATGGTAAACTCGGTAAAACTTTGTGCTAGTAAAATTTTGTTCTGAGTTTAATATTTGATCCATGGGCGAGCTCCGCGAAAGCAAGAAGCGCGAGACCCGGCAGCGGCTCTCCGACATAGCGACGCAGCTGTTCTTCGCGCGCGGCTTCGACGCGGTGACGATCGAAGAGATCGCCGCCGCCGCGAACGTCTCCAAGGTGACGGTGTTCAATTACTTCGCGCGCAAGGAGGATCTCTTCCTGGATCGCGAGGACGATGTGAAGCTGCTCATGCGCGAGGCGCTCGGCGAGAGGCCGAAGGGGCAGTCGCCGATCGACGTGCTCCGCCGCCTCGTCGACAGGCTGTGCGAAGAGAAGCATCCGTTCGCGCGCATCGACCGCGAGACGGTCGGCTGGTGGCGCGTCGTCGCGGCGAGCCCGTCGCTCAAGGCGCGCCTCCGCGAAATCGGGGACGAAGTGATCGAGAGCCTCGCGGTCGAGCTCGCCGGACCGAAGCCCGATGGGCGGGCGCGGCTCGTCGCCGGCATGATCGTGCTGACGTGGCGCACGGCTTACAGCGAAGCGATCCGCGTGTTCGAGCGCGGAGGCTCGGTGAAGAAGGCGAACGCTGCGTTCATCGCGTTGATCGACTGCGGCTTTGCGGCCGTTCACGGAATCGTGGAAGGAAGCGGCGCGCGCTGACGCCGGATCTCGAGGTGGGGGTGGTGCGTCCCGACCAAGTCGGCGATAGGTCGAGCGCTTCTGCGCTGACGGCGCTGCACCTCACGATCTCGCGGCTCCTGGAGCCTGCTCGTCTTCGAGGAACATGTGACCATGCTGTGGGCTCGGTGAACCGGAGCGCTCACCGCGCGTGCCGCGAACCGCCCAACCGCCCGAAGGATCGCGGAGTCTCTCCGACTGCGCGCTTGAAGTCCCGCCCGAAGTGGGCCTGATCGGCGTAGCCGAGGGAGGCGGCCAGCGCGGCGAGCGTGGGAGGATGCGGCCCCGCGAGCTGCATGGCGGCCTCGTGCAGCCGATACCGCTGGATGACCCATTTGGGACTGACCCCCACGTAGGTCTGGAATCCGCGTTGGAGCGCCCGCCTGTCGAGGCCGCTGGCCTCGGAGACGTCTTCCACGCGGAGGATCGATCGATCGCTGGCCATGCGCTCCACGAGGTCGCGCAGGCTCACGATACGCGGGCTCGGCGGCGGGAGGAGCGGTTCGAGAAAGGCTTCCGTGATCGCGATCTTGTCGTCCACGTCGCGCGCTTCGTAGAGCGCCTGAGTCCAGATGCTCGCCTGCGTTCCGAGGACGCGATCGAGCGGGACGACGCGATCGGTGAGGCTCGCCATCGGGGCCCCGAGGAGCGGCTGGAACATCACCGGTCGAAGGTGATTCCGAACGTCTGTCCTTCGTCCACGAGGCGTCGCGAGAGGCGGCCAGTCTGCACGCCGAGGAGCTCTGTCCGTCGCTCGCCGGCCTCGTCGACATGCGTGATCTGCGCCGAGGGGTGGGGCAACGCCTCGGCGGTGAAGGGCGAGCGCAGGGCCCATCGCACCCACCAGAAGTGATGGACGTGCTCCGCGAGCTTCGCGGAGGGCAGGACGCGTCGCCCGTCGAGCACGCCGTCGGGCGAGGGCGCGCGCAGGATCCCGCGCGGCGGCGCCACCTGCTTCGACTCTCGCGCTTCGCCGGCCACAGAGCGTGGAGCGTACGTGATGTGTCGCGTTTGTTCAATACGCGCGCCGGTCGGGGTGGCATGAGCTCTCTTCATGATGAACGCATTCGATCTGTCCGTCGGGATCTTCGTCCGGGGGCTCACCAACCTCGAGGTGCAATTGAGAAAGGCTGAGGCGTACGCCTCGTCGAGTGGAGTCGATCCAGGCTCGCTGATGTCCGCGAAGCTCGCCGACGACATGTACAACCTGGCCGTCCAGGTCCACTGGGCCTGCGAGGGAGCGAAGCTCGCCGCGCACCGCCTCCTCGGCGCCGCGTCGACCCCGCCGGCCGACGAAGCGAAGAGCTTCGCCGAGCTCCACGAGCGGATCGAAGCGACGATTGCCCATCTCGGCGCGATCGACCCGGAGGCGCTCGAAGCGGGCCTCGATCGAACGATCGAGATTCCTCACCGCCGCGGAACGATGGCATTTCGGGGCGATCGATTCCTCACGGAGTTTGCGATCCCGAGCTTCTTTTTTCACCTCACGACGGCGTACGCCATCCTCCGCCACGAGGGGGTGCCGCTCCAGAAGGGCGACTTCCTGGGTGCGTGACGAACGGAGGAAAGCAGATCGACGACGTTTGGCCTGACTCTCCTCCTCGTCACTGCGTGGGGTGCCGCTCCAAGGACCGTGGCGCTACGGGAGTAAAAGGCGAGCAGCACATTCACGGCGTTGCTGTCCTCGCACGCGACAGCGAGCTCGAGCCGGTCATCACCGTTGAAGTCCGTGGCCATGATCGCCAGGGGCGTCGCTGACCGTGCACAACACGCTGGCCACGCCCGGCCGGGGTCGTCGTGGAGAAGGCGCTCCCAGGCGTCGCCGGTCCCTTGATGCGCGCTCGTTTTGCGCGAGTGAGGGCTTGTCACTGGCCCCTTTGATCTTGTAGCATGCAGAGCGCATCCAGCGTCCGGTGTCGAAGCTTGAAAGGTCCTGTGTCCAAATCTACCAGCTCGGAACAAGCTTCTTCAGATGCCAAGAGCGGGGAGCACGCCAAGGGTGGAGCGCGCGAGCCGGCAGCCCTCGCGGCTCGGCCCGCAGTCTCAGCGCAAATATCCATGCGCGCCGGCCATGAAGAGCACGCGAAGGCCGCGTCTGCCCCCATGCACAGGGCTGCCAGCGCGGAGCCCCGACCGCTTCCGGGGCTGGAGGTCGTGGGGTGGGGGATTCACCTGCGGCCCTACCAGCCTTATTCGCTGGGACAGCTCCTCTTCAAGAGGGACCAGCTCCGGGTCATCTCCTCCAAGGAAACAGGGGAGAGCTACCATCTCCCGGTGGGTTACGAGGTCAACGACAGCCCGCCTTTCCCGGTCAACGAGTCCCTCAATCAGATGATCATCGAAGAGTCGTGGGACCGCTTCGAGAAGCAGATGAACATGGACGCGAGCGCCGCTGTCGGCAACGCGGCGTTCAGCGTCAGCGCCAGCAGCAGCTGGAACAGCCGGCTCCGCCCCGAGCAAGAAGCCTATTACGCGGTGCGGAGCTCCTTCGTCCCGCTGTGGATGGTCTACGTCCCCACGCCGGACAGCTGCATCGACGCCATCCGTGAGCCGGACGTCCCCGTGCCCTTCTCCCACAAGCACCGGAGAGCTTACGACGAGTTCTTCCGCACCCATGGCTCTCACTACGTGAAGGGAGCGTGGGTCGGCGGGAAATCGATGCTGATCTTCACCGTGCCCAAGTCCTCTCAGCTCAACAAAGAGGACATCCAGGCGGGCATCAAGGCGAGCTTCGGCGGGGCGAGCGGCGGCGCCAACGCCAAGCGCGAAGAGAGCAAAGAGAAGCTCAAGAACAGCTCGCAACGCACCGTCGTCGGCGAGGGCGGAGACGAGGTGCAGCTCACCGCGATGAGCTCACTCGACCAGGAGGCGTACAACGACTGGCTGAAGACCATCCCGCGGAACCCCCAGGTGATCGAGCTGGACGTCGTCGGCATCTGGACGCTGGTCCGGGACGCGGCCAAGGCCGACGCCATCATGGAGGCTTACAAGGAGTCGGTCACGTTCGACCCCATCAAAGCGGTGTTCGACTTCGGTCCCGAGCTCTACTTCATCCGCGGGAGCAAATTCGTTCGCTACAACCGGGACAGGAAGGTGACGTACGCGGTCCAACCGCTCACCGAGCTTCTCCCGGGCCTGGCGGACGCAGGGTTCGAGCGGATCGACGACGCCATCCGCGGGAGGAACCTGGTGTCCGCCAGCGGAGAGAAGCTGGATCGGAAGCTCTTGCTCTTCCGGAAGAACCGCTTCACCCGCTACGACCTCGACACGATGACGATGGATGAAGGCTTTCCCCAGCTCATCTCCGAGGGATTTCCGGGGGTGCCCTTCGAGCGCATCGACGCCGCGCTGGAGACTGGACCCGACTCGCTCTACTTCTTTTACGGGAACAAGTACGTCCGCTTCAACCCGCTGAAGAACTGTGTCGAGGAAGGATACCCTCAGCTCGTCTCCAAGCGCTGGGTGGGGCTCACGTTCGATCGCCTCGACGCCGCCGTGTACTGGGGGAACAGCAAGGTTTACTTCTTCAAGGGCGATCAGCACATTCGCTACGACCTGGCGAACTTCCGCGCCGATCCCGGGTTTCCCAGGTACGTGACTGGCAACTACGTCGACGACTGGACCTTCATCGATGAATGAGGCGGGTGTGTGATGTCAGAAGATAACCAAGACAGGTCCGCGCAGGCGGCGAAGCTCGTGCGAAACCACATGTTCGGCTCGGTGGCCGCCGGCATCTTGCCGATCCCCCTCCTGGACATCGGGATCCTCGCGGGCATCCAGCTACGGATGGTGAGCAAGCTCGCCAAGCTCTACGAGGTCGATTTCTCGGAGCAGCGGGCCAACGCGATCATCGGCTCTCTCACCGGGATGAGCCTCGCTGCGACCGTGGGGGGTGTTCTGCGAGCGCTGTTGCCCGGGTTCGGCAAGGTTTTGATCGGTCTCAGCACTCTCACGCTCCCGCCCGCGTCCACGTACGCGCTCGGACACGTGTTCATCAAGCATTTCGAGTCGGGGGGAACGTTCTTGACGTTCGACGAGGAGAGAGCGAAGTCGTACTACGACGAGAAGCTCGCCGAGGGGAAAAAGGAAGTCGAGCAGAGCTACGCTGGAATCAAACCTTAGCACTACTGCGGCAAATCTTGCCGCAGTAGTGCTAGCGGCGCGTAGCGCCGCGGGGTCCGGGGCTCGTCCCCGGGGAGACAAAACTAGCACTACTGCGGCCGCGCAGCGGTGCGCGAAGCGCAGCAAACGAAGTTTGCCGCAGTAGTGTTAGAGTCTAACCCGGCTCGGTCTGATCTAGCGGGATAGTCACCTCGCTGGCGACGGGGAGCGCGGGAGGTTGCGACGAGGCTTCCTTCCGCCTCCAGTGGGGCCACACTGCGACCGTCACGCCCGAGGCCATGCTGAAGCCGTAAAGCGCGGTCATGGCGGGGATCCTGAAGCCGGCGAGGAAGACGCCGCCGATGCCGATCGCCGCAGGGATGCCCAGGGAGAGCTTGATGTTCTTCACGTTGCGCTGAAAGTCGTCGGCGAGATCGAACAGCGTGGGGAGCAAGCCGAGCCCGTGATTGAGCAAGGTGATCTGCGCGCTGTCCATGGCTGCGGCGGAGGCGTCGCCCATGGAGACGGAGACAGCAGCCTTCTTGAGCGCGATGGCGTCGTTGATCCCGTCGCCCACGAAGCACACGGTTCGGCCCTGCGCCTGGAGCTCTTCGATCAGGTGGGCCTTCTCCTTGGGCAAGACGCCGGCAAAATAGCGGTCGAACCCCAGAGACTCGGCGAGCGTTCTGGTCGGCGTCTCGTGGTCTCCGGAGAGGAGATAGAGAGCGACGTTGCGCGCCCTCAGCGCGCCGAGGACACGATCGACCTCGGGACGGAGGGTCGGCTCGAGCTCGATCACGCCGATCAGCGTTTCGTCGCGGGCCACGTACACGAGCGAGCAGCCCCGGTTGTAGCTGCCAGCCTCCGTCGCGGTGGTCGCCTCCAGGATCTCGATGCCATGGGCCGCCATGAAGCGCTTGCTCCCGACGCGGACCGAGTCTTCGCCGATCTTGGCGGTGAGGCCATAGCCGATCTCGTACTCGGTCTCGTCGACCGAGGGGATGGTCTGTCCTCGCCTCTTCACCTCCTCGAGGATCGCCGCGGCGATCGGGTGAGTCTGCCGGTGCTCGGCGGCGGCGGCGCACATCAACACTTCGTCTTCGTCGGCGTCGCCGGTCGGATAGATGTGGCTGATGCGGAGGTGATCGAGCGTGAGCGTGCCAGTCTTGTCGAAGATGACGGTGTCCACCTCGGGCAAGACTTGCAGGGAGCGCCCGTCCTTGATGAGGAGGCCCGCGTCGTAGGCGCTGCGCAAATAGTTGAGCATGCTGAACGGGATGAAGAGCCGCATGCTGTCGAGGAAGCTGGAGTTGAGGAGAGCGCTGCTCCCCTGGCCGCCGACGAACGGATACGAGAGGGTGCTGAGCGCCAGGGTGGGTAATGCCAGGTCGTCGGCGATGGTCTGCCCCTCGGCTTCGAGGGAGTGCGTGAAGGCGGCGGAGCGCCGCAGCGTCTCCGCGATCTCCGCGGCGATGGTGTCTTTGCCGGTGATCGTCACCTCGATGTGGAACCTGCCGGAGAAGACGACCGTGGCGGCGAAGACCCTGTCTCCTATGCCCTTCTCGAGAGGCTGTGACTCGCCCGTCAAGATGTGCTGGTCGACGAGGCCGAGGCCTTTTTTGACGATCCCGTCCGCGGGGATGGGAGACCCTGCGTCGATGACCACGATGTCGCCTTTGCGCAGAGACTCGACGGGGACGTGGATCTCGACCCCGTCCTTCTCCACCCACACGAGGTTGGTGCGGCGCCCGAAGGCGTCGAGCATGCTCTCCTTCGTGGCCCCCTCCGTCATCAGCCGCAGCTTCCGGCCGCCCGCGTAGAGGAGGAACATCAACGAGGCAGAGATGAAATGACTCGTCGCGAGCGTGGTGATCATCCCGATGGTGTCGAGCACCTCGGCGCCGACGCGGCGCTCGTCGACGACGAGCTCTTTGGCCCTCTCCATGATCGGGATCCCCCCGTAGAGCACGAAGGCGCCGCCGAGTATCCGGAGGGGCGGGAAGAACAAGGTCGCCGCCGAAGTCAACCCTGTGGAGACGAGAGCGGTGTTGAATTGCTCTTCGATCTCGGCCTCCTCCGCGGCGGCGCCGGCGAGCGAGGGACGCGCGAGCTCCGGGGCCGATCGGTGCGCCGCGCTCTCCTTCTCTGCCTCCGACTCGACCTCTGCCTCGTCCTGACCTGCGGTATCGCTCCGGGGCTCGGGGCTCGGCTCCTGCCACTTCTTGACGAGGGAGCGCCCGAAATGCAGACCTGCAGTGAGGAGGCAGAGGTGGAGAAACATGGCGCTCGATCGCGGCCTCAGGTCTTCGCGGCGGGGAGGTCGCGGCGCAGTCGGTCGGCCAGGATGGCCCGCATCTCCCGCGTGTCGTAGAGCTTCGTCGTCCCGCCGCCCTTGAAGGGAGGGTAGGAGAGGGCGGCAAAAGGCAGCTCGGCGGTGACGACCTTGTAGACCCGATCGTCGGCGAGCGGCTCGCCCTTGATCAACCAGCCGCCGCTGTCGGCCTTGGTGACGTTGGCGACGGCCACGAAGGTGCCAGTAGATCGCAATGGCATTGTAAAAATTGAAGTAGCTGTCATAAAAAGTTTGAGATATAATGGTTTGAGATGCCATTTGATCGACAATTGGATTTTTATGATATAATTCTTAATTTGAACTTGTATTATTGCAACTGCAATTTTGAATATTTTGGTTTCTGGTTTAATGCTCCATTAGATTTTTGTTGCAAAATAATTTCTGGTTTTGATTTATATATCCTGGAATTAATAAATTTGATGATTTTTTTTTGTTTTGTCCTTCATTTACCTTGATTCAATTCTTTTATATTTGACTAGTTAAAATTTTGCAATATTATTGAATGACAAGTAGTCCCTACTGATAAAAGCTAGTAATACATATATTGGTGCAACATAATATATTTCTAAACCTTTAGCATTTTAGCAATAAAATATTTTAAAACATTAATATATTCATTTGAAAGTGTTTTAATACTCTATTTTGATTGACTCTACTTGACTACAATATTACATTCACAACTTCATGGCAACCATATTACAAAACATGTATAGTCACAATTGCTTGTAACAAGAGATCTATATTATGTTGTCTAACAACTATTATGTTGTTATGTTTTAGTTTTGTAATTCCAATTCAAAAGATCTTCTAAATGATACCTTGAGATGCGTGTTGTTAAAATTGCACCAAACATGACAATTTTAATAGCTAATGTCAATTACAAAGGAGCTAGGCCTTACGATAAATGTATCTCAACACCTAATAGTGCTATTGTCCAAAATGTGGATAATGAATGGTTTTGTGTGCTTACAGTAGGGGCTAAATCAAGTGGATGATGTATTGATGTACATTCAAGTGTGTAGAGAAACCAATTTTGTTCTACTTTTCAACCATGTGACAATTGTGACTAGTTTGACCATTAAATGCTTCATAATTTTTGTGTAAAGTTCTAAATTGATTCTTGTAAAGATGGTAGAAAAACACAAACTTGCAAAAATGAAGATCTTATGTTTGGAATAGACATAATTATTTCGATTTAAAAGCTCCACGTCTACGCTACCCATCTTTTACGTTCTCAAGGGTTAATATGTGCAAAAATCTTTGAAATTTGAAGAGTTTGCAATTCATGGTATGTAGATTCGCGACTTGGAAAATTAAAATCCATTGCAACTATAAATTTTGGTGAAGATTCATTCAATTCATCTAAAGTTTTTTTTCCTTGAGACAAAATGGATAGGCCAGCACGTGTGCATCTATTTTTTCATTCCAATTTTTGGCCAATTTTGAAGAAAGATATATGAGCATGTAGCTTTGCTTTAGCTTTTGAGTGCTACAATTGTTGTATAGTTTCTTTGTTCTTTGAAATTAACTTTTGACTTTTTTGTTCATGCAAAAATACACGAATGATTCCATGACCTATTTTTTAGGGTTTTTAGCAATATAATGCCTTCAATGCTCAAGAAATAAAACAAAACTATATATTTGAATGTTTTTCTTAAGATTTGTTAAAAATTTGAAGTGAAAAAGTGAAGAAAAAGTGAAAAAATACTTCATGAATGGTGTCAAAATGGACTTTGGGTGTGCTAACCCATACCTAAGCACAATGACTTGTTCAATTTTATTAAATTTTACTAATTCAACTCTCTTATGATTACAATGTTAAACTTAGTATGTTGCTCAAAAAAGATTATGGGCTTGGGTGGAAAAGCTTAGGTTTTCACTTCAGTAGATACATTAAATTTTAGGAATTTACCACCAAAAGACTCAATTTGAAATTGTCAAATTCATATCTGGATTCAAATCTTATGATTTGGTCCAAAACCAAGGAAGGGGACAATATTGACAAACTCCAAAATAGTGACAAACTTTAAATTTATTTTTGTATGAAGTAAACATGAACCTTTTCACCTCAAGCCCATAGATATGTTTAACTTTTTAAAGACCACACACATTTTCCCAAAATCCATTAGAAACCGGGGCAATAAGATTATATATGCATTTGAAACAAATAAGGACCCAATTTGAATAATCCAACTATACAAATGTGAAGGGCACCTTGCTTGTTGCAATGCATCAAAATTTTAGCTAGATTTATTGTTGGAGGTAAAATACTATAATGATTGAGTGAGCTGTATATGGAAAATTTGAAGCTTTTCATGCTTGTGTGGTTTTGAATGTTAATGCTTCATGCAAGTTTTGATTGAGAAGAGCCTTACATTTCTAGAAAGCAAGGTTTCCCACCTTTCCAACAAGACTAGTTTCACTCAAAATAGACAAAAGTAGCAATCTCAAGGCGTAGCTAAGTGGACAAAAAGGGTCAAAAATCCCATTTTCTTTGCTACCCTAAAACGGTTCTACAAGAAATTTGATAATTGTTACAAAAAATCTAATTAGTGAAAGCAATCAAGAATTGGCCTTAAATGTAGGATGATTTCTTTTATAAATAAATTGATAGCATCATTTTCAATGGATTCTCAAATACTACAATTGTACTACTACTATATAGAGAAACAATACAAGCGTATTCCTTGAGCAATTTCAACTTTTTAAAGATTATACAATTGAAATGTGGCATTCTTCTTGAATGTTTGATATATTGTGTTGTTCCTTTGATCCATCTTTGACCAAATATGGATACGTATTTTGAGGCCATGATGTGTAAACAACATTATTTATCAACTCCCATATCCAATTCTATTGTCGTTTTTTGGGTTGGATGCAAAATTCTTGTGATCACAAACGTTCTTCAAAATCATTTTCCAAATTATTGAGCGATTTTACTGTATAGGCCAAAAACTACTCTCCCGAACCAAAATATGGTTCGGTGGTCTCTAAAGGGATAATGCATACATCAAGCCCATCAGAATTTCACAAACTTGCGAAGCCAAAAAAAAAGCCTTGACAAGCTTTTACCGCGTCTTGACGAGCATGTAGAGCGTTTAAAATTGTAGAGTAAGAAATGGTCGTAGATCACCCAGATTGAAGAGGAAGATTGACGTCACCGTGTACCTAAATCTTGCCCAAATCGTAGATTTCTTCTGAATCTACCATCTCCCTGCTCTAGGGAGTCTCATGAGAGGAGGGGAATGAGAAGGCAACATAAAGGAAGCATTTCCTAAATCCGTAGATTCCGAGGACTTTTCACGACATTGCTCGCTCCGACCAAGAAATCTACGAAAGCAGGGCTTATTCCCGGTGCAAGGGAAGGGAGCCTTGAAGTCACCATTTCACGGGAAGGCTTTGCTTTGCAGCTGCCGTCCCTCTCGTCCCGCTCAGGCTTGCAAAGCAAGTGCAATCCGCCTCACTTTGATTACCGCCTGCGCTCATGCCAATTCCGTCGCACTGACGCTCTTCCGCTGCTCCTGTGGCTTCTTACGGCGCCTTTTTTGGTGTCGTATTGGGATGCACGGTTGCGCGGTATGATCGTCGGGAGGTGAGCGGGGATTGAACAGTGATCATGGAGAGCAAGGAGGATCGATTGCTGGGATCCGTGATTGCCAACCATTTGTTTCTGTCGCAATTCGAGCTTTTCCGAGCTTGCTTGTTGACATTGAGTGTGCGAAGCCCTGGGTTGGCGCGTGATATCTATCAGACGGTGATTCGGAAGATATGGACGTTGAAGGGCGTAGTGTGGTCGGACAGCGTGCCGTCGTCCGCGCACATGGCGTGGCTCTGCCTCCAGGAGCTCCACGCGATGGAGGAGAAGTTTATGGAGGACAGGAATCGCGGGGGAACTACAACCGAGGGACTGGGAGGTGACGATCCCTGGGGAGCGGCTGCAGCAGCAGCAGCATCATCATCATCGTCTTCACCGTCTGCGCCTGCTGCGGCTTCTGGCGGGCCTGGATTCAGAGACAACCAGTGGCAGTTCTATTGCCGCCCTGTTTACGACTGTGTCGAGTTTTTGCTTCTCCTAGAGTTTATCAAGCAATACGTGGTCGACAATAGGAAGACGATCGCCAGGGACATTTCGGAAAGACCAGGTTCGGGATTCAGATCACGCCATGATGACTAGCATTTGTCCCGCTTGGATCCTGGCTTTCACGTGGAGCCAATTTTCTAAGCAATGCTATAGAATGAATCATTTTAAACACCGGCCTTTGAGTGATCTTCAGGTTTAGATTCGGACTGAAGAGCAGAAAGAAATAATCCTCACGTGTAAGTAGAGAGTGTTTGTTAGTTTGAGATGGCGAGTTAGAATCTTCGTCGATCAAATTAGGTTCTATAATGAACGAGAAAGCGAGATATTTTAATTGCGAACTGTATTTCATGATTCAGTGCTTCGATATTCAATATGATGCATAGACATGAGCCGTGATGAACCCTAATGAAATGATCCAAGGTTATCTTACTGATTTGCGAATTCAAGCAGGAAAGCATAAATAATTAGGTCATTGTAATTGTGGACGAGAACCTGCCCGTGTCGTTTCCGTCTTTGTGTAAAGAATTCGTCATCACATGCTGTGGTCAATGCTTGCAATTACTGGGTTTAAGAAAGGTGAACGTTAGTGACATATTTGGCATCAATTATCTGCGTTGAGATTATCATTTGAAGGTTGCATTTTATGGAACCCTAACTCTTGCTTGAGGTTTCTGGCATTCATGTTAGAACCATGTTGATTTATTGATTGATGCAACATTGAATTCACTTTCTCTGACTGTTTCTTCAGTTTCCGAGGAAGAAGATACGTCATCAGCGGGGACCACAAGCGGTAGGGATAAAGTGAATGATAATCAGAGTCTTCCGGACGATAAAACTGGATTTTTTCTCGTTGAGAAAATCGTCTCAGTAGGACTGGAGCGGCTGGATCGGTCTGTAAAATTAGTTACTGGACATGGATCGGAAGGTGGAGATAGGGACGATAGAAGCAACGACGGGTTACCTGAGGCTAACGAGAATAGAGTAGAAGCATTGAGCCCTAGTCCATCTAGCTCTAATGAAGTTGTAGAGCTGCTATTATCTGAATTGGATAAGAAGTGGTTACGGCATCTCACTCTCGGCCAGCCAGATCTTCTTGATGCACTATGTCAAAACATAGCTCGACAACAACATGGTGGCTCAAGTTTTCAGGTGGACGCTCAAAGGGAGCTCGATTCTGAGTTGGGTGGAGATACATCTGGAATCAGGGTTGAGGAAGTGCTGCAAGAAGATTTTGAGAGGTCACACCATTCAACACTTGGCACTCTCGAACATTTTGAGGTGAGAAATTCAGGATTCTAAGACTGTGAGTGGAATCGTAATTGAAGACTTTCGCTTGAATACCCGTTTATTTTGGTTCGGAAGGGACGTCCAAGCTACGAGTACCTATCTGAACGAGGGTTCCTTTTTCTGTCATAGTTGGGGTCAGGCATTCAAAGAGAAGTGCAACACGCACATCTTAATCAAATAAAGGAAGACGTTGAGGCGACTCAACTGCTGAAGGCCACCAAGCACTTACGATTTCTGCATGAGGATTACGGTGTTGTAGAATCTGACTGCAGGTTAGTAAACCTTTCCGCTATCATGATTGATGCTCCCTCATTTGTTGCCCGTGCAGCCCGGAGAGCCCAAAAATCTCGGGATATTTCTGATTATATTTTTCATTCTAATTTGGTGTGTGATTGACTGTTCCTTTAGTGGGGCTATTCATTCGATACTGAACGAGGCTAAATCCTCTGTGCGCGAGCAATATGATTTTGTTCTACAAGCCATTTATGAGTGCAGCCTCACATCTGGTAGTGCCCTCCTCCCCAAGTTAATTGAGGTAGGCCAACGCCCTTCTTTCTAGTTTCTAATGTTGCAGACGGTGGTGTAACGATTACTAGTGAAGGCACTATCGATGGGAGTAGATAAGTTGAAGATGAGCAAGAGATTTGCAGAAGAACTCTTTCTCATCCGTGTGTGTTGACCAGCTTGCACAAGATGACATACTTCGGGAAGAATTAGACCAAAGCAAAGCTTCGCCGCAGGCGCTGTACCCTCCACCACTGGAACGACTCCATCAGCGTATGCAGCAGCTGCGATCTGGTGGTTCTTCTGGATCCGGAAGTTTTTCGATGACTGAAACCTCGGCTGTTCGGACATGTTTGAGAGAGCTCTACCAATATGCGCGTGTAGATGGTGCTCATGTGCTGGAGCTTGTGGTGAAGGCAGCCCTTGCTTCTGTCAAGGATCGCCAGTTGCAGAAAGTCGCAGATGTATATATCTACTGTAACCTCTCCATCAGTTTGTCGGTGGCTTTAAGTGAAAAAATTTAGTGTCCTGGATCTCCAGTTTGAGAGCAATTATGGTCTGGGAAGTTGGATCTTAGCTAAATTATTGCAAAAATTTGATTACAGTTGGTGACTCCATTTCCACGACTTCAGCCGTTGGTTGCTGTTATGGGTTGGGACCTCTTGCCTGGTCATACCAAATCTCGGCGCAAGTTATTGGAGCTACTTTGGAACAACAAGATCAAACTTACGGGTCTCTCCCATGGCAGATCTGCAGACGAGGTTTGTTTGAATACCACCACTTACCATCGTTTGGATTTTTTGGGTAGAGTTTGAGCATTGAGGTTACTTTACGAGATGGTCTTTTATCTAATTTAGAATGCGCTTTTTTTTGGGAACCCTGTTTCTGGAGTGGTGTGGGGATGCTACTCTTGTGATATTCTGCTGTTGATTCTAACCCCTGTAGGGATCAGCGCGGGTTGTTTGTTCGTGATTGTTATTAGCATCATGTGGAAATATATAACTGAAGCGTTGCAATTGATCGTAGTTGGGAGTTTTGGACTGTTTTGTGACAGGTCTCTTGTGTGGAGCAGCTGTGTGATCAGCTATGCTATCGTTTGGAGTTAGCATACTTCGCTGCTCGCTCAGTCAAGGGTGTTGAAGACCAGCCTGTCAGTACTCGAATCTTTCTGAAGGGTAGCCGACCTAAAGTTGAGCAAATCGAGGGTCCTGCTGATCCCTTTGTGGCCAACCTTGTGCTTGAACGGTTAACTATGCATTCTCCTGTCCGGGTGGGTCTTCTCGTTCTTTCTTGGGTTTTACTCCACTGGCGTTTGGGTGGCAACTGGCGTATCATAGCTGGAGTCATGCCGTATTTTGAGAGTCTTTTTGAAGTTTTTTCCGTGTAGTATTGTTCGATTCTTTCATTTTCGAACAAGGTACTGAATACTTGCTGACTGATATTCTCGTTCTCCAGGTTCTTTTTGATGTCGTTCCTGATATGAAGCTCACAGAAGCCCTGGAGCTGGTTAAATTGCAGCCGATTGGCACATCCGCAGAAGCTTATCGGCTGAGGTTTTATCTATACCTGTGAAGTTAAATCTGCAAGGTGGCATGGAGTGGGTATATACGTAATACAGTTTGTAGTTTTCGGTGGCTGCACCTTGAAAATAAGGTACTGATCTTTGTTGTGATATGATAATTCATGCGTTGTTTGCAGGCATCTTGACTTGGAACTCTTACACATGCACTACGGTTTACAAGCTATAGTACTTGCCTTGAACGCTATGGAAACTTCTTCTGACAGTGAGTTGTCAATCGATAACGAGTCAGATGGAACATCCATTTACCTACAGCAACTTCGTGAGCACTTGGATGCTATTACAAGCCCTGTCCGTCGGGTACTTAAACAGCCCTTTATCAAAACCTCCACTCTGGCTGTCATCACTACCTTCAGATTTGATTGGGACAATCTCATTTGGGCTTAGATGTTACCTTCCTGCATAAGTAATCCTTTTCTAGACAACCCAAGACCTTATTTGACCGCTAACGTGGCATTCATCGCATAATAATCCCTATCAGGATGCCTTAGCAGCTTCAATCAACATAATATGGCTCTTACGTGTATCTGGTGCAGGTATGGATGATGGGCATTATAGTTTCACTTTTACACATGGATGGAATTAGTGTTGAACTATCGACCATGAAGGACCCTTTTATTTTGGAGCCAGGAGACAATAAGTCAGAAAAAAGAGAGAAGTTTACCGCAGTTGCTTTCATTCAAAGTGTTCTGACAATACTTCACCAGTGCATGCCGGGTTCCAACCTGGAATTGGATTCAAGGGGTTCTTCTGCAAGCAGAATTGGCATGGCTAAGAAGGCTAGCACGCAAAGCTTTAGTTTCCCTGGGAGAGCAGCCAAGAGGGCGTGGTTGAAACATTTGGAGTTGTTGCAACAATTTGTTGACGATTGGAATTGGAGGATTGGAGTACTGCAGCGCTTATCTCCATCCTCCCAGCGACCTTGGCAGTGGCAGGAAGCCTTAGCAGTTTTGCGAGCAGCCCCTTCCACAATACTGAATATGTAGGTGCTCTAGACCGAATTTGCATTTATGAAGGGGTGAATTTAAGATATCCATATGTTGGCTCATTTTTCATTTATATTCTCTTGAATTTCTGTCATGATATCTAGAAAAATCGTCATGCTTGGAGACTTTGATAGTGGTGATGATATATGCTTCTCAAATCAAGGGCATAGAGTTCAAGAGATGATCTGTTCCCATGTCTTTTCTTTTTGGACCAATTTAAGGAATTTGAGTACTGGCCTCACCGGAAGTTGGGAAGTAGAAGAATAACCGGTTGCTGTCTCAAGCTTTCAAACCTTTGTTGCACCTTCTTTTTAATTTCTCGAGTGCTCCATATTGCGCTTTGAACATTCCTATTCCCCTTCATCGCAGTATTTCTTTCCGCTGCTCCAAGCGAAACACGTCTTAAGATTTTGCAGTGTGTTGCAACCACACAACAATATTAGTATCCATCATGATCAGATGTTATTGAGCTCTGGAGTCAGTTGAATAACGTCAACTCTTGCAGGTGTGTTCAGAGGAATCAGTACGACCTAGGTCAGGAAGCGGTGCATCGCTTTCAGTTATCCCCTGAAGAAGCAGCTTCCTTGCAGCTTGCTCAATGGGTCGATAGTGCTGTATCAAGAGTATCGGTGCGTAGAAACTTTCAACCACCTTTTAGTTAATGTCCTTTCTAGTTTCCTTTGGTAATAAATGTGATGGACGTTCCAAACCGTAGCAATTTACAACTAGTTTATGTAATTATTATGTACAGGCCATTTTATGATTTGAACTTCCCATTATGTTAGTTTCACGCACTCGAGGATATCAAGCTTCACAATCTTCAGTATGCCCGTTTTCCAATGCAACCATTGTTAAGTATGATGCTTTCAATGATTTTGTGTGGACTGTGAAGTAGATGAAGGAAGTTTTAGGTTTTTGTATGGCCTAATGTTTGTATATTGGAATAGAAGATGTTTGTTAACATTGTTTGGGGGACTTATTGTGAGATATATCGGCTTCTTTTTACTATTGATCTTCGCACAATTATGAGATTCTGTGATATAGCAGTCATTGTGATGAGAGTTCTTGTTATTGGTTGTAGGCTTTCGTTTTAGCCATAAACTTGCCTTCACATCTAAGAGATGTTGTAATCTAAAAGGTTACTTCGGATGTGCAGGTGGATGACGCTATTTCTCGAGTGGCAGAGGAGTTGTCAAGTGCTGACGACAACCTTGATTTTACTGCACCTCTAGCGCCTCTTGCCACTGTAAAGTTTAATGTCAACTTTTTTCTTCATATGAGTTTATTGATTGTGTTTGCTCTGTGTGGGAGGGCTTCAACTCATTGACTTCCTGCTCCACTACTCAATTCTTCTGGAAAGTACTAATCCTGACTTTACACCTCACTATCAGGTTCTACTCTGTGTTGACATCGCTGCAACCTCGGTGAGGTCAGTCGACATGGCAAGGCGACTGCTGGACCGGGTATGTTTGCTTTCAGTGATAATCTTGATTTAATGTAATCTGTGCCAAACAACCATGCGAGTTTCAGTACCATAGTATTTTTAGTAGGTCCCTGGTGGTTCTCCACCGATAAAGGGTTATACTGATTCTTCTTTCCGTGCAATGAAAGCGCTTCTGCTTTTCGTTAAAATATTCTACGTTTGCAATAATAGCCGCGATCCAGCCAGCTAAGAATTTATTCCAATAATCGCGAGTTTTTCTAAGTCGATCTCGATGGCAACATCTTTATTCAATTGATATAGATACGGATATATTTGAATTAATTAGGCAACACAAATTTCGTGAGTTTTGTGAAGACAGCTCTGGATGGGTGGCTCTAAATGTAATCTATGGCTTCGTTTATAGGCTCGTGTACTGCTGTCTCAAATTCAACAAGCGGGACAAAGAGGTCAAGGGCCAGAGCAACGACAGGAGGCCTGCATGACCTTGGTGGCTAAACGTACAGTCCTCCGACTGTATGAGCTTCTTGACCAGGTTTGTGGTTTTTTTTCGTTACTTTCGACATCTCCATAATGGCCAATACGCTCTCGACATTTTATATGTTGCTGAATCTCTCCTTTTCGTGATGGGGTTTCATGATTGTTGTGTACCATGATTGTATATGGCATGTCTTACGAGACTATCATAGTATGAATATGAGCACTGAAACTGTAGAGAATTTTAACCCTTTTATTATTTATTGATTTTTTATCGTTCTGGTGTATGTTAACCAGGACAAAATCGGGGCTCTGCAACTTGTATTGTCTGGTGCAGACATGGTTTCAACGTCGGGGACTGATAGTTCTCGTCAAGTTTTTCGACAACGAGCTCTGGCCATCCTACAACAAACTATAGAGGATGCTTTTAGAGGCAAACGTCAATTTTTAAGTGGTAATTGACTTTAAGTCTACTATACTGCCCTCTAACAAGGTCTAGTTGACCTCTCCTGTTCTATTCCAATGTGCTAGTCTTGCTGGGCTTAGGTCAAAAGCCTACGTTGTGGAATTTATTATTGCTCGTTTCTTTGCCATAGATATATGTGACTGGCTAGGTAAATTCTCCTTGAGCCAAACGATTTGAGACTGTTGTTGTCTGCAGTCCACTTTTTGTTAGGCACTTTACAAGATCTCTTCATTCTTCTGGTTTCATTCTGGTGAATCTCGTTACCTCACGCGAATGCTCTGATACCTCTTCACGTTAGAGCAAAGAAGTGCTTAACTTATTTCAACTGAACCGGATCGATTCTTGTCAGTTGTGTTCGCTCTTTAGATCGAAATAAAGTTTGTCGCTGTCTGGATGCAGGAAAGCTACATAATCTTGTAAAGGCATTGGCAGATGAGGAGGGAGAGGACTCATCAACTGGTCCAAATACGGAACGGAAGTCCTTGCTTGGACATGAGCACAGTCTTGGCTTGGGACTTGGATTTCGAGTTCCTTTAAAGCAGGGCTCAAAAGCCTCGCCTTCAAGTGGGGGGTCAAGTTCGATTGATTTTTCTGGGGACAATACTTTTCAAGTTGCTGCGAAGGGGGCTATGAAGCGATTTCTTGGACCATTGAGTAACAAGCCTATGGCTTATCTATCCGCTTTTATACTGTACATTGCAACTGTTGGTGACATTGTGGATGGTGTAGATACAACCCACGACTTCAATTTCTTCACCCTCATTTATGAACGCCCGAATGATGTACGTATGTCTCAACACAGCAGAGTGCCAGGAGTTTTATTATTTTGAGATGCATTTTTGCGAACACTTAATTCGTCTGCTGTGGCAAGGATATTGTCTGCCACATCTATTCAAATTTTTGCACGCTTTTTACGTTGATTTTATTCCTGATTTTGTGATTTCTGTACATGTCTTTACGTCCTCCTATGCCTCGAAGAGCTTATTTTTAAGTTCTACTGTTACAAATTGTCCTTGGCTTTGGACGTTGGGAAACATCACAACGTTTTTTGGTTGTCCACACATGTACTTGATTTGATGTCATCGTTTCTCACTCTGCTGGTGCTCTGTTTGGACTCACACGTTTATTCTTGACACTTGCTTTGACTGACATTTTCTAGAAGGGAATAACTGTAACTTGATTGTCATTTCTTGCCTGTAGCAACATTACTGTGATCTGTCTGGTCACGCTCGTGAAGTACAAACAGTAAATCTGGCTCCTTTGCTTTTCAGCTGTTGACAAGGCTGGTGTTCGAAAGGGGCAGTGCAGATGCTGCAGGAAAAGTTGCTGAAATTATGGGCGCAGACCTCGTTCACCAGGTATTCCTTTGTGATGCTTTCTGCATACTTACTGCCATTTAACCTGTAAAGTTGTTTGGGAATGTAAAGAAAACTTATTAATTTCACCACCTGTAACAAGCTCTTTGTAACGGCTTCATATATCGTTTGAGACGGATGTGCCCATTTTATGGAGAATTAGACTTTTTTCCCATCTCTGACGAAGCAATGATGTAACTGTTGGGGATAATGAATACCACACAGCTAGCTGCGATCCTCAATAGCTGTTTGTACATACTGCTTTCACGTCAAACATTTTGTACTTCAATAATGCAGTATGTTCGTGATATTAACCACGATCTATAACTTGAGCAGGTTATCTCTGCCTGCGTACCCCCAGTGTATCCTCCTCGTGGAGGTAAGGGTTGGGCTTGTATACCACAGCTTCCAACACGTCGAGTCCAGCCTGGTAGTCAAAGGGGGGATGTTCATGTTGTGCAAACAGCTGCACAAAATGAGGATGATGAGCCACAACTTTATCCTCTTCAACTGGATGTTGTGAAGCACCTTGCCACTCTATCTCCAGTGCGGTCAATTCTAGCTTGTGTATTTGGTCAAAGTTGTTTCACGTTAAGAGCTAATGATCCAGGCTTAGCTGATTCAAGTGATGCCGTGGATGCGGACCGTTCCTTCTTCGAATTTGCCTTGGAGCAGTCTGAGAAGTAAGTGATTCACAAACCACAGTACTTTGGTATCACCCTGCGAGCACCTACGTTCTCCCTTGTCAAGCCTGCTACTTGTTATTCTATTTCGAATCTATTTGTATACGATGGAGTATTATCGAGCATTTTCTGCAAACTGTGCATCTTTCTTCAATATACGAAATAAACTGGCTTGTGTGTTTTCATTGGCTTTTTTTGGAAGCTGTAAAATCGTTGGAACATATGACAGATTCCGTTGTTTTAATGTACAGATATCCTACATTAAATCGGTGGATTCAGTTGCAGGCGAAGTTACAAAGTTTATCTGACGTATCCACTTCGTCGCATAAATTTAAACACGATGCAGGAAGGGAAGAGGGTGGAAAATCATCCCTAAAGCGTCCACGCGAACCAGATGTGGATGATTTTCATTTACCGAACGCTACTAACATGAGAGATAATGTCCCTGAAACTTCGGAGCTAGCATCACAATGGATTACGAACCCTCCTGCACAGGATGACCACGGTGCTGCTACACCAATCCCTGGAGAATCCAACAACGGAAAACAAACGAGTGCATATTCTCTTATGTTTGACTGGGAGAACGAAGCTCCTTACTCTGAGGCAGTCCTGAGGTAACTACATGTGGATTCAATCTTTGAAAACTGCGAGCTACTTGTTGAGTCTTGATGTCAACATGTCTTGAAAAACTGATAGTTTGCCAATGTGATGCTCGAGGCTCATAACCTTTTGACCTGAATAGATTGTCGAGACACATTATCTTACCTTTTCTTATCCTACTATGTTATTGAGTATATTATCAGTAGCATGTGAGGCTTCTGGTATCATGCTTGTCGTTGACATGTAAATTGCGTTTGTGCTTTGATTGTCGGAGTGAGCATAAGAGACTTAGGCATACTTGTTTGTGACAGATTGATGGAGGAGGGAAAGCTAGTGGAAGCTTTATCTGTCTCGGACAGATGGTTGAGGGATGGCGCTCCAGACCAGTTATTACAGTTGTTGATTGAAAAAGGGGAGGAAACTGATTCAGAATCTGGTAGCCAGTGGCAGGGAAATAGTAGCAGCCATCCCTATAGCAGTAGCTGGAAATATTGTATTCGGCTTCGGAACAAGAATTTGGCTGCGACCCTTGCCTTGAAGTGAGTCAAAGACATACCAAAAGATTCACTCTCAATTAGCAAGCATGGGCTGGAAGCTTCAATGTTGGTTGTATCTAATTTTTGTAGAAAACCGCTCTTATCTCTTGTATTATTGATTCGAGAGATGTTTCTTAGCATCTAATAAATGAGACCGATTTTGCAGGTATTTGCAGAGATGGGAACTTGATGCAGCAATCGACGTCCTTACAATGTGCAGTTGCCATTTGTCTCCTGATGATTCGCTCTACCTTGAGGTCTGGTACACAAACATGATCAGTTTGACTGCCATGGTGCTCCTTCTCATTTTTCACTTCTATGAGGCTGTGAATTGTCATTTGTGAAATTGGGTCTCTCTGTTTATTTCCTATTGTGAAAGTAGTTTTGAAGAGCGTTTGTGCATAGTAACTACACTGACAAATCATATGCACAAATTAATGAATTCAGGTAGTTAAAAAGAGAGACACTCTACAGCAGTATGGCCGCATTCAACGAGCTGACAACCGATTCACGCAGTGGCAAGAGGTACAATGCGATAAAATCGCAGTTATAAACCTGGTCTGTTGTCGGATTGCTCTCTGACACATTGGGCTAATGCCGGATTTGGTTAGGATATTTCTAAACTTGAATTCGTTGTTCAAAGCCTAGATGTCATAATCTCTTGCCGAAAGCTAAAAGCCTCCTTCTCTATAACCTTTGGGGAGATTTTAGGAGCACCTCATATTATCCATGTGATATATGCTGATGTGGGTCGTTTGTTTCTTGTTTACTATCCTTGCGGCTTTGATTCAGCTTTTAAAAAGTGATATACTCTCCTTTGTAATAGCTATCCAGCTGCCGGTGCTTTGCAAGTGTTTGCCTTAGTCCGTTTTTGAAGGACATACATGTCATATGTTTGCAGGTTGAATCTCTTTGTCAAAGTGATCCTGAAGGCTTGGCACTTCGTCTGGCCGGGAAAGGTGCCGTCTCAGCAGCACTTGATGTTGCAGAGTCCTTCAAATTATCAAGTGATTTGCGGAGAGAATTACAAGGCCGCCAATTGGTGAAGTTGCTGACCACTGATCCTATTAGTGGTGGTGGCCCTGCTGGTGGCTTGCGGTTTCTTAACTCTCTGCTTCACCCTGAGGATGCATTGCCCGTCGCCATGGCGGCAATGGAGCTTCTGCCAAATCTCCAGTCGAAGCAATTGTTGGTGAGAGCCTATTTTCTACTCTTAGATGGTTACGAAGGTTTTGGGCTATGTGCAGTTTATGTGATGAACTGATATATGCAGTTTGTATATATGACTGCTCTCAACTGTCTTCAGAACGAGCATACAAATCCTCTACGATATGTTTGTATAAACGGTCTTGTATATCGTTAGGATGCTATATTCAGGGCATATTGTGATAGTAAAAACGTTACATTTTCAATGATGCAAAAGGCTAAATCAAAATGTTATAATGTGATCCTAGTTTGCTTGCCAATTTGGTTGGATGGATACTGCAAATAGCTTATTACGTTAGCTTGTAGCTGTTCTGGGTACTACCTGTCTTTTGGACCTAATTAAAGTAATGTATTTGGTAAATTGGTTTTCCTTAGCTGAGATTCTTCACGCATTTTGACAGTGCGATTTTTTTAATGAAATCGATTTGTCTGCGTAGGTTCATTTTTTCTTGAAGAGACGAGTAGGGAGTCTCTCACAAGAGGAGCATGCGAGGCTGGATCGCCTAGCCTTGGGCTTACGAATGCTTGGAGCCCTACCATTACCATGGCAGCAACGCTGCTCTGCACTACATGAACATCCACGACTCATCCTTGAAACTTTGCTCATGGGGAAGCAGTTGAAAGCGGCCTCTCAAGTGAGTGGCTCGCTCTAATTGTAGCTAGTTCTTGCACAATTCCGTAGAGGTGAATTGATGGTGCATTTTTCTACTTTATGGCTCTAGAATGATTCAGAAGCTTGTCAAAAAGGTTGTATGTCCTGGAGTTCGAATCAATTCTGATGAGTTGTGTTATGGTCTTCTTACAGCTTCTTCAAGCATTTCCATCTCTCAAAGATGATGAACTTGTCAAGATCTACGCTGCAAAAGCTGTGACCATTAGCAGCAGTCCTCCCCTTGAACGACGAAGCTCAACATCAACTGTAACTGCTGTTGTTAAACCAAGCACTCGCTCAGTTGCACCTACCGCTCGGTCTAATTTCAACAGTGGGCTCAACACACTGCAGAAACGAGCATTTTCTTGGACACAAAGGGATACAGGAAACAAGATCATTAATCAAGATAACAGCAGTCGCAAGCGGAAAATAGCTGGAATGCTTCCACCTTCCCATAAGGCCGCGTGGGAAGCTCTAGCTGGTGTTCCAGAGGACCGTCCGCCTTCTGGACTAACTGCCCTGGAGGGCTATGAACGCCCAGCCCCTATGACCATTACGGAAGAGTGGGTTTTAACTGGGGACCCAACAAAGGATGATGGTGTGCGTAATTTGCATCGGTATGAAAGTGCACCTAGTAGTATCCTTTTCAAGGTACAACTTCACACCTTGTAAACTTACTATACAGTCCAATCATATTTGTGGTAAAGAAAAGGCAGCATACTGAAAGGCCTTACTGGAGCTTTCAATTTTGCAATTTTAGAGTAGTGCTGTTAGAAACTTTCATATCAGCTTCCTTTTTGTCCTATTTTTCTTACATGATTTTTTGTTCTAGTTTTTTCTGTCCTTTTTGGAATCTTTCTAAGAGCAGTACCATTTTTTTACCTTGGACAATAATTGTTTATGGAATGTGTGTTGATGAGGAGTGCTTGGCCTTCATTTTAACGCTGCACAACACCTGGAGTTTTTACAGAAGCTTAGTTTGAGCCTGAGATAATTTTTTTTCAGGCACTTCTCGAGTTGTGTTCTTCAGAGGCTGCGGCTTGCAAAGCAGCGGTTGATATTTGTATTATTCAAATCAAGCGGTATCTCTCATCTGATCAGCTACCGCGTGCTACTTTTAACGAATCAGCAGAACGAGGCTTTCATGCTGCTGAGGCATTTGTTCAGGTTTGGTTCGTTTAATTTCCTCAAATTTTATTGGTTCTGATGTCTCGATTTGTGGTTGATATTTTTGATACATTCTATTATACTATGTCCGATTGGTGTTTTGAGAACTGCATTCTTATCGCTTAACTATGAATTTCCTCCAATGAGAATGCTTTTTACTAGTCGTGCATCTTGGCCATCAAAAGTATTTGAAAGATTTAATAATTCTTTTGCAGGCTCTGCAATACGCAAAGGATCAATTGAAGAAGCTCACTGAGAAGTCCGAGAATCCTCCAAGTAGTCCCGAAGCTGTAGATAGTGATAGCAGTGAACCTTTGGGTCATGGAGGCGCAGCAACAACTTCTAAAGAAATTTCTGAAAGTAATACCGACGGCGCTAAGGACTCAATCAATCTTCTTGAGGTTCTTGAGCAGGCAGAGATCTGGCTGAACCGCATGGAGCTTCTGCAGACTTTGTTTGGAAATTATGTCCCCGCATCCTTGAACGATATTATTGACGATTTTTCTGCGGAGCAGCTGCGGGATCGGCTTATTGCGGATGAGCGCTACCATTTAGCCGTTTTTATGTGTACTAAATGCCAGGTATGTCATCCTCTCCTTTTTGGTGGAAGGATGTGAGAAATGTCTGAAAGGCCGTGGTAGTGTATTGTTGAATCTCCTTATCTTTAGTAGTTGACACATCTGTTTTAACTTTCAGGTTGATCCGTTCCTAGTTTGGGAGGCATGGGGCCACGCGCTCCTTCGCATTGAGCACTATGCTCAGGCAAGATTAAAATTCAAGTGAGTAACATTTCCGAACTACAGTATTTTAAGCCTATTGCATTTGTTAACTCAATTTTAACAACAATGCTGTCTCCTTTTATATTCACGAGGTCAAATGTATATGCTGGTCCACGTGTTTTTTTGGAACAAGAAGACTCGTACAATTGTAGAATGTTGACATCTGATCTTATGCATCATGGATTCCAGGCGATGCTTACAGTTACATGGTGAAGACCCCGCTCCGGTGGTGCGAAAAATTATCCATGCAATGGAAGCTGGTCCACCAGCAGATGTATTTGGTGCACGCTCACTGTAAGTATATTGATCCCCTTGGATGTTCCGATCCTGACGGTAGTTTCTTGTAGTAAAGTTATCTAAGCTTGTTGGACATGTTTTGTCAAGTTGATGACGAAGTGACCAGTCTTCAATGATTTTCGCTAGCTATTGAGCCTCCGTACTGATCACTTTTTATATAACATGGTACAGATGACTAACGACCATTTGAAATGGATTGTTGCAGGTATGCACATATGGCAAAGAGTGTGTTAACTTCTTCAGATGACTCGCTTTCAGCTGATTCGTATCTGAACGTGCTGTATGTTCCTCCGTTTAACAAGCCTGATAGATCGCGTCGCTCATCTGAGGAATCAGCAGATAGTCATCAAACTATAAACACGCAGATCAATGGAGATGAGTCGCCCCCGCACAGCCACCTCGATGAAGCTCGCTATGAGGAATGCGTTTATTACCTGCAAGAGGTCAGATTGTGACCTGTTCCAAGGAACAAATTCGATTCGTATTTAGCAGCGTTTTTTTCCACTGATCGTTTTTTATTACTGTGGCTGAGATTTTTTCCTGGAGTGAACATAAATAACGCTGTTCTTCTGCCTGAACGCGTGATCAGTGCCATGGATGTGATCCTAAGTCATGGACTGACAATGTTGATGTGTATTTGACAACAGCATAATCGCCAGGATCTCATGCAGTTTATGTTTCAGCACTGCCGCTACACTGATGCTTGCAATCTTTTCTTTCCTTTTGATAGCCTTCCGCCAGCTCCTCTACCCTCTACCTATCCATCTCAGACTCCTTCGTCATCACCACAAAGGCCCGATCCTCTGGCTACTGATTATGGCTCTCTGGATGATCTTTGTGACAATTGCGTTGCCTTTGGCGTTGTTCCAATATTAGAGAGGGTTATTGCTGTCCGAATTATTGACGCCATCAATCCAGACTCGCCGGTATCTCAACATACAGCTTCAGCTCTTACTCGAATCTGTACTTACTTTGAAAATCATCGACATTTTAATCATTTGTACCGGTTTCAGGTAAATATTAAAACTTCTCCCTTGTCTTAACTGTTGATTAGGGGTTATAGTAATAATTTTAGTATACCTGTTATCCAATCTGAACTGGAAATTTAAGTTTTGTACACTATCGACAGTTGTGACCATTTTTCATAGCTTTGAGATGGAAAACTAATAACCGACATTTTTGCAGGTTTTGAAAAAGGATTACGTGGCTGCTGGTTTGTGCTGTATCCAGCTCTTTTTGAACTCCTCCAACCATGAACAAGCTTTACGCCACTTGGAACATGCAAAGGTATTGTGCTTCTAATGATCTTATAGATGTTGGTAATCAGCTGGATCTGAAGTTCTTATTACATCATTCCGTGTTTACCTTAAATTCACAACAAAGTTTCATGTTCTCTATACAACAGTTCTGCTATTCTTGTTGACCTTTGTTAAACGTTCAAACATTAATTCTCTGTGGTTTCTTGATTTTCTTTCGTATGAAGCACTCACCGCGTTCATCCCTGGCAGGTGCATTTTGACGAGGGTCTGTTAGCACGACAGCAATCAGGAGAAACAACGAAAGGAGTCACAAAAGCCAGTCGAGGAAAACTTCCTTCACAGAAACTTACTGAGGAAGAGCTTATTAAGTTTACATCTCGAGTTGCTGTACAAGTAAGGATTGCACCTGCCGATTTGTTGAATTGTGTCCATAATTACTTGTAACCCATACTTATAAGGGAACTACCAGATTTCTGATGGTTCAGTCCTTTAATGTGTTTTGGACTTCTTATCGATGAAATGGCCGTACTTCGTCCACTTGATTTGCTAATATACAATGTTTCTGAGCATAAGAGATACCCTTGATTGTAGTTTCTGTGGGTATTTGACTAGATCGTTACAATAATACAGAAATAGCTGCTAACAACTGTTTGAGTCCCAGATTGAGGTGGTACGTACTTTTGGTGACTCCGAGGGACCACCGTGGAAGCATTCACTATTTGGGAACCCAAATGATTCAGACACTGTCAAGTAAGATTACAGTTTGGACTTGAGATTTTATATAGATCAATGATTCTTCTTGTCCAATACTCCACTTGAATCTGATTTTTAAACTTATTCTATGTACTAGTGCATCGGGCTTGCCACCACCAATTTTCCTTAATTATAAAGTTCGACCCTTACACAGCAATCGGTGCATAGAATCTTAGGAAAGATTACCTATCTGATTAATTTAGTATATAATAGTCTAGTGGATATTTTTGTCTAATTCTATGTCATCCCTACAGGCGGAGATGTGAAGTTGCTGAGAAGCTCGTTGAGAAGAATTTTGATCTCGCGTTCCAAATTATTAACGAATTTAATCTTACTGGTAAGACAGCTATCATGTTTAAGGTCTTTAAGCAGGCTATCAATGTCAAAAAACTGTTTGACAGGAAGACGGTTGTAGTGAGTTTTTAGGATACTCAGTACAGAGAAAATGTCCATTGTAAAAATATCGTTACAAGTCAGTTACTAGTCCATACATGATTTTCAACTGATAATGTAGAAACTATTGCTGTGATAACTTTGAAGAGTCTAACTTGAAGTATTCCGTTTAATTACTGCAGCGGTGCACATCTATGCGGGTGTAGCTGCTTCTTTAGCAGAAAGAAAGAAGAGCAACCAGCTAGCAGAGCTACTGCGGAACATCAAAGGCACTATAGAGGACGATGATTGGGACCAGGTGTGCTAGAAGATATTACTTCTCCTTTTTTCGCTGTTTGATAATACATGTAGTTTTTTGTGATTGATTCGAACTAACTTTGGACCTGTGATTGGTTTGCACGGAACATGATTATTGTAGAAATCACCTACTGAAATGTTTTTGGCCTAGGTTTTGGGTGCTGCAATCAATGTATATGCCAATCGGCATCGAGAAAGACCAACTGGCTTGATTGATAAGCTGTCAAGTAATCATAGGTACGTGCGTATTTCCTATCAAATGACCCGTCTATTTAATTTTGCGATGTCGGATGATTTCCTATGCGAAGGCATTGTTGTTTTATGGTAGTATGTTATGTATGGGTCCACAGTTTTACTGAATCGTTTTTATTTTTGTGGTGAAACAGAAAAGTTTTGGCATGCGTTATTTGTGGGCGCTTGAAGAGTGCATTTCAAATAGCATCTCGCAGTGAGAGCATATCAGACGTGCAATATGTTGCTCATGTGGTACGTATTCTACTTTTGATGTTTGTTGCTACATTGAATTGTCTGGGCGTATTATGTGGTATCTTATTCAAGTTACTAGAAACGGGTGTCCTCTTCAACACCGAATTAAACTTTCTAATCTGCTTTGCATTTTTAATATTAGAAACCTCATTAGAGATTATGTATCACGACTTGGATGTGAATTAGCGATTTCATACATTGTGTTGAACAGGCACGACAGACAGGTTCTCTGGCAGTGGAGGATTTATGCAAGCAGTGGCTGGCGGCTCACAGTGCGTAGGCATTTGTAACCTTCTAATGTTCCTTAAAATTTCTAAGTAGGTACATCCCCATGTTTCAGATTGTTGTAGTGTTGGCAATTCCGCTTTTTTTCGTTGCCAGAATATAGGATTGAGAAAGCTTCTCTAGACGAGAGTTCCGACGCAGAGTCATCATCACTGTATAGATAATCTGTTGTTATACCCGGGTTAATCAGATTCGTGGTTAGGACCGAAACTGCAGTATCATATTCATATAAAAAATAGACGAGTGATTATTTGTAGCCAATTAGCTTACCAATTCTGTACATCTAGAACTAGTGTTTGAAAGGGGTCCAGTTTAATTGGATTCCAAGGATTTACTGTTGGATATGCTGTGATGGAGCAATTCAGTTTTGTACCGATTTTTGTATTTCGTGTGAATTCTAGCCTTGTTTGATTCCATGTTTGTTACTACTAAATGGATCATGTCAGTTTGTTTTCTGGTGTCTATACGAGGGTTTAGCAATATGAAAGATGTAATCTTCGCTCGGACGTGCCACGGAGCCAGGAGATCCAAGAATTATTGAGGAACAAACCATGGGGTCTGTTATGATTGACTGGCTTGGTCACTTCATTTTGTAACTTTCTTTTGAGAAAATCCGAATGTCCTTACATGCCAAGTTCAAAACTATGTCTGAAACTAGAGTTACAATATTAGCCTTCTTGGGATTTCTCACCTTGTGCTTATTGTGCTTTCATTTTCATGTCTTAACCCTTAAGCGCCGGGGGTGTCACCGTGGGTACACTGATCCAGTGTATCCGCGGGGATGAAAGTCGTGTTTAACCCCTAAGCGTCTTGCTAAGAAAATTCAGCATACCTCCAACATGAAACCTTCAACACATTTCCCAAGATTTTGGAAAGTTGAACAAGTGATCACATAATCCAAACCGGTCATTCTATACCCAACTATAAATCAAATGTTTTCAACTGATTTGATTTCAAATCCAAGTAAATATGCAAAATCCCCATCGTTGAGAATCTCATCTTTTTCAATTTGGGCAACAATTCAAAATATGGATTTTGGACTTTCATGTAATATTTTCTCAAAAAGAAGATTTACCTAATGGCTGATCCCATGAGATTGTGTCTTGCTATACTTGATGGAAAAAAAAACTCCACAAATTGAAAAAAACTCCAAAAGATATGGTCACTCAAAGTAGCTAGATTCCACTAGCTCCTTACATTAGAGTTATAAAAACCTTGCCCAAATCAAGAAAAAAAAAGTGACACATCACCAAACTTCTCCCTTGTACAATACAAGACATGAGAGCACCCATCCCATCTGCTCTCTAAGCCGCTCCCTTTGCTTGCCCAAAGACATTCTTCTCCTAATTGTTGAAAAAATATAATATTTTCCTGATTTCATGTAGAATCTAGAGCAAAGGAGGCGCTTCAAGGAACAACAAGCTAATCAAAAAAAATTCTTGAACTAACAACTCCATTTGGACTTCAGTGGCAAACCAAAATTTGAGCTAAAAATGCCTCTTTTGTATACTTTCACACCTCCAAGCACCCCCTTTGGCCATATTGGGCTCTTTGGTCCTTTAGGGGTCAAGGGTTAATAGTGCACATGTTTGAAATTTAATGAAAACTTTAACCCTTGAACAACCAAGCTACTATAATACATACGATGTACGTTGTTGTATATAGTGATATTTGCTACCAAAAAAAAGTTTTAGTTTGGGATCTTAACTACCTCACTAGAACAACATTGATCTATATTCTAACTTCCTTGTTGATAAGGTGTGGATGTACTCCAAATACAAGAAAAATACTCCGTATCGTATTGGCCGCAAAGGGCTACTTGGACGTTTAAGGGTTAAACTACGCACTTTGCAAATGCATGTCTTTAATATAACTGTTATTGGAGTTGCAGAACACCAGGTACAAAGAAATCTTCACTAAATATTTCTTTGGAATTTTCTCAAAATAGTTAACCCCTAAAGGACTTGAATCATTTTGAAATGGTCAAACTTCATGTCTAAGCTCAATTTTGTCTTTTAAAGTGTGTTCAAACCACAATTTTATATTTTTTTTGCTTGAAACTATGAATGATATATCATTGCTAGAAATTTCAATTTGTTTCATCAACAATTGTAATAGCTATCATTTATTTTTCAAAAAATGAATATAAATAAGTTAAAATAGCAAAAAAAATTCCAGCTTACTTGAATTTTTTTCAAGAGGTACAAGCAGCATTAAAGACTAGTGTGAAAAAGTTTCAATTGGTTATTTTATTTTTTACACCCAAAACAACCACAACAAAGAATTGAAAGTCAAATTTGACTATCAAACCAAGTTTATCCTTATATATAATTAATTTATGAAATTTTGATATTTTTTGCTAGAAGACACATTCATTTTCTATTTACATTAAAAATTTTGATAAATTTAATGAAAATTTTGAATTTTTGTAATTTTTTAAAGCTAAATGTGGAAATAAAATGATACCAATTAGAATATATATTTAAAAAATCTATAATTTCTACCATAAATGAATGGTAGAATGAGAAACATAATGTTGTAGTTCAAATTTAAAATGCATATAAAAAGTAGAAAGCATGAATGAAAAACACACCACATTGTGTTATTTGGATTCTAACACTTGGAGCTTTTAATGGAAATAACTCTTTCAAATTTTGACATTTTTCAAAAAAATTAAATGGAATAGACAGAAAACTTGTCAAGCTTCCTTTTATTGGTTTGAACCATGTACCAAAAATCGATATTTTGAAATTTACAATTAAGGTTGACCAAGGCGCATCCAAAAAGTGGATGCGCGGACCTTTAAGGGTTAAGCTCCTTGTTGAAGCAATCCAAGTGCTACCCTTGTTGGAGATGGTCACAAATAACATTTTAGAATGTGGAAATGAAATACTAATATCCATGAATAACTTGGTATAGTTGAAATGTTAGGCACTTGGTTTAGTTGATATGTTAGAGCCAACCCATTTAGGACAATTTGGATTTTTTTGTATGTACAAGATTTGGGGCTAGCTCATATAAGATGTGTATGAAATAATGTCCAAGGAGTCAAACGTATTTAGAAGCTTAGATATTTTCATGTAGTGTTTTAAGTGACCTTTAGAAACATTATTGGACAATTTGACATATTCATGAGGCTTTCCTAAATAAGAAATTGGTTGAAGCATCTTCATTACCAATAAGGTTTCTTTTTACCTCTTTGAAAGTCATTGGTGTTCTTGAAAAAGCATCAAAACAAAATTCTATTGTAAAAATGGTAACTTGAGGAAATCCTCAATTTTGCCAATGCTAGTCTTTGATCACTCTAATAAAGCTTGTATTAGTACCTTTTTTTGTAATATGTTTATTTTTGGAATGTTTTATGCTTGCATTCTTTTTGTTCCTTCAATCCTCTTTCTTCTTGAGAGCCTTGTCTTCAAGTCTTTTTGCTTAACCATTATTACCTTGCACTAGACAAATATTTGAGTATTATAAATCTTGGTATATTTGCCAAGAAAACTTTATAATATATATCATAAAAATGTGATAAAACCAACAAACAAATGTAACATAATCTAGATAGAGGATATAATAAAGTTTGTATGCATAAAAAATATATGAACTCATTCATCCACCACATTTGAATGCATGATTACACTTGATCAAGAGATTGAACATTTAAATACTAATTTCCAGAAATAATTTAATTTAATAGATACATATAAATAAATAAAAAATGCACAAGTTGAAGTATTATCTTGAGCTAGTAGCTTTAACATGTAACTTACAACACTCTATTTAGATCCATGACTATTTTGATGGTTAGGATACATTAAACAAAATTGAAATTTTCTTTGTTGATGTACTTGCATATCATTTAATTTGAACAAAATAAGTTGTATGAGTTGATTACCTTTTGGTCACTTCCATAATATGTTTGTTTTCTATTTGTAAAGCTTATTAATGAAATTTATAAATTTTAATGTCTACTTCACATTATTTAGCATAAAATAGTAATTATATAATTCACTCATTGTGCTTTTTAGGGATTAGTGACATGTGTGAGTTACAAGAAACTACTTTATAAACAAACGCTAAACCCTATTGCAGAACAAATGTTAGAAAATATATATGTACTTCATGTATACTAGGAGGTAATAGGAATTTCTTGATAATTGTTGATTGCATAACAACAATTACTTCTTGAATTTGTTTGTTCAAGAATTTGTCTTTCTATTATAAAATCAAGTGAAAATTGAGCATGTTTTAAAAGCCTTGAAAGTAAGAAAACTTTGGATGACTTTTTGATTAATTTTCCCAAAATTTTTGTGAATTACAAAAAATTTAACAAAGAGTGACAAGGAAAGTAACATAGCTTAACTCTTGCTATACTTGAAAAGCTCCAAAGTATGAGAGGTTATTTAGTTTATTATTATTTTTAAGTAAAAGGTGTACGGACATGCTTTGAACCATGTGTGTCAACTTCAATAAAGATGACATCTAATACATAATAAAAGTTTTAAAAGATGTATTTAATGTTTTCAAGTCCATTATGTTGAAGTGCAAAGACAATTTAAAAATTAATGGATGGTACCTTTTTAAGTCCTCTAATTAAGCACAAGAATATAAAAAGTAAGAACAAAAAATAGCAATATGCATTGATGGTTACATGTCATGGACAATTTGTGGAGGTAAATTGAACTTTTTGACCTTAACTTAAGGAAAAATATGAACCCTTCACAAGGTCTTCAAGAATGGTCTCTCTTAACATTGATTGGGCCTAAATTGGGCACATTAAAAGCGTGTGTGAAGTGTCTCTACCTTGTATGACTTTCCTATTGTCTAGTACCCAAAAGAAAGAGTACATAACACCCTCTTATGGCATCTAAAGAAGTACGTATAACTATGTATAACAAAGAATATAACTCACATTTCATTCTCACATTTTTAATATGCAATCCTCATGCAATCTTGATCAAGCATACCAAATTTTAGTTACTAAAATCCAAAATCATATTTTTGGTAAATGGTTTTGTGTCAAAATTGTGGTTTTACAAGAAAGTTGATTAATAAATAGTGGTGATGAATTTTTGAGATTTGATTGCATGGATATGTAGGAGACATCCATACGCATATTCTTCTTTTCAAACAAACATTTCAAAAGAAATCAATATTCCTTTTGTAGAGATTTTAATGTCAGAGTGATTATGACCAAATTCAGTAAACTACATATTTCTTCATGGAAATTAGTTTTTGTTATTTGACTCATACATTGTGATTAAGTTTGTACCTTCAAACATGATGATATTTTTTTTTGCCAAAAATTAATTTCCACAAAGAAATATGTAGTTTACTAAATTTGGTCATAATCACTCTGACATTAAAATCTCTATAGAAGGAATATTGATTTTTTTTGGAAATGTTTATTTGAAAGGAGAATATGCGTATGGATGTCTCCTACATATCCATGCAATCAAATCTCAAAAATTCATCACCACTATTTATTAATCAACTTTCTTGTAAAACCACATTTTTGACACAAAATGATTTACCAAAAATAGGATTTTGGGTTTTAGTAACTAAAATTTGGTATGCTTGATCAAGATTGCATGAGGATGGCATATTAAAAATGTGAGAATGAAATGTGAGTTATATTCTTTGTTATACATACTTCTTTGGATGCCATAAAAGGGTGTTATGTACTCTTTCTTTTGGGTACTATACATCACAAAAACTATGAATAGAAAATGGCAATCTAGTTATGTCACAATTTTTTAATTATTCTCCTACTATTGTACACAATCATAACTAATGTTACCCTCACAAGTACTAGGTTAAAGGAAAAGGGAAATGGTAATATGTGCATGTAATTGTGACGCCCAATGAAAATTGGACATGCCAATGTGAGCCATGATTGTAGTCAAAGGCATAAAAGGGTGTAAGGAATTTTTGTTACTCCAAAGTACAAATTAAAATAATTTAGGAGACCCCTTGAGAGGGGTTCTTAGGGGCCTTGTGTAGGGCTCATATTTTTTCTAATGCCACATTTATCATGTCATCCATGGCTTCAACTAAACTTTCTAGTAGTGTAAAGCTAGCATTTGAGGTCTATATAATTCCATACTTGTGTCAAATTCTAAATTGTTACTTTCTCATTGAAGGACTTTCAAGATTGAGATACAGCACCTATTCAACATGCAATAAGTTTGATTTTAATTTTATTGAAAGTCAACATTATATTCTTTCTAATTTGTATGTTAAACACATCAAATGTAGTATAGTTCAAGCTTTGGTCGTGATAACAAAAAATAAACACTTAAGCTAGGTATCTTGTCAAAAAATTCCTATGAACAAGATTGGAGTGTCTTTGATTCTTATGAAAGGAAATGGTTAATAATCAATCTCTAATAATGACTCAAATTTTAGTCTTGCAATTATGTGATATAATCATTATGAGTGACTACTTCTATTACCTTCTAATTCCTTTAAACAAGATAGGGTTTTGTTAAAACTAGCTTTTATTAGATGAATCAATAAGTGAATTAAGAGCAACTCCTATTTATGTTAAAACTAGCTTTTATTAGATGAATCAATAAGTGAATTAAGAGCAACTCCTATTTAGCTTAAGTTGTGGAATAAACTTCTCACACTAATTGTATAGATATAAGAATTTTTTTTTTTTAAATTCATATTTTTGCTATTCCAAAAAAAATACTGGAATTTATAGTGAAAAGATATTTCAATCAGCATAGAGTTAGTTTTTTATTTGCAAGAATAAGGATTTGTGATAGTCCAGAAAATATTTGACAAGTTCCATTCAATAATTCAAGAGATAGAAATGCATCTAGAAATGGAGGAGGTAATAAATGTCTTGAATTGCTTGAATATCAAAACTCCAAATGAATAGTGGGCAAAATTCAAAATCATTCAAGTTATTGGAAAATATAGTATTAATAACATGATTTTTAAGTTGTTGAAAAAATGTGTTATTATATTGAATAAAATCTTCATATCTATTTTACCTTGACTCTAACACTATAAATTGATAATGTACATTTGGTATGAGGATGGTAGTTCTATTAGTGGTATTGGGATATCAGATGATGTTACTAATTTTTGTTCAATTGCACAAACACGACATGAAGCTAAAAGACTTTGCACAATACGAAACAAAGACAAAGTTTCATTTGATAATTACATCAAAAGATTGTATGGTGAGTCAACAAAACTTTACACATTCAAATTTTAAAATGCAACTCAAAATTCATTTTTTTGATGTATTAAGGACAAAATCAACATTGATTAGGTTGTGAAATACTAGTTTGAATTTGAAGTACAAATCTTCTTTAAATTCAAGAATGGATATAGTAGGTTTCATTTCATATAAAATTTGATATGAAAAAGATGGGAAAAGGTTTAGGGTGTATATCAAGTAAACCACACGCTCATGTAGTAGAATTTGCTTCCACGACTTCTAATTCAAAAGCAAAACTAAATATTAATGCATCACCTTTGCACAGTAGTGAAGAAATAAGATTTGCCCCTGTTCCTTCAAGTTCAAATACAAAATTAGGAATCAATTCATCACTCGAGCAAGGTACTGGAAAAACTCAAACCAATGATGGTGATTTTGAAGCACTTTTAGCAAGAGCACAAGCTGCCAAAATCAATAATAATCTCATTATTAGACCACAATGGACTCGTGATCAACAATTATTGTCACAAAAGTAAAAAATCCTTACATCTACCCAAAAATTACAATATATTTAACCTATAATTGAATCTAAACTACGTTGAGATGGTCATATTTAGCAAACTTTAAAATTTTGCAAAAAAAAAAAGGTGTTTGAATATAATAGTTTTTCCATTTGTAGAGAAATTATACAAATTTGTGATAATAGAGAAGAAATAATATGTTTCATTTTTTATTTACCATATGAATAATTGAAAATTTATGAAGGACATTTAAATGAAAGTTAAATATTCATCTTCATAGTTTTGAAATTTAGTGAAATAAAATACAAAAAAAACTGCTTGGTATTTCAAAACCCTATCTATATTCTTATCTTGCAAAAAGAATTCTGCGTATGTTTTTTTATTTTATAAACTTAAAAAGTATGCAACAAAAAGTGATAGAGAAGGAACTGTACTCAACTTGAAATCTATTAGTGATATTAATTTGGACATAGTCAGATCACACACGTGCTGTGCTTGTTTGTTTATTGAAGTTGTAAGTAACAAAAAAATTAATGTCACTACTTAGCATCGGATTTACATCATTTCAAAAATTTTACATAAAATAAGTTGGTCATGAGAACATAAAGTTTAACAATTATTGAATAACAGTTGATTGGTCACAATTTCAATACATATATCATATTCCATGACTGCCACAAAATTGTTAAATCTGAAATTTGAAACCCAATTTTTTATAAATATACAAATATATTATCTTTACCAAAAGAACGCATACATAAAAGAATATTTTACAATTATTATGCAAGTTGCATGCCAATCATAACATAATTAAAGTTATCAAGAAAATCCACAATAAACAACAAAAGGAAAATATTTGCAACTCCTTAAATTGTAAACGTAAATTATAGAACCAAGTAATACACAATCGTCTTGGCTACGCTACTTATGAAGAACACCTCCATTTGCATGGGTGATCATTTATTTTGCATGTTAAACCAATTTAGCATGCTAAATTTATTTACTATGTTGCATCAATTTAACATGTTGAATATGCTTAGCACGAAGAAGCCATTTAGCATGTTGACTTGACTTTAGCATGTTGGGTTAATTTTAGCATGTTGGGTTAATTTTAGCATGTTGACTTACTTTAACATGTCGAATGGATTTTAGTATGTTGTAACAAATTGTCATGTTGAATTGATTTTTGCATGTTGGACTGATTTTTGCATGTTGGATTGGTGAATGCAGGAAAACCCTAAAGCAAGACAACCCCAAAGTTTTCTTTGACATTGGCATTGGAAGGAATGACAACGTTGGACAACTGGTGATGGAGTTATATGAAGATACGAACCCTGTGACCGTGCACAATTTCCGAGTCCTTTGTACCGGGGAACTGGGTACCAATGGAGATGCTTTGCGACTTCACTACAAAAGCACAGGCTTCCACCGCATCGTCCGAGAGTTTATGTGCCAGGGTGGAGATCTGACACGTGGCCAAGGCAACTCCCCTTCCATTTGGGGAACCAAATTCCCAGACGAGAATTTTGTCCACAAACACACTGGTCCTGGAGTACTATCCATGGCTAACAAAGGTCCCAATACCAATGGGTCCCAGTTTTTCCTTTGCACTGCGGCCACCCCTTGGTTGAATGACATGCATGTAGTCTTTGGCCAATTACTCGAAGGATTTGAGGTGCTCAAAGCCATGGAGGCAGTTGGGTCCAAATCAGGAACCACCTCAGAAGACGTTAAGATTGTTGATTGTGGGCAATTATCATAATAGTTTTTATTCTAATCCTTGCAGAATTAAGAGAAAACAACCAAAAGTTTCTTTGACCTTTCGTAATTAAAAAAAAAGTATCTTGCCTTTTGTGAAATTTTCAAAATGTCTAATGTCCAAAATGAAAACATTTCCCACTTGGCACTTGTTTGCTACTCCTCACTGGACACTTGTTTGGTGCTGCTCGCTTGTCACTTGTTTGCTTGGCAAATTAAGTTTGACAAACTAGTGCAAAACTCTAACTTAATACTCAAGGCTTTGTTCCATCTTGTATTGTTATGCGTTGTGGATGATGTGGTCCATTTTAGGACATGTAGGAAATCCATTGGAAATACAAAATGGGTTAGTTAGCTAATCATGGACTATACAGTCCCCAAAAACAATAATCCATATACAAATATTGGGAGATCTCCATTCATTTGAAGATATTATACTCGAAACCTCAAAATTTTTTTACAAAATATTGAACAACTAGTGTTCCTCAATAGCAAAAGATCTCCGTATATTTTGCAAACAAAGTTAAGGATTACATGAGAAGTCTTTTTTAGTTGCTGCTAAATTTTTATGTGATAGTTTTGGAATTCAAGACTTAATCTAGATGAATGATGTTTTGGAATATTTGAAAACACTAATATAAGTTTTATTACGAGTACAAAAACAGTCAATTGTTTTTAAGTGGGGGTAATTGCAAGAAACACTTGTATTATTTGTTGTCCCCTTCACCTCCCGCAGGTGCTTTTTGGCTTGTAACTTTTGCGCAACAAGTTCTTTTGAGCTGAAATTTCAGGGGAAGGTACATGTCATAGTATAGACCTTCCATAATATTTGCGGATTTTTTAAAACTATTTTACAGCCCCTGAATAGGTGTCTACCTTGGCCATTTTGGGGGTTTTTAGTACTATTTTGGGTCCAAAATGCTTTTCTAGGGTTGTAAATTAGGGATGTTGTTTATGGAGCATGCTTACACGCATTTTTAGAAGGGTTTTGCAAAATTATAAATCCCGTGGTATCTACATTGTCTCAAAGTGGGCATCCTATCTCCCTTCATTGGCAAAATACAAAGAAATTCCTTAGCAAAGCAATTGTACCATGTGAATGTGTTGAATGGGTTTTCAAATGGCCAATTTTTATTTTATTTTATTGAATTATGTTACTATTTTCTAAAAAACAAGAAAGAAATTGGCTTTTTGTTGGTGATTTTGTTTTGTGCATAACTTTTAGAATAAAAATTTTCTAAGTCTGAATTTTCATGAATATGTTATTTTAAGCGCTTTACAAATTTTCCATATTTTATTTTATTTTAGAAAAAATTATTCCAAAAGCTCATAGTACTACCTATTACTACCAATACTAAGAGTGTTTGAGACAAAACTATGAAATGTTTCTTACAACTGCCGTGAACTTCTTTTCCTACGTTAGCATGGTTCATATGTGATGTTAATGGCAAGTGACACATCATTCCCAATGAATTTATGAGCGGTCTTTATTTCATTCAGGATTTGAAACAATAAGCAACCTTTATTTAAGCATTCACGAAATCAAATTTGGCCTTAGATATTCCAGATATACATGCCATTTTTTTTTCATTGCAAGGCAAAAATTGAAATGTGTAAAATGATCAAACAGACATAGAAAATGTTGGGGGGTTTTGTCTTTTTTGGTGGATAACATCTTGCTAGAGGAAAAGCTAAATTAGGCACTTCAAAGGTAAGAGATTGTTTTGAAGAATACGATTTTCTTAAAGGTTCCATACAAGGATCTTGTGATTGTCACAGCTGCATAGTTACGGTTAAAAATCATTTTTTTCATGAATAAACAAAGCACATTGAACGCAGATGTAATTTCATCAAACCAAGTGTGAATACAAGAAGGTGGGATTTCTATGTAAGTACAAGCAAAATGGCAGCATTCACTTTCACAACATGCCTTGTAAGGGCAAATTTTGATTTGTGCAATGAGAAACTAGGAGCATGTTTATTAATACCAATTAAAAAGAAGTTAGTGAAGGTGAAGAAGTTATTAATTAAAAAAAAAACACTTTTGAAATGAATGAAAGTTGATAATTAGGCGCACAATGAATGGGATGTACTATTGATGCTTGGTTATGTACAAGTGTTGAAATCTAGTTACTCTATGATAATTTAATTATGTCAAAATCATGGATTTTGAAGTAGTTGAATACCACATGACATTGGTCAATAGAACATCATAAAGTTATACCAATATTGAGTGCGCAATACACCTAGTAATCTCAATATATTCTAGCAAGCAAATTGACATTTAAGTAGTATATGAAGTAGTTTGGTGGGTGATTATGAAGACACGATTGAGTATTTTGTAAATTGGTATTACTCAATATCTATCCTCTATGATTGGATGGCAAGTTACACTCTTATATTTTTTGTTTGCAATATGATATGTGTTTGTCAATGTAAAGGCAAGAAAAATCATGGAAGTAATCATGTTGATGATATTGTTTGTATCAATTACTACAAGGGAAATTGTCCAAAATGACAAAAATATGTCCAAATCAACATGGCTAATTCTATAGAAATTGTCCAATTTGACAGTCTTTTTGTCATTTTGGACACATTTAGTCAATTTGGACATGTCAATTAGGACACAATTTCTTGTAGTTAATTATATGTCTAATTAATTATCTATCACATGATGGAATTGTTTACATCTGTTGTGGTTTGTTTTTTGCTCAATTATGATTATGTATTTGTCATCCACATGATGATGATACAATTTTTATAAGTGTATCAACACCTTGGTAAACCTTCTAATTATAGTTCCTCTACTTACAAGTGGTAAATAAAAATGTTGTAGTTAGAGAAAAACCTCCTTCTAATATTGTTATGTCCAAGAATAGATAAGCTGTTGCTATTCCATGCATTCTATTAAAATTTTGAGTTTCTAGAAAAAAAAATTAGTACTTTTTTTAACATGATTTGTCTTTACAACTATTAATTTTCTATTCTTTGATGCATTTGATTATCAATAATTTTTACATTGTCCTTACCAACCATCAAAGCACAACATTGCACTTATGAATAAAATTAGAGATGCTTGTTCCCATAATTTATCCAAGTAAAGCACTCATCAATTAATAATATGTCCCTTGTATCTGAAACTGAAAAAAAAAAGTTGCAAAAAAAGAAAGTTATTGAAAGAAAAATATCAATTAGCCCATGCAAAATGCGATTCACAAAACAACATATGTTGAATGGCTTCTCCCACAATAGAAGTTCACCACTTATGATTACATTTGAGGTGTTGGATACATTGGCAAAGTTCATACTAACAAGGTTCATATAGATGCTTGGACCTACTTCTTGAGAATATTCACAAACCTCTCTCCATTGTATTTAACTCCTACATAGGGTACTCTAATCCTTGTACTCAATGTTGGTCACTGTGGCTGCCCTCTATAGTAGTGCTACAGTTGTGTGACAAGTGTCCACTCATTATAATATTGTTTCCAAAAGTTAGAAAAGTCAACATTACATGTTACCCTCATGAAAATTGCAAGAAGATTAGCATGGGACCTCATATTGTGTATATGAACCTTCTCAAAATATGGGTTACTTAAAAATCTAAGTGCATTTGGTGAAGTTATTTTTGGCCTTCCACAATGGGCTCTGTATCTTCTAAAGAAAACTAAATGAAAAGCATTTTTTTTTTCATCATATAAAGTATTGTTTTGTATTGGACAAAACCGGTCCGCCTCGGCATTTAGGGGGTTAACCCTTAAACGTCCATAGAGCATAGTATATACGCTGACGTATAATTGTCATTTGTTACCAATAAGAAATTTTAATTTGGGATCTCAAGTAGCCCACTAGAACCACATTAATCTATTCTCCAGCTTCTTTGTTGATCTCAACTATAATAGAGGTGTGGATCCATTCCAAATACTAGAAAAATACCCGCTATTGTACTGGTTGGAGCGGCACGCTCAGACGTTGAGGGGTTAACAATGAGCTTGAATCTGAAAGCACGCCCCCAGTAAATACAGATGATAATAAACGAGTATTTATTGCAAAACATTCAACACTTATTGCAGAGCGTTCACTATCATGGCCTCAACTGTTGGGGGCTTTCAGTTAAATAACTCAAATGGCCGTCATACATGTTTGGATGCTGTCAATAAAACCTAGCATTGAACCAACATATTCCTAAGTACGATTGACCTATAATTAGTCCTTGTTTGCATGCAAATTCAAGGAAACTGGTATTGACGTTGAGTATTTGAGATGCTCGAATTGACATGGTTTCATTGTAGAGCCTCCTTGTTCGTGTGCCACAGCCCTATTGCTTGGGGTTTAGGGTTTAAGTTAGTTGATTTCCCTGATTGATCGAGTTGCAGACCAGTTGCAGACAATCTTGACATCACGAGCAAGAATGATGGATGGAGCTGGTGATGTTGCGGACGAAGCCGAAGCAAGAGGAAACGGGGGCCCAAAGAGGCAGAAGCTCGTGATGTGTGTCGATGTGAAGCAGGGAAGTGCACTGCAGTTTCAGCCTACAGTGCTGCCCTCAACGCAGTTTTGCAGCTTTGTGGAAACGGCTGGAAAGGAGCACGTGGTGGGGTTCTTTCGACAGATTGTGGAGGAGCTGGAGGTGAAGCGGAGAATTCTGGATTTTCATTTGAAGATTCGGGATAGGAGGTCGTCCTTCTATGTGGATGTGTACTACGGAGATCAGGATGTTGCTGGCCCAGTGGAAGTCCTCCCTGGTAAACCCTAATTGTTGTGACCAAAAGGCTCAATCTGCAACAGTAATAATCTATGTGCAAGTTTGTGTCTATTGGCAAACTTAGGGTGACGGGAGTAAACTTATAGGGTTTACGAAATGCTTGAGATTGATGAGCAGGAATCGGGTGCAGGCGCTTGCATATCATGCGATTTCAACACGCCGCTGTATCCTGGGGAGTTGCCATTGATCACTGCAGGAGCGTGTGTGCTCCCGCAGTTCAACGGCCAGCCGTATGTCCAATGCCACCTTGATGCCAAAGCCCGGCCGGGATTTATTGTCACCCCGAAGCGCCATGTCGAGAGATTGTCAGAAATGGACGACGAGGAGGTGTATGCGTTGTGGACTGTCGCTGCTCGGGCTCTTAGGTAAACGATCAGTGCCTCACCCTCCATGTAAGGTAGGAGGCTCTAAAATGGAGCATCTCCTGAAATGTACCCAGTTTGTACATGTTATTTTTCATAGCCCTTCAACAATGTACATTTGAGGAGGTGCTCCATTTTAGAGCCTTATGCCCTTTCCATTTCAAATTTTTTATAATTAATTCCACAAAGTTCCAAAAAATATGAAACAACTTGGGTTAGATGCCAATTCTTCTTGTCTTTCAAGGAAAATTTCCTGAAAATTATTTCAAGAAGTTTCACCTACCAAAAATTCAGTTTCAGCCCTTAGATGCTCCATTCATGAGCCTCCTACCTTAGGTCTAATTTTTCGTCAAAGTTGTAAGTTGCAATGCCTCAAAACTTTCTACCCTTTTTAAAATATGTTAGCTCATCTGGAATTGTAGTACGAGCAGAATGTGAAGAAAAAATGATAGTTGTGATGTTGTGTTTATGCCAGAGAGGATTCAACTCCATACAGGAGCATGATTCTCAACCATGGAAAATACCGCAACCTTCCTCACCTTCACCTCAAGATCTGGGTCACGGAGGAAGCCCACATGAAGGGGCGCCAACATTGGACCACCGAACAGCAGGAACTGTGGACAACACTGCAAACCCTGGCTGCCACGCTTCGAAAGAAGGACGTGGCCTGCCGTCAATTTCGAAAAAATGGCAGCTGTCAGAATGGAGCCCAGTGCAATTTTGAGCATCGTTGAGGACCAAATTAGGTTTTGCACAATGCAGCCTGATAATTTTGAGTTTGGTCTTCCTTATGAACGCCTCGAAGTTTTTCAGATGGTATGGAATCTCACTCCATTTATTTTTAGCTAGGCACCAGCTCTTGGATCCTTTGCTGCTGCTGCTGCAGAAATTTGCAGTAGGGAAATGGTGTAGAATGTGTTGTATGTTTTACATACCGTTTTACAAAGCTTGGAAGTTTAATCTGAAACGATCAGCAATTAGCTAGCTTCAGCCAATGATACGTTCAAATCGTTGTCATTTGAAGGAATTTTACCCTAGAACATGAGCACAGCTGCATCAATTTGTCAGCTTTATTAAATCTCCAAATCAATGATATCAGATTGCATGGAGCTGTGTATGTGTCAATATTTTGATACAGATATACTAGGTCTATTGGCCTCCCTTTTGTCTCCATAAATTCGGATTCCGTCAGGTCAAAATCTGTTGGGATAGTAACTTAGAACCCTGTGGTGTTTTCATTATGCTTATCACCTGGGCTTTTGCTATGCGGCATGTAAATGAGACCACGCCAGAGCCTATCGTACCAACTATCAAGTCGCTCAATGTTGGTTATTGTTTTTTGATGGGGTGCTTATAAATAAATGTCTTCACTCACCAATGCATGAGTGTTGTACTTTGCATGTACTTTGTTTTGCTCTTTGGTTTGTCTCAAGTACATGGCGTATGATAATTTTAGGGAATTGCTAAAGCGACTGTTTTATTTATTTGGATCAAAAGATTTGTTTCACTTTTATCAATTTGAGGCTATACTCTACTCAAAAAAAAAATGTGTGCTTAAATTTGAAACAAAAAATATAGGACTTTTGAGTTATATAAAGCAAAAATACATCGAAAAAATAATATTGGTACAATAATGTTTCAACAAAAATTTATATTTGTCATGTTTTCTTTCAAGGAGATGGTAATGTTATGATTGAATGAATGATGGGTCACTTGAATAAATAAAAAATAGCACTAAATTATCAAATTTCATGTTCACGAGATGTCCCGTTAGCAATTTAGGGTGTCATGTTAGCAATTCCCTTAGGGAATTACTACAACAACACCCTAAATTGTTAACGGGACATCTCGTGAACATGAAATTTGATAATTTAGTGCTATTTTTGATTTATTCAAGTGACCCATCATTCATTCAAATACCGCACGACCACCTCCTTGAAAGAAAACAAAACATGACAAAAACAAATTTTTGTAGAAATATTATTGCACCAATACTATTTTTTGATGTATTTTTGCTTTAAATAACTTAAAAGTCCTATGTTTTAAGTTCCAAATATAAGCACACTTTCTTTTTTTTTTGAGTATAGCCTCAAATTGATAAAAGTGAAACAAATTTTTTAATCCAAATAAAAAAAGTCAGCATTGAAAATCACATTTCATGCTCACAGGCGGTGTCTAGTTAACAATTTAGGGTCTTGCAATAGTAATTCCCTTCCCTTATTGTAATAAAATTTTGTAGGATTCTCTGATGTTATTGAGCTAGGAATGACTGTGAGTCCGTGACACCTTTCTCCATTCATCCAATTTTCTTTGAAGTTTGAATGATCTAGCTTGTCAAAGCTCTTGTTATAAGTGCCATGAATTTATTTGAACGAGCACAAGATGTGCCAGATCCTCACAGGTATCGTTGTGAAATATTTTAGAATCTGTTTTTCCTCTTTGTTCATATTTAATCCTTGTATTATTGCTATTTTCTTGATTCTCAATTGGTTTCTGATTTATTTTGCAAAGGAAAACTTTACTGGTTTATCCTCTAGCATTTATAGTTAGCTTCTAAAACCTTCTCAAGTAAATTAAACCACAAATTATCTCATCTTCCTAATATGTAGAGTGTAACAAATTTAGTAATTTTTAAAATTAAAAACCATTTCTATGGGTTTATTTTAACATTGTGCACAACATAAGTAGTCAAGAGTAAAAAAGCATTGCTCATTCTTTTATTGGAATACACTTTGATTCTTACAAAATTCAAGCTCTCTATTTTGGAGTTTATCATTTACTTATGTAACTTGTTGCACTTTTCAGTATAATTTTGGTACATTGTAGGTGAACAATTGATCAATAGTAGTTATCCATTACTAACATAGGAGTTGATATGAGTTATTTAGGGAAAGTTAAAGGAAACTTTGCAATCTTGTCATAAATGTGAACAAGAGTAATCATGTGTTGTATAAATTCTTGCATAACAAAATACATGTCTTCTGAAAATGACCAAGATAGTTTGTGAGTTTTCAAAAAAACTTTTCTATTAGTATACGCAAGTACATGTGGTGATTACCCTTAAGAATATTTTATAAATATCTTATGATGTCTTGGGCACTTTCTTAAGAAATCCATGTGATTTCATTAATAACTTATGCTTGATTATGGCACATTGTATGTAACTAAATGTTTTTCACTTTGGTGGGCCTATTTCTAAAAGAACCAAATGAATCCTTATTGTTCTTGCAATAGCATTTGTCTCTTCTAAGTTCTAAAGGCTTTAGATCATTTATCTTTAATAATAGTTGGTAATAGCATGTACTGGTAGTCCGGTACATTCTTTTTATGATGTGAAAATGCAAACTTAAATATTTGGTATTCAATGGTATTCACTAGATGCAAATTGAAATACCCAACAATGACAAGGTATTTAACATTATTCACAAGTTTAAAGAAAATATTTTTCTAGAGATTTGACTAGTTAGGACATTTCCACCAGAAAGAAATCATTTTGACAAGCTGTTCAATGGTCTTCAAAATATTTTTTTGAAAGACTTGGCTAATTGAGAATCTTGAACTAAATACAATCAATTTGACAAAGTATTCACAAAAGTATTCAGCAATCCAAAAATAGTTCTTCAATTCAAACCTAGCCAATAAGGGAATATGGACTACAAATGAACTATGAACAAAATCAATCCTAGGGAACAAGTTTGGCAATAGAGTTGGCATGGATTCCTAAGAAACAGTGAAACATTGTAGGTGTAGTTGATGTGCCGCTCAGATTACAGATACTGAAAGGGGACTACCCTGGATCTGCGAAGCAGTTGAAAAGTAATTTAATATATCAATTATAGGGACGGTGCAAACTGCCATTGTTTTCTTTTATCAAAATTAGGAAACTTTCCTACATATTCATGTAAACAAATCTCAAAAATTCATCGCCAATATTTTTCAATCAATTATCACACAAATCCATGATTATTACACAAAATAGTTCACCACTAGTTGGATTTTGATTCTTTGGAATTAAGATTTGGTATGCTTGATTGAGATTGCTAGTAAGAATAAAAAATATCAAGGATGTAAGACAATAAAATGCCAATAAATGCCACTTGTATTTTATAACAAGCTGAGTTCTTGAATCGTAGAGGAGGGTGGCAAAAACCTTTATCTAGCAATTATACACAACACTAGTTGAAGGAGCATGCTTATAACCAAAAATACACAAATTTCATTATCAGTTACCATGTCCTCACGTAACGATGAGCCATATCAAACCAATCTCCAAATCCATTATTTTTTCACAATCATGTAAGATAGGAAAACCAAAAGGCAAGACAACAAAAGCAATGGTAAAACTAGGTCAATTTCGAGCAACTATTCCAATTGATGAAACCTTAAAAAACATTTGAATTCATGTGAGCATTTTCCAGATAATATGTGCGAAGATGCCATGCAATTATCTTGCAGTTGCTAAGATGACCTTCCCAATTCTAAGGCAGCCCAATTATGGGAAATGGGTTTAGATGCTTAATGAGAAGCATACCTTGACACAAAAGGGCATAATCATTTCATAATCAGAGTGATGCCAAAGCTCTTGAGGCTAGGTATGTATTTGGCTTAGAGCATTTCCAACCAATGTATGGGGAGAGCAAAAAAAAAAAGAAAAAACAATAGCAAGTCAACCGAATGAAATGTGCAAGAAACTAATTGAAATCTAAATCAATCAACTAATAACCGACTAGATTTTAGGAAATTCTCTAATTATAGTGTAAGAATATAGGGAACAACTTTTGCATTCACTAAAAAAATCAAATGAAACTGAGAAATGTAGGCTTTTTGTCATAGAAGCTAAAAATCTCCCTGCACACCGTCTCCATCCATCAGGCGGAACGCCCTATTGGGGACACTTTTGGATGAAAAGGAGGCCCTGAATGTTTGAACCCGCTAAAAGATTCCCTCTTACACTAGAAAATTTTCATTTTCCCAATGAATGGCAATTCTTACAAACACTACTTTTTTTTTTTATCAATTACTAGGTTGAGAAGGCAATGATGAAAATTCTATCTACTTTTTGAATCAAGAAGGCTTGTTATTGGTTAAGCTCTATTTTGCCTAAGGTAGTACGCTAGAAAACCGTTTGCTCATTTTGAACCATCCAGTAGCTTGTTGTGAAATGGTGCACTGGTGGTTCTTACATTAGCCTCTTACAACTCATTAAATGCATGGAAGAAAATTTGTTTTTAATTGCAAGAGCCAATCATTCTCCTTGCTTCCTCAAATCTCTTCACAACTTGCAATTCTTGGAAGGTCTAAGGTTAATAATAGACATATATGACACATACACTTTAAGAATTCATAAATAGCTCAAAAATACTTCAAAATATATGAAACGACTTGTGTTACATTCAGCATCTACTTCTCTTTGTTTGAAAAATGAACTAAAAATCCTTCCATCCACGGAAGACCATCAAAAAGAGGGATGAGCCCTTCGATGGGCGGTTTTCGAGCGTAATACCTTACTTGCAGTACTTTGCCTATTTGCAGAGGTGGGGGAAATTACAACTTAACACGGGAAAGGAAGATCACTATGTTTCACTGGGATGACTTCCTACCAATGTGGTGTAGACGCTCTTAGGACACTGTCGCCGAGCTTAGGATCGATAGGGAGCCTGCTCTGGTGACGGCACGGAGTAGAAATGCGGAGCAAGACGGGGTTGCGCGCGCGTCAGCAAAGGCACGCCCTTGTTCAGCGTCGCGGAGCCCACGCCCTCCGCCAACGAATGCTCCAGTGACGGCGACCACGAGAACGCGTGCAGCAGCGTGGCGACGGTGCTCTGCACTATGAGCGACCCCACGGGCATGCCGGGGCAGATCCGTCGCCCGGATCCGAAGGGCAGGAGCTCATAGCTCTGCCCCTGCAGATCCACTCCGGCGTTGGCACCCCCGGGCAGGAACCTATCGGGCGAGAACTTGAGCGGATCCGGGTAGATGGTGGCGAGGCGCCCTATCGCCCACACGTTCACGAACACGTTGGCGCCCGCTGGAATGTCGTACCCCGAGGCCTTGCACGATTGGATACAATGGCGCGGGAGGAACGCAATGGGCGGGTGCAATCGCATGGGCTCCTTCACGATGGCCTTCATGTAGGGCAGTTTCGGCATGTCTGCGTCCCTTACCAGTCGGTCGCCGCCTACCACTGCGTCCAACTCTGCTTGCGCCTTTTTCATGACTTCCGAATTGTTCACCAGCTCTGACATCGCCCATTCCGTTGAGGCTATGCTGGTCTCCATCCCTGCTGCAAACACTTGCTGCACGGGTCGGGCAAAAACTCACAGTTTTAGTTAGAAGTGTGCGTGACTTTGAAAAGTATGCATTTGACCTAGATTATTGTCAAAAGTTTGATTTCTCCGTCTAATCCAAGTACGCCTTCTACCTGTTGCGATAAATCAGTAAACGTCACTTTAATAAAGTCTAAGTTCACGGTACGCATGAATCAAAAGTTGTTACATATATCCTCAAAAGGTCTAATTACTATGCATAAACTAGGACCGCGATAAATTTTGGGTTTTGTGCGGCCGCACCATGCCAAATTAACGAATGCAATGAATTTGACGTTTTTCTATTTTGATCTGGTTATCTTATTCAAAAGAATTATGGAAGAATTAAAAGGGGTTTGTTTGTACAGGTGAATATTGACAATAGGGTCCACAGGGGTGCTCAGAGTTATCTTTGTGCTCTTGTAACGACTTTAGTGTCATGTTTATTCCATGGTGAGCAGGGTGGCACCGACGTAAAGCCACTCTGACTGGGAATGAAGAATTGTGATTGGTTCTACTTGCTTACCCAGATCATGCTTCGCACAGTGTTGAGGTCAATGTCGTTGTTTTTGTCGTCTGCTTCATCGAGGAGAGCATCGAGGTAGTCCTTCGACTCGTAACTGGTAGACCGTTTGCGTGCCTGGAGGCGCTCGTGCATAATGACGGCAATAAATGCGTCCATGCGAGCTCTGAAGCGTTGAAACCGACCCTCCAGACCCTGCAAGTCCAAGATTTTGAAGACAGGGATGAAGTCGCCCGGGTTGAAAGTGCCAATATGGCGGTCGATGTCGGCCGTTATGGTCATGAGATCCCGCAGGTTCTTTTCGTCACCGACATCCTCTTGGGGCACCAGTGTTGCGTCATTGTAGCTCTTGGGTTGCAGCAGCCTCGTGCTCATCACCAACTGGGAGAAGATGTTCCCGGCGAGCACCTCGAGGTGGAACTTCAGGTTCACCATGCCGTCCAACGGGATGCTGCGCACCATGTGGACAAACTCCTCAGCTCGCAGCTGCTGCGCGTCCTCCATCCTCTTCGACGTGGAGAACTGCGTCTGCACCATCTTGCGCAGATGCTTCGAATGGGGCGTGACATCCGAGAATGTAACGTCTACAATCACCAACACAAGCAAGTACTCACGATTAATGAGCTTTTCTAAACTTGAGAATCAACGACGGCAATCTCGCTCATACCCATAAACGCGGGTGTTGCAGAAAAAAGCTGTCCATAAAACTCGATGCCAGTTCCGATCAGTTGCCGAAATCATCAAAATCTCAGGTTTGTGCCAGTCGGTATTAGTATCCTCTCGGAGCACTAAGCACTCAAACATTACAATTTCTCACTTTGAACCTAGCTTCTACAACTTTGTAATGCAAGATGTTAACCTCATGTAGTCATGTTCATTAACACGGAAAATTTAGGCAAAATCGGTCCAGTGCAGCCTCAACGCGTTATTCGTTAAATTGGTACCATTTTGTACTTACCTTAAACCCAAAAAGTTACTTTTAAACCAAATTCTAAGGTATCAAATTCCGTCTGAGCCACTACGATTTTTTCCTTAGCAAATTCTTCCTCTCACGTGACGACAGGTGAACCAAAAAAAACTCTGTGAGCTCGGTTTTAGGAGTACTCCTGAAACTTTTCAGAAGTCCCACTTTGTGAGCATATTCCCAAATTAACGAATAACGCGTTCCTCTCAATTGAAACCAGATCTATGCCAGTCCTAGTTTTCCAGTATCTTAGCTCTTGAACTTCACAATTGTGAAGCTTTGAAGCACGTTATTTCAACAATAAGTTTTCTAAACTTGGGAGCCAAAAGTACATGTCGACCTCGTGTTTGTTAACATGGCAGCTTTCCTTGAAACGGTGCCTGTTTTAAATGCCGGATTGAGTGATTAGATCTATACAGGTGGAGCGCTAGGCACTTAAACGTCACGACTATGACGCTCTGAAGCAAGCCAAGTAAGCAATTATTAGCTGAGCTTACCGTGGGGCAGGATAATGGCAGCAACTTGTTGTTTGGGACGGGCGCAGAAATTAGCATCCTGTATGCGCACAAACTCCATAGCCATCTCTGGGGCGGTTACAACGATGACCAGCTTCTGTCCAAACCACACCGACATGATGGGTCCGTACTTTTCCGCCAGCTTCGCCAGGCTCCGATGTGGGTACTCCCCGAGCAAGGGCAACGATCCTATGATCGGCCATGCAAAGGGCCCCGGAGGCAGATTCTTCGGCGATGTGAGGAATCTCCTTACCAGGTAGATGGCGATCACCGCAACGACCGATCCCTGCACACCCCAATGCACCCTCGCATCCCCGCTTAAGCCCGTCTGCACCTCACAAACATTACAGACAGCGAACATCTTACTGACTGATTTCAGTTCTAGAGCCAGATATGAGGTACTGTAATGCTCACAATGTCAATGGTTCAACACGAATAATACCATCCAGCCTTGGGTATTGAATCACACATGATTACCATTTGCACACAAAGAAATTTTTTCTAGGCAAATTCTTATTTGACGTGACAGAGTGCAAGACTAGCGTCCCACAGCAGAAGGCAAGTCTGAAAGCGGAAGTCACAACTCTACGTGACTGTTGCTCGGTTTACGTTTTGAGAACTGGGGAATAGAAACACGTAGATTTAATCTGGTGAGGCTAAGTTTCCATTTTCTCGCTAGATCGCCAAACTCATATCAATTCGAATGGTGTGGTTGATATCCCTCCCCCTCCTCACACATCAGATCCATGTCTGCCTGATGAGAAAATGGAAAGGATGCCCCCAAGTGGAAGACATGAGAGCTCATAGTGGAAGCCGCGCTCTTTGACTGTGCCTGTGGTGCATTGTGAGGAGGGACAGTTGGGAATGGAAGGAAAGCACTTACAGCGAAAATTCTGAGGAGAGACTCCATGTTGAGCACTCGTGGGAAGTTAGAGAACTGTAAGATCCTTCCGATGTTTGAGGCCCCTGGAGGTAGATCTATAAATAGCTGTTCCAGCTCTGCCAACACGACAATCACGCACCATGAGCAAGTGACACACACTCACACACTGCCGTAAGTTGAAGCACCCATCACCAACCTGGACCTAATGCTGCCCAAAATATAAAACCAACTCTATTAAACTTTACTTGCAAAGCTAATACTTAGGTGCTAGGAGGCATAATTTTTTTATGTACACTTTTAACCCCTAAAGGCCCAGCTGTCCCCCCGGGGGACAAATGGATTTCTGGCATGTATCTACAGCTAATTTAGTTTTTGTGATTATTTTAAAAATTTATTGAAGGCATGGATTCCAAGATCTACGTGGGCATCTAATTTTTTTTATCATTCTGATATTTGACAAAGAAGTTATGCAAGAATTTCTGCTGCCTATGGGAGAGAGGGCAATTTGGGCAGCCAAAAACTTCTTATAAAATTGTATTTTCTAAAAATAGAAATCTAAAATTGGTTCTTTAGACTTTTTCATATGTGGGAAGCTTTTAATCATTCGACTTCAATCGATGAGATGAAAGTTATGAGATGTTTTAGTTTGTGGGCAATTATGGATTCTCTACTCTAAAATAAACTTTGAAGTCCTTTATTTTCCACAATTTTCAGTATTTTGGAAAATAAAAAACTAAACCTAAGGAAGTAAATTGTTTATTACAACATTATAACTGTTGGGATTTGCATTTTTCATTTTGATAATTAAATTCTTAACAATTTAGTGATTTGACTCATTCTCTATTTCTTTTTACTTACTATTTTTTCCCATGTGTTGTATAGTTCCAATCAATTTGAAAATTCTCCCACACATACCTAACTTGGTTTTCTACATGGAAAAAATAAACCTCAACTTTGTGTAGAGTAATTTTTTGGCTCTAAGAGTGGTCAAAGGCTTTTGAAACTACTAGCAACAAGGGAAAAAACCATTCTCCCTTCACCTCAAATGTAAATATCTCCCTCCTCTCCATCTAGAATGATATGATTTTTTCCCACAAGTACCTCTAACTTCTAGTCTAAGGCAAGATCCTACGGTTGGATTTGCAAAACAAACTGTATTTCCTACTTTTCTACTCATTCCCCCCTAAGTGGCAATTAACACTGACTTTAACTAGAAAAAGGGCTTGGGCCTTTAGGGGTTAAAGATAAAAAAAAACCAATAAGGGGAACAAAAATGTACTATGAAGTTAAGTGAGGCAAAGAGAGGCAAGAAAGAGAAATAAGGGTAAAAGTTTAGCAATATAATACTCAAAAATAGATGGGGTTGGCAGATTACTTGAAATAACAATGAAAATAAAAACATCTCATCTCATATCTATATATACAAAAACCATCTTGGATGAGAAGTAAATAGAGTAGAGCAATCCCATATTGGATGAAAAGTAAAATAGAGTAGAGTATAAATTTAAATGAATTTATAAATGGAATAAGTAAAAATTGGGGGCATGGGGATAGGGAGCACGGGGACAGGGGACATAGGGATAGGGGGTGATGTGGCATACAAGTGAGAAATAGAGTAAAGTACAAGTTTAAACAAAGAATAAAATTTGGACAAAAGTAAAAAAGTACAAAAACTATAAATGAATCAAGTTTCTAGCATTTGTGAGTTAAGTCAATTATATTTTTTCTTAATTAGTCACATTTTGTAATAAGATTGCTATTGCACTGGTTGGTACAACGAGTTTGTAAACTAGTATCAAAATAGTAAAGACTATACAGCCAAGTGATGCTAACAATAACTAACAATCTAGTAAAACATCAATAAAAACAACCAATGATAAAAGAAAGTAGTAATGAAGTTGTAGAAGAAATAAAAAGTTCATTAACATTTCCTACATGTTGAATTTTGCATTTGTGAGAATATTTTGTTGATTTAAAATGGGTTTTTTTGTAATACATTCAAGATATTTCATCATTGATGTAAGATCTTGAAGAAATCATCATTAAATTAACTCCAACCCAGCAAAAAATCTCTTAAAAATGAAAAATTTGGAAGTCCCAAAATTGTAATAGTTTTAGATTAAAATAATAACAATAATATCTTGGATGTAGTAAAATATCTGTTCCAAAATGTTGATAATGACAAAATTGCTCAAACCCATTTGCTTGTTGCTTAAGCAAATTTTCTTGTACCCTTTTCTAAAGATGATGACAACCAAATTTCTATGTGGCAATTAGAGAAGATGAGTATTGTAATATTTAAAGATCGAGAGTGGAACTGTGGAGGAGAGAGATTTAATAAGAAGCATTTCTTATTACAACTTTGAACCTAGCCACCGCAGAGAATAAGCTCCTAGTTTTATATTGAGATTCAATTTCATTACTTTTTCTTGACAAAAACATGTAGACTTTAATCCATGGCATTTTGCTAAAGTCAGTGAGCTGTCATAGAAAAGTCTAGTTACTGCTAGATTTTATTTATTTATATTTTATTTGACTTTAGTTTAGTAGCCCTTGAGATCAACTTTCAAGGGGATCCTTAGGAAGGCAAATGGAGGAAAAAGCTTTTAGGAGCGATTGTTGCTAATTATGGTACACAAAGTTGGCACTTTGTCAAGCACGTGAGATTGTGAGGTCCATTTTGCAATAGTCTTCAATTGTTTATTTTGAACCCTAATAGTCGATTTTGTGTGCATCGTTTTGTGACTTAACATGCTGTTGCTATGGTCATATACAATTTTGAAGAAGTTTTAAAATCCCGTTTAGAATTGGTTTCTTGTATTTGTTCAACAATTTAGAAATTCATTTAAGCTTCATTTTATTTGAAATTTTATATTTATATTTTTCTTATCTTCATTACAATTTATTTATCTCTTAAAAATATTAAGCTCACTCAAATAGTGCAAGAAAGGAGTGAGAAATTTAAATGAATGGCGATAGCTAATGCTCTCACTTTAGCAATGGTAGAGGTTAGTTATCTACAGCCTTTAAATTTAGTTTTTTCCTTGGTCGCGCTGCTAGCATTGAAAAATGCAAGTTGGTAACAAAAATTTGGACATAAATGGATAGAATCATCGACTTGTGCATGTTTATCCATAAAAACATATTAAATTTAGTAGCTTTCATCCAAATTTTGGCAAATACTGTGATTTCTTGAAGAGGGACTTGACAAATTCATTCATTTTTTCACATGATTTTTCTAGTGTTACGATAGCCAATCCAAAATCAAGGTAAGATTTAGGCAAAATTAGCCAGGAATTTAACAGGGTTGCTAAACTATGAGCAAGGAGCAGTGAGCATTGAGCGTTGAGCAGTGAGCAGTGAGCATTGAGCATTGAGCATTGAGCAGTGAGCATTGAGCAAAATTAATCAAGAATTTAACAGGGTTGCTAAACTATGAGCAAGGAGCAGTGAGCGTTGAGCAGTGAGCATTGAGCATTGAGCAGTGAGCATTGAGCAGTGAGCGTTGAGCAGTGAGCAGTGAGCAGTGAGCGTTGAGCAGTGAGCAGTGAGCGTTGAGCAGTGAGCAGTGAGCAGTGAGCGTTGAGCAGTGAGCAGTGAGCATTGAGCATTGAGCGATGAGCAGACTTTTCATGAAAATTTGAAAATTGGAAATTATATTTTAGGGAGTTGCACATGATTGTAAGTAAACAAAAGTGATCACTATATGAATAAAAAAAAAGGTTGATGATTGAAATTCATCCAATAAAACAAACAAATGAAAAAATATATTGGATGAATGAAAACTGAAATGGATGAATGTAAATGAAAAGAGGACAACAAATATGATGCAAACCTATTTAAAAAGATATATCACAAATACAAATCAAGGCAACTGATTTTGTTTGTGTGTTTTAGGACCCTTCTCAGAACCCTGGAGGCCCACTTATGGTGGTATTAGATTTTGTAAAAGCCTCCTCAAAATCCAAGGAGCACTTCTAAAATAGATTTTTATTTTATTTTTTTGGATTTTTTGGTGTGTTAGGACCCTCCTTGGAACTTGGAGGCCCACTTTTGGTGGTTTTAGACTTTGTAAAAGCCTCCTTGGAATCCAAGTAGCATTTCTAAAAATAATTTTTATTTTTTATTTTTGTTGGATTTGGTTTTTGAGCTTTAGAATCCTTTGGAGAACTTGAAGGCCTATTTGTGCACATTATGAATTTTGTAAAGGAATCATGGAATTTGTTGAAATTGCACAATTTATTGTAATGATTGCATTTACAAGGCAAGGATTAGATAAATTTGACAATTTTCTTTCTAAAAAGGTCATTGTAGTTGATTTCTAGCAATAACAACTATGTTACTTATTAAATACTCTAGATTTTGTTGACCTTTTCTGAATTGTGTAATTTTAACAAATTCTATGACTCCTTTACAAATTTCATAACATGCACAAATAGGCCTCCTGGGTTTCAAGAAAGGGTCCTAAAACACAAAAACAAAACCTGTAAAAAATAAAAAATAAAAAATGCCATTTTTAGAAGAGCTATTTAGATTTGAGGAGGCTTTTACAAAATTCAAAACCACCAAAAGTGGGCCTCCAAGTTCCAAAGAGGATCCTAGTGCACCAAAAAAAAATCCTAAAAAAAAAAATCTTTTTTTATAAGTGCTCCTCGGATTCTGAGTAGAGAATCCAAAACCACTAGAAGTGGGTCTGTAGGTTTCGAGGAGGGTCCTAAATCACACAAAAAAGTTTGTAAAAAGAACAGAAAACAAGTTTTTAGCAAAAAAATGAGAAACAAAAAAACAAAAACAAAAAAACAAAAAAACATTATGTACCCAAAATCCATGTCAGAATCTCATTTGTTGGATGATACTTGGATGAATGATTGGATGAATGATTTTTTATCATGGATGACTAAAATTCATTTTTCATCCAATTCAAATTTTACCATTTTTACCTTTGTAAATATTATCTAAACATTAAATGAATTTATAAAAGCTCTTTTCTTCCAAGTTTAATTAGTAATTTGTTAATTTTATTAGTTTTTTCATTACTATTTTTTGGCTTAACCTCACTATTTCTTGTTTTAAAAAATATTTTTTTTAGTAAAATGTGAATTTTCACTGCTCAAATCTAACTGCTCACTGCTCAATGCTCAAGGCTAATTGCTCCCCACTCACACCTTAGCATTGCTAGGAATTTAAAGGATGGTTATCTATACTAAAAGTGACTATTGAAATTGGACTACTTATTGACAATTTCACCAAAATGGAAAAGAATCATAAAATGTTGTTCTTGAGGGTGCAAGAAAGAAGTTGAAGCAAAAATAATAGTGCAAAAAGGAATAAAGGACAAGAAAATTGCATGTATTCAACACGGTAATGACAATCATGATTTTACAATATGATATTGTACCCTTTTGCTTTCAACAAAAGCCTTCAACATATTAATACCGCATTTGATGGGTTGGTACAATATCCACATTTTTCAGTTACTATTTAAAATGAATGTAATTCATCATGTACATTCTAGAAGTAGCACAATGCATAATTTTTGTGAGTATGTGAATTTGTAAACTAAAATCACATTTTTTTCATTTATAGAAATATTAACAATGACAATGTGAAATGTTACACCAAATAGTAGAACTAGTAGGACATGCATTTAAAATTGGTTCCTGACACCTCTAAAAGTCCACGTTGATTGATATGTGACTTTATAATAATCATTGTGAAAATTTATAGTTGTTGTGAATTTATAATTTAGGACAGATTTTTCTACCTACGTCTTAAAGCAAAATTTTCATAATACGAAATTTCAAATTGAATATGATGATATATGGTTGTGTTTATCTTCTTTGCTTAGTTTGGAGCATTGATGTTTGTTGCAATGTCCTTGTGGAACCTTAGATATATCCAAGTTGTAGTTTTTACAACTTAAATGTTTTACTTGAAAACCACATCTTTACTATTTAGTAAATATATGTAAGGTGTTACCATAAATGGTCACAAGAAAGTGTCACTCAAATAATATGAAGGTATTGGTAATCTAACATGTGAACAATTTACATTCAAAATATTGTGGTTATGCTAAAAGAATGTAAGGTGCTTAACATAAGCATTATTAGAAAGTAATACAATAGGTTTTCAAATCAAAAAAAGAGTCTATCGAGGAGTCTTTAAAAAAATTGAAGTGGCTATACAACATTGAATCAGATGCCTTTGTTTAGACATCAATCTTTTGATTATTGTTCAATTTCTCAGCAAACAAGGTTGACCTAAGAAAATCCAACAAACAATTGGTGATTGTCCTAAGTTACTACATGTAAGACTATTGGTTGAAACATTGGTTGTTTTTTTGACATCATTTACTTCCTAATTAGTTGTCAACATACTATAAAGTTATTATATTCCATCCAATCAACAACCCTCCAATGAACTCCCAGATTTGGCAAAATGATGTTATAAATATAAAGCAGATATTTTACTTTATTGAGACCTTTAAAATTAAATCCTAGTGAAGAAGCTAAAATTTGTAGCTCTTTTTATTTTATTTTTCTTCCATTCGGTTTCTATTCCTTTTAAGAAAATCACTACCAGTTACTTTCAATTAGTTAAACATTTTCATCGGTTCATGTTTTCATAAATGGCTGTTCTTCATGGTCATTGCTCCTGACTGAAGGGTTATCATGTTCAAACATATTTGAGTGAAGGTATCATCAATCCAGCACTCTAAAGAACTTACCAAATAAATTACTACTTTTTGTGTAGTGTAAAACTAGAACTTGTAATTACTATCATTGGAAGCACATACAAAATTTCTAATAAATACAATAATATATAGATTTAAAAATTAAACAACCAAAATAAATTTCATTGAAAGCAAGTTACAAAAGAAATAATATAGAAAATCATGTCAAAAAAAGAAAGATTATGATGATGACACACCAAATATTGAAAATTTGGTGTGCAAGTACCACAAATTATCTCCATAAACCTTGAGTTGTTTTCTCTTTTGTTTTTTAGATTGCTTTTAATGAGCTTTATTTTCATTATTCAATTTTCAATTTCAAATATTGTTGTGTTTATTTGAAGAGATTTTCATGCACTTACAACAATAGAAATTGAATGTTCTAATTTTACAAGGCAAAAGATAGTGATATATTTGGTTAGTTGTTTAGAGTGCTAGATTGATGATGTACTACCATCATCCTCAATTGACCCGACATAAAGGCCCCTTATATCAATCTTGATTTATTAATAGCAAATAGTTAACCACACAAAATTTATATGATTTGAAGGGCGTGAAAAACTTCATTCTTAAAATGTAATAAAACTTTGGTTTGGATATTGCATGATTTTAATATATTACATCAAATGTTAGCTAACTTCCAAAAATCTTAGAGGCCTCTCCAAATCAAGCCTAAACAAGGAAATTTTAGTAGAGAGGTTGGTACAATTGTTGTTCACTTTACTAAAGTTTCCTTATTTAGGCTTGATTTGAAGAGGCCTCTAAGATTTTTGGAAGTTATCTAACATTTGATGTGATATACCTAAATCATGCCATGTCCAAACCAAAATTTTATTATGTTTAGAATGAAGATTGCATGCCCTTCAAATCATATAATGTTTATGTGATTAACCCATTAACGTCTAGTCAACTAGTTCCTAGTTGATTTTGACTCTTTTCAGTTTGTAGAGAGAGTATGTCAAGGGAGTTGATGACGTGGCAAAGGGGACAGGTCTCGGGAATTGGAAAGTGAAGAGTTTAGGATAGTAACCATGCCAATTTGAGGTGGCATGTGGCTAGAGGGTTGAAAAAACTAAAAGAGTGCCGGTTGAAAATATAGCAATAAATGCAAAAAGATGGCCACAATTACTAAAGAGTGAGTATAATTCATGATGCATAACACTAAACCTTGCAAGATACTTCCATATGTACGGTCAAATCTGTGGTAGATATCTGTGTTCAATAGTTTTGAAATTTCCCCCAAATGCCCATACAAAGGATTGCCCACTTGAGAATCGACCACCATCGTTAAAGAGTTAACTATGTGCTATTGATATACAGAGCCTTTATGCCGGGTTGATTGAGGATGCTCTAAGGGCATTTGTAATGGCACCAGGAAAAACCCCGGCAACAGTCCCGGCAATTCAGCCCAATCTTTTAATAGATAGTGAATCTGACCATAATTTTTTAATGATTTGAAGGATATTGAAAATATTATTGTGAAAACGTAATAATATTTGGGTTTGGACATTGACTAACTTAGATATATCCCATTAAGTGGTAGCTAACTTCCAAAGGACTTAAAGGCCTTTCCAAATCAAGCCTCAATAAGGAAATTTTTGTAAAGGGGTTTGACAAATTACCAACTTCTTTACAAAAATTTCCTTATTGAGGCTTGATTTAGAAGAACCTGTAAATTTTTTGGAAGTTAACTACCACTTAATGGGATATATATAAGTTAGTCAATGTCCAAACCCAAATATTATTACGTTTTCACAATAATATTTTCAATACCCTTCAAATCACTAAAAAATGATGGTCGGGCTGAACTGCCGGGACCGTTGCTGGGGTTTTTCCTGGTGCCATTACAGATGCCCTAAAGCTGGTCATTATTGCTCCAGGGCAACCTAATTTAGCATCGTTCTCAGAAATTCTTGCCTTCCGTTCCGGGATGCTGTCAATGGAACTTCACTGCCGTCGTCATGCACTCGTGCGCATTCCGTCCATTCCGACACTGTTGTTGAACGATTTATGCGTTCTCTGTCACCATCTCCATTGAATTTCCTCATTCTTCATTGTCGTGCAGACTGCAGATATTTTAAGTAGTGGATACCGCAGGTTAGATGCTTTCCAGGAGTATCCTAGGTCAATAATTCTACTGCCAATCGCTCAAATTCATAGCACGACGATAACATCATTCTGCATTTAGTGTTGCTATGATGACAGCCAATTTCGTCTCCGCGAGACGTTCGTGGCAAAGCGAGATGATTCAACCATCGGCGATGCGAATTTCGATCGGCATTGAGCCGATAGTGAGTCCAGAATGACGACTTGTTTGGATTCTTGACATTTTGGTGAATGTCGTCTGTCGGTAGCGACGGACTCGGAAAAGCAAATGTCGGTGAGTTGATTGAAAAGAGTTTTCTCTGTAAAATGCGCTGCGTAGGAGTAAGAGTGGTTCGAGGTTGTTGGATGATGTCGCAGAATCATTTACGAGTCGGAATTGCAGACCGAGAGTGTCCACTTTGCGAGTGCTGATGTAGACACAAAGGATAATATTTTATTGAAATCTTAGCATTGCAATTGCTGGTTTGAATAATAGCATTTCCTAAATTCATGGCTTCAGTTTTTCTGGAACTGTATGGTAATTTTCTCTTGGAGTTAGGACGTTAGCTTAATCTTTGCACTCTGGGATTCGATATGCCAGGATTGTCCAAGCTGGCGCTTTTGCACCGTTTCGAAAAAGATGGCAGAAAAGTGCAGCGTATCGCAAATGTTCATCGTTTCTATCGATTGGTGAGTCAAAACAAAATATTTGTCTGAAATTGTAGACTTCCGGTGTTTAGAGGTACGACAAGTGGTGTTGCCAATTACATAGTCAGTTTCTCTGATTGGAAGTTGCAATATCTCCAGTTATTCGCTAAAGTCGATTGAAAGATGGACGGTGACAGGTATATAATTACAGGGGATAAAACCTGTCTTTGGATTGTTTAGGTCATGGTGAAATCAAACAAGGTTTCTTGAGTTTCACCATTTGAATTCGGCTGACAACCATCGACTCTTAGAAAAGCTTACAGTTTAGCGTGCTCGTTCGTAGTGAAGTCTCTTGAATTACTGATTTATATACAAATTTGTATCTGCTTCGTGTGCTTTTTAGAGATTCCAACTTGACTAATTCGCGCGAGGCAAAGATGGAAGAGTCTAAGGAACGATTGCCTCTTCTTCACGCGTCACGATCTGAGACGGATGAGGTGAGAGTGTGGCATATCTACTCGTATTCTCCTACTTCAATACTATCTGGAAAATCGGAATTGAGAATATGTTGATCCTCGTTCAATGGTTTCTGAATGTGTCTATCGTTTGGCTTTCATTATACATACTTTGTACTATTACACGCTCGAGAATGTCTTCAAATCAGATTGTATCTTCGTACTCAGTTAGAGAGAGATCTGATGGTTCAGTGTTACTCTGCTATGCAGGAGGTGAAAAGTTGCCGTTCCTGGTGGAGCTCTGTGACATTCTCGTGGGTTAGTCCACTCTTGCAAACAGGCGTTCAAAAACAGCTTGAGCAAGCAGACCTGCTGGTTGTGCCCCTTGAATTGGCACCTCAGATATGTTGTGGCCGACTATGGAGGTGCTGGAAGCAAGAATGCAGACACAATAGAAGTAGCCCGTCACTACTGTGGGCTGTTTTCCATGCCTATGGTCGAATGTACATGTTCCTAGGATTTTTCAAGGTTCTCAATTCTTAATCCAATGTAGAAACTTGTGGCACTAATAAATTGAACGTGTCCGAGTGAATATATTTGTATTGACTATCTTTGATGAGTGCGTTGACTTTACGATGTTTATTTCCTCTCTTCTAAGCGTTACTTTACTGCATATTGAAATGGCACGTTTCAATTGGCTCGCTGACCTGATTTTCACTCACAAGGGTATCTGCTTTGCAGTTCATGGATGTCATACTCTCGTTCACGGGTCCCATCCTTTTAAACCAGATCCTTGAGTTCCTGCAAGAAGGTATTATTGCTTTTTCTCTTAGTGATAGATTTTGGTCTGCTTTCAGGTACGTGATGTTCAGTGACGTACATTTATGTGATACTACAGGGTCTGAGGATGGAACACAGTGGGGTTATGCTTGTGCAATTTCTTTTGGAGTGCTATCTGCTGTCAGGTATATGCATAGTAGCCTTGAGCTCTTCTCTGAACGATCAATTTCCCTGATTGATTTTCTTTTTCATTTGATGATCTTAATTACGTTCTATTTGCAAGTAACTTGATATGCTGTTGTAGATAAGCAGAATCTGTAAACGGTTTTAAGCATCTGCAAAGGTAATATTTTGGTTGGCGGTTTAATTGCTTCTAAGTTGGTCCTTGAGACATCATCAACATTTTGGCCTTTTATCTGAACAGAACTGTACTGGATACTCAGTACGAGTATCGCGTGACCAAGCTGAAATTACAGCTCGAATCAAGTCTCACTACCATGGTTTACTGCAAGGTACTACCGTGTGATAACTGCCGGTTTGTACGTGTATTGGCATTATTTGTAGTACACCTTAGTCAAGTTCTCCAATAATATTATCGTTTGCTTACTCAGAAATTGCATAATTATACTTAAAATTGATACAATCTGGATGGTATCCAAGAGAACTTGAATCTTTGCTGTTTACAGAATCATTGTTGTGAGAGTTGGTGTCTTCAAAGATCCAGTGCCTTCAAAGATCCAGAGCACTTTTCTGGTTTACAAATTCGTAATTATCAGCTTTCCTTGCCTATTGCATATCGCAAATACGATTATGATGATTAGAGTGGGTGCCGGGGGATGAGCAGTCAATGTGTGTGAGCTTATCACAACGAAGCTCCTTCTCTAGCGGAGAAATTCAGACCTTCATGTCCGTTGACGCAAGTCGGGTGATACAACTTTGCGCTAGTGCCCACGACCTTTGGAGGTATTCTTGCCTCTCTTCCATTTTCAACTGCAGACATTATCACTTGTAGACTTTTCCTACAGATCTCGTTCTTTTTTATCTGTTTCATTGATTTCATAAAAGTGTTCTTCTCCTCTATCTCCTGGTTTAGTGTAATTATTTATACTAGCATGAGAAGTAATTTTAGTGATTAAAGTGACTTATGTGCTCCTACACTTGTCTTATCAGCCTACCATTGCAAATAATTGTGGCCCTAGGAATGCTCTATATGCAAGTTCAATTTGCATTTCTGGCGGGCCTGGCAGTTGTCATCCTCCTTATACCTGGTTAGATTGCCAAGCCATGACACTGAGTTTCTATTTTGCTTATAAGAAGAGATTGTTTGGCTCCTTGCTTATCAGTGCCATTACAATCCAACACAGCTAATAAAGTTATCGCAGTGGTTTCAGTAACTTCACTTGCAAATTCTGTGGTATTTGCTTCTGTCCCATTTTCTCCCGATACGCTTCATGATTCAGAGCAGGTTAATATCCTATAGAATTACTTTCAATTTCATTCTGTTGCAATCTATGTGACATGGAGATTGTCACTTAAACCTTGGTGCCATTTGTTGTCCCGCACGTTCTGCCCTTGTCAGTCAACCGCATCATCGCTTTGAAAATTGCTGCGGCTAGCAAGATAATGCTAAAGGAGAAAGATGAAAGGTGTACCTTTCTACCCCACAATTAGGTTGGACGTATTCATATGCAATTGTGATATTTCCTTTTAGCGATACCTGCATCCATGAACTGTGAGCATAAGCCTTCGTATTTGTGCAGAGTAAGGATGATGGGTGAACTTCTGACGTACATTCGCACTGTCAAGATGTATACGTGGGAGCGCATGCTTGCTGATCGAATCATGGAGACACGTACTCGTGAGCTGAAACAACTAGCTGTATGTCAAGCCTTTCACATCTAATAAAATTTCTTATTGTTTATATTTTCCTAGACTTTCAGGGATCAAAACGATTTTTTTTGTTGAACTTTCTGGAATCCGTGACCTGCAAGCCTGGGTTGTGGAATGGGTTCAGATCAGAAAGTATTTGGACGCATTTTGTGTCTACTTCTGGGAAGGAACGCCGGTGCTCTTTACCATCTTCACGTTTGGTCTTTTTGTGGTCATGGGGCACACGTTAGATGCAGCGACGGTACTACGAGAACGTTGAAGTGCTACGCATGAGTTTTATTTGAATATCTTTCCCATGTGTGCATTTAGACTAGTCATGTCTATTTTGTTCCATAGTAACTACTATCAAACGCACCAATGAGCCTGTGTTAATAATTCCCATCTTTATTGTGTTTTTTGATTACTACATTGAAAGATAATGCCCTTGAACTTCTTAATTTTGCACATGATCAGGTGTTCACAAGCCTTGCTCTCTTTGACATTCTCACTGGTCCACTCAATAACTTCCCATGGGTCGTCAACAGTATCATTGAGGTAAGCCTTTGCTCTTTGCTGCTTGTTTCAGTGATTTTCATGGTGAGGAAGTCAGCGTAGGATGCAGAGTGATACAGAAAAAATCCAGTGGTTGGGTGCTTGTACATTTAACTGGACACCTAATGAACGTTTGTTACCTGTTTTAAACTCAATGCAGGCCCAAGTCTCTGTGCGACGTCTTTGTCGGTATCTATGTTGCTCTGAGACTGATTCCAATTGGACGGGTAGAGTTTTTGGAGCTACAGACGAGGAGGATTTCATTAGCTCCACCACAGATGTGCTGAACTCAAACAGGAGTATGTGTTATAGTAATAATGGTCAGCAACCACATGTGAACGTCCACGGAGAAGCAATTATGGTTAAGGATGCTGCTTTTGCATGGTCTAACGAGAGGGATGCGTCTGTGACACTCGATGATGTCTCATTATCTATACGAGAAGGCGCTTTGGTTGTGATCCTGGGAAAGGTGCCATTTCATACAGCCCTTTCAGTCTTTCTCTTAATCTAACTAGAAATGGTTTACTGATAGACGTTTAGCGGATACTGGCAGTAGAAACGAGCTTAATGTTTGACTGCTCTGCATCAGGTGTACTTTGGATGGCGTCTGAATTTATTGTACTTAAGATCCTGGCAGAGGCTCAACCATGTGAAGGGAAAGTCTAGCGTTTGATTGAATAAATATTTGAGTGATAATTCTGACGACCCACAGGTAGGAGCTGGTAAATCGTCTTTATTGGCTGCTTTTTTGGGAGAAATGCGCTGCGTGAGGGGTGAAGTTTGCATGACTGGCTCTGCCGCTTATATGGCCCAGGTTTGCCACAACCTATTTATCTGAATTCAGTTCTAATTGTCCAGGGTGATTGTCCTCCATGTTATTAGTCTGTTTGATCACGATGACCTTTCACTCAACAAACCGTGGCACAATGAACGGTTGCCAAAGTTGTGCGGAGAAGTTTCGTGAGTAGCGCTGCTGCTTAAATATTTGTTCTCATTTTTTTTCATAAAGCGTCTATTCTTGTTTTTGTGTTATCTTATATCTCTCTGTACAGGCCATGACATTTAGATATAAGTTCTGGGAAGTGGTTTATTGTTTCGGTGTATGCCAGAGATGACATTAATATCACGTGGGATTCAGACGCCATGGATCCAGTCAGCAACGGTTCGTGACAACATCCTGTTTGGATCTCGTTACGATGCTGTGAGGTGATTGCGCGATTCTTTATCACAATCATCTGGTCATATTTACTCCGATGTGCATCTGCATGTTCTTCTGTTATTATGGAAACATATGAAAGTCTGGTGCAGAGACTCCTGTGGAACTTACTAAGAGGGCGTTGTGCTTGCCTACATGTTGGTTTCCCTTAAGTCTCCTAAGTCCGGATAGAGCAATATGAAGCTCATGTATTCACATGCCCTGTTCAGCAACCTACACAGAGCCTTGATCCAAGATCGATCTTACAAAAGCTTGCAGCCAAATGGCTTGTTGCTCTATGCAATGTTTTGCTGTATATAATATGGCGGTGCTATCATTTTTCCCTGAGATTGGTTTGAAGAGAGATCCGTTTAATGACCATCAACTTGCTCAGGTACCATGATATTGTGAAGGCCTGCGCTCTGGAAGAGGATATTCAGAATATGCAGGGCGGGGACATGTCTGAAGTCGCTGAGCAAGGCTCTAATCTCTCAGGCGGTCAGAAATCTCGGATTGCTCTTGCTCGGTACCATCCAAACTATTATCATAGATTTGTGTAATGTGTCTTGTGCAATATGTACTTAGTGATGTTTATCTTTCGTAATTCGTGTGGCAGAGCTTTGTACCAGGATCGTGACATTTATATCCTCGATGACCCCTTGAGCGCTGTAGACGCTCATGTAGGAAATTGGCTTTTACATAATACGATAGCTGGGCTAAGAAAGAGCGGGAAGACATGTATTCTGTGCACCTATCATTCTGAGGTTGGTCATCTTGCACATGTATTGGTTTCATTCTAGTATCTATGAATTTCTGTAATCACTGATTGTCATTATTGGAAAGTCAAGTAGGAAATCTAGTGTTGGCTATAGTTGCCAATACCACCTTGCTTCTGAGCGGTTTCTCGACATTTTGCAGGCAATTTTGGTCGCGGACCTGGTGGTTTTATTGGAAAACGGACGTGTCACGTATTGTGGGAAGCCCTGTGGTTTGCCGTCATCATATTTAGATGATGAGTTGCCAAAAACCGAGAGAATGTCACCGAATTCTTCAAGTCTACCTCTTTCAAAATTTTATAGTTCTTCAATCAACACTCTCGAGATCGTTGCACCTAGAGGAGGTACGTAAAATTCGGCAGTATCATTCTCAGCAGCTTCTTCTTTACTATTCTTGTGTGTTTATTCATTCGCCATTTACACCGTAACCATTTAGGCACATCAAAGAGCGAAGTACTTGGTATGTTAATTCATGATAAACTTATTTATTTGTATGTAGCAGGCAGCATGATCGATAGCACACAAAACGATCGGAATGCTTCGAGCACTTTACTATTCTCTGCCGATCCGACACCCATCGATCTGGATAAAGATGTGAAGGGCGATTGTGTGCGCATTGACAACGTGTCGACACTCAATGAGGATCCGGAAATGGATAAACAGACCGACAGAGTTTGTGCCATCGAATCTGGAGAGATCTCAGTGTCATGCGTGGTGCCACTAGTGCCACTGATTGAGGAGGAAGCTCGGAAAGTGGGACGTGTGCAGACATCTGTGTACCGGTAGGTGGCTACTGTTAGCTGATGGAAGGATTACTTTCGTTGCTTTTGTATCAACACTCTGACTTATCCAATTTCATAAATACTGAACTACCAAAACTGGTTCAGACCTTTCAAAGAAAGGAACCAGCTCTTTAGAATTGGTGGTTAAGCTATTTGAAAGATCTTGATCACCAAAACAAAGATTTTTTGGGTCTGGCAATAATTGCCTTTTCGCCAATGCATCTTCATTTATTGAGTTGCCAGAAAAAACCTTCGCAAAATGACGAGCTAAAAATTGAAGGAACATGTTGGAGCAGAGTCTACGTGATGCCAGTTTTGAAACGTAGTCCGATATTACATAGACTTTCTAGGTTGTGAGATCTAAGATTTGGTTGTTTGTCATGGTTGGTGGAGTGCAGCGCGTATGGAGCATTCACAGGTTGGTGGTTAATAGCAATCATACTTGTGAGCACTACTCTTATGCAAGCTACACAAAACGGAGGTGATCTATGGATCACTTATTGGGTCGATCATGTTAATGACGCTCTGCATTCAACGTCGTTCTATCTTGTAAGGTTCTTTCTTTTTTAAGTCATGTACTTCAAGCAGAATATATTCAAATTTTGACTAGATACTGTTAAGTCTGTGAGGGATAAGTATGGACCTATGTTTGAGCTGCTAGAGACCCGAGGCCTTGTCTGAATTAAAACGTAGTTTTTATTTCTGGAAACTGTGTACAATAATTTCAAAGTGGATTGAGGACTTTTAGAGAATTTAATTAGTACGTGCTAAAGAAATTACCAAGACCCGCATGCGGTTATTTATAACCCAGTTAGACTACTCCTTTGTTCTCTCCACTCTCCAGTACATTGCTTTAGCCACAAGAGTGGTGATTCACCCGTGTTGGTACTTTTCTTTCCACTTTCACGTGGTCGTATTAATTCTTTTATGCTCTGGAATCTGCAACAGAAAGTGATGCTGGCGTTGGGTGGAGTTCACACGATTTTCACTTTTGCCCGCGCGTTTTCGTTTGCATATGGAGGTCTCCGAGCAGCATATCAGATGCACGATGTCCTCTTGCAGAAAGTGATGTCAGCCCCCATTACATTCTTTGACCGCAATCCCCGTGGTCGTATTCTAAATAGGTGAAAATGCCCAGAAACCCATCGAAGCATGAATTTGAGCGTTGTAGTTAGTCTAGAACTTTTTATATGAGGTGATCGATCTTGATCATTAGAGGAGATTTAAAAGCGAACTTTTGAGAAGGGATGGACAAGGGATTTCCCATGCAACCGTGTCTGAAGCGAACCGCCGTCCAGCCGACATTTTGCAAGGAGTAAATTGCTAAGATGTGTATTATCTGTCTAACTGTGGGGTATGATAAGTGAGTTTTCAGCCATCGTAGAGCAGGCTATGGCTCAATTGGAACTCTTATCTATTTAAAAAATTTGCAGGTTTTCGTCGGACCAGTTCTCCGTTGACGACTGCCTACCATTCATAGCCAACAGTTTTCTTGCTCAGATCTTTCTTCTGATAGGGATCAGTTGTGTCCTCTTTTATATCCAGGTGAGGATTTCCATGCTAAGGCACTTCCTCTACATTGATCATCGATGTATGTGATGGGTCTGACGCTTCGATCTATCCAGCTCTTACTGGAGCATATTTGGGTGTACCTAAACATATGGGTTCAATTTGGCTGTATTTTGATGCAGAGATCACTTTTGGTGCTGATGCTGCTGCTTAGTTATTTTCTCTCAAACCTTCAGGTATATTTACCATCTTCGTAACATTCGGAGTCTTTTGTATTTAGATATTTGCTCTGGAAACAGTGGGGCGTGGAGTGTTCATGACAATCTCAAACATTTTAGACTCTCGTTCGATGCAACTCGTTATAATTGTTGTGTTCTTTACGTGGCATGGTCCTACTTCAAAATCGAGACTTGAAAACCCTTGTACATGAAGACGGTGTTCGTTACCTATATTCGAGTTTCGTGTTTCTGCTCTCGTTTCTACGACTCAATTCTTCAGTGATTACGGAGTTTCGGTCCCTGCGTGAAATTATGAGCCTAGTTTCTAAATTCTCATCATGTCGTTGCAGAAATATTATCGAGAAACCTCTCGTGAGCTGCGGAGACTGCAGAGCATCTTCCGGTCTCCAGTGTATACTTCCTTCACGGAAATGCTTGAAGCCTGTGCGACTATTCGAGCATTTGGAGCGCAGGTGAGATTCCATTGCCAACCAATTAAAAAGGCATGACGTTTGTAGCTCAAATCGCATTCTGGATTGGAAATATTCTGGAACTGGACTCAAGATAATTGTTCACAGTGTCTCTGCGTTCAAATTTTCGCTTTTGTGCATATCTCAACCAGTTCAGACGTTTGAGTCAGCAATAAGAAACATGTTCGTTGGTAATTCGTCGTAGCATCTGACTATTCTGAGCTTAAGTCAAGCTTCCTTCAAATTTCAATTTTAACAAATACAATATGATGCTGTTAACAGACTGCATTTGCGGCCAAAAATTGGAAGAACGTTGCAGATTGGCAACAGGCATCATATACAGAAAGGGCTGCGAGCTTATGGCTTGCATTTCGTCTTCAGGTTTACTAGAAATTCTTTCCCCTTATTTTTGTTATTACCGACCTTCTATTTAAAATATTAGGGAGAGCTGTGAGAAGACATCTCTATTTAAGGGAAAGAGAAGAACAAGTGCATTCTCTTCCAAAAGTTGTTTCACGGCAATTGATTTGCGCTAATTGTGATGTACAGATGTAGAAGCAGTCAGCAGGTGAATTAATGCAGTAACTTGGAGTAACAGCTGGTATTCTGCTCGAACCAACCATTCGTGCATGTAATGTGTGCAGATGCTAGCATCGGTGCTTATTGGCTTCATAAGCATCATCGCTGTCACCAACCATATTTATAATCAGGCAACAGCGGGCTTGGTAAATACTAGCAACTATCTTTTTCCTGAGAATTCAAGCTCTTTCGTTTACATCAAAGCCATCTTTTTTACATTTTTTTCCCAATTTTATCAGCTCAAAGTACTGGATATATTACGTTTCACATGGTCTGTTGGTCTTCAGTTGGTTCAAACGGGAACCAGTCCTGGTGAGATTTACTAATAAATTTGCTGAATGGATAATAGGTGGGACTTGGCTTGGCGTATGCCACGCCTATAATCGGTCTTCTCAGTGCTATTATGACAACCTTCTCTGAAACCGAGCAGGAGATGGTGTCAGTTGAGCGCATTCAGCAGGTTTCCTAGGAATCACATTAATAAATGCTGAGGGACTCTATCCTAAATTCTGAAGATTACACTAGTGGGCTATTATTGTCTCTAGTTGGACATTGTTGAGGTTATCTATATAACTGATAAACAGTTGTGCGACAGTCCTCGTTGTTTGATTTCATCCTTGGATAGGGGAAAGCTGATAGAAATGTTGTCCTGCCAGAGGTTTGAATAATTTTATTCAGCGGAAATATTTAGTGGAAACCCAAGATGCACATCCCTGTATATCTCTCGTAACAATTAGCCGTTGGTAACATGACAGTATATGGATGTGCTGGGAGAGGCTGACGAAGGTCACCAGGAAGTGAGTCCTTTGTGGCCAACAGAAGGTGCTGTGGAATTTATTCATGTTAGCCTGCTCTATTATCCGTGGTTGCCACCCGCCTTAAATGATGTTTCCTTCTCCATACGGCCATGCGAACATGTAAGCAACCTCTTCATTCTAGATTGCGAATAATAAATATGGGTCACGAGTTTTTAGGACTTGCTCTTCTCAATTCCATGTGCTGATGGATGCCACATTGTTGTAACTATATAAAGTTCACACGATGCCATGCGTTTCCCTGAAAGTTTTTGCATGTAGTAACGACGTACTGCACGTTTCTAGATTTGACTTAACAGTTGTGAAAATGGTTGTGTTAGAATTAACTCAAAATACTTAATTTGTCTTAACTTTTATGAACTTTTATTTTGGGGTGGCAGATTGGTATTGCTGGAAGAACTGGAGCTGGAAAGTCAAGTATCCTCAATAGTCTCTTCCGTTTGACACCAGTCAGTGCAGGGAATATTGTGATTGATGGGGTAAATACGTCCCACGTTGCCCTTCAGCGCCTAAGATCCCGGCTCACAATCGTTCCTCAGAGCCCCTTCCTTTTCGGAGGAAGTATCAGGTAAGCATACGATGTTCCACTCTTCTTGCATATTTAAATCAATTTTTGTGTTTAACTCTAGAATCTAGATATCCAAAATGTCTTTCTGCAGTTTTAATAATGGTCATCTGGGAACTCTCTCGTCTTCTTTTTTTTGTTTCATTTTTCCGTATCACTCTCTCCACTAATTCAGATGGCATTAGTTTGGCTTCATTTGAAGTATATTTTGTGCAATATAATCAGCCAAATTGGTCATTTTATTACCATGAATAATTGGTCCTTCAGAGGTTAAAAGATCGGCATGGGTCATTACCTATTCCCAATCTACAGCTTCAGCAAAATTTGCTGGAATCCAACACAAGGCATTTAGTGCAGTGTCGAGGTCTAGCTGCTTAAAATGATTTCAGATCGATGCACTTGTTAATCTCCGCTTCATGAGCATTGAATCTGAACTAGAATGCAGTACTCTGCTCTAAAGATCTACAACAAGATTAATTATCTCGCTGCTGATGCAATTAGTTGACTTGCAACACCCGCAGGGATAATTTAGACCCTATGAACTGTGCAAGCGACTCCAAATTGTGGGAAGTTCTCGAAATGTGTCACTTGAAGGAAGCGGTGACATCTGCAGGAGGATTGAGTGGAACCGTAAGAGAGGGAGGAGAAAGCCTCTCGCAAGGGCAGAGGCAGCTTCTATGTCTAGCTCGCTCTCTCTTGGGAACCGCTCGTGTAAGTTAATTGTCGCTCGTCCATTTAGAAACATCTGTGAAGCATGTCTTATGATGTTTGCAAGTGTTGGCTTAGCAAATGTTGACAGCTTGCTTGAATACTCTGCAGATATTGTGCTTGGATGAATGCACTGCAAACGTGGACCCGCAAACGACTGCACTGCTGAAAAAGACAGTGGCGAAGGAGTGTGCAAACATGACAGTCATCATTATAGCTCATCGAATTTCTACTATTATTGACTTACATCGAGTTCTGATTATGGAGCAAGGAAGATTGGTACGTATCTCTTCAGAGGTCCATAAAGTTGCAGCACGTTGGAGCTTGTTAGCAGAGGTGGAGGCCAGCTTTAGCTCTTCAAGATCCAAAGATTTGTTGTTATAAGTTGACCATTTTGATTGATCATCCTTTGAAAAACGTAATTTAGATGTGTCCATCAGTGAAATAACATTGCTGCAATATTTAACTAAATCTAGACAGTCCAAAACCCAGGAATGATTATCGGTTTTTTCTGGAAACATGTGCAAAACATCGGGAGTTGCATAGACCAAGATTTAAAGAAAAATCCAGAAAGTCCAGAGTTACATGAATATGCTAGATTTAGATAAATGTGGCATGGCATGTGTTGATCAATTAAATTAATGAGACTATAGACAACCCCCTGTTACCTACCGAAAACTGCTTAACTTATTTACGACCCAATTTGGGCCTCTTGATCTTTTAGGGTCAGTAGTACTCTTTCGGGACTTTATATAGTACTAGATACTTAAAGACAATCGAATTGTTTTCCTAATTTTTCCACCGCAGTACCTTTGCTGATGCTACTCGTGATACGTGTTGGCAGGTTGAAGAGGGCTGCCCTAAAGAGCTCCTGACAAACACCAAATCCAGATTCTTTGGTCTCGCCTCAGCATCATTGGAATAATAACCTGGTCCCAAGTTCTATTTGGATCTTTTGAGCAGATTCTGGATGCAGTCTGTGCTGTAAATTCTAGATTATTCATAGTGGATGTAACTTTGCTTCGTGTGCTGCACGTTAAACAAGCAGAACCTTGGCTTTCTCTTATCCATGGCAGATAATGTTCCAGAGAACAGGGCAGGAAGGAGGAACAAAGATTTCGATACTTATGCAACGTAAGGTGGTCTGTTCCTGTGAGTGAATATCTGATGCCTCTCAGCCTTTGTGTGAATCTCTGATTTGTGGATATGATAATTACGTTGTTACCATGATACAACTTTGAAGACATGCTTTAGCTATCTACGCCTTGAGTGGTAGTTTTAACCGGGCCTTCAGTCATAAATAGCCAGGTAAGGGAGGGGTATTGCAGGAAACACTAATGTTGTGCCATTCTACAGCTCGTTCCGCTCGTTACATCCTAGAAAGACAGATTGAGCTGGTTGCCTACAGGATGGAATCTGAATATTCTTTTAAAAACATGATTCATTGCAGGTTTGTTGACACTCCAGTAGTACAGTTTTAGAGCAATGCTGAGCGTTGTTTCGCCTAGTTCTTGATGACTGTACTTTCAATCGCAGCATGGTAATCATATGGAGAAGTAATCAGCAGTGTTCACAACTGTGGCTACTTTTAGAAAAATATTGGCCTGTTTTTTTATTGCTACTAAATAGGTCAATATCAGTGGTATATCTGCAGTTCTAGCACATTCAGCAACATTTTTACCCACTTGAGATACTCGTAAAATTCACTTTTGGGATCGTTGGATTTCAGAGTGTGTGTCATGCTAAAGAGCCAATCCTACAATCGCTGTATGAGGGTTGGATTGGAAACTTGGCACTGGTACAAGGACAGCGTGACATTCACAGATATGGGATATCCCCATGAATGTTACCAAGAAAAAAAGATGTTATCTGATTTTGGATGTGATACAATAGAGTGACAGGCGGTATCGTCTTGATGACACGTTGCGAAAATGGACATAGAAAACAGTCAGTTTGGCATTCACATTTTAGGACACTCAGGAAGGTAGACGGACCCATACCCGACCGTTTAAGGGTTTGGAGTACCTCAGGGTTTCTGAAAGTTCTGGAAAAAAATCCGCAGGGTTAGCCTTTCAACAAGGAATGTAATTTTTGTGGAAAAACATATTGTAGATTATTTTATATTAAAGGGCAAAGTTGTAGCTCATAGGGTCCCTGTTAGCAACTCTAAACTAATCTTGAAACTACTTGGATGTGTTCCCATTGTGGCATTGGATGGTCTCAATCCCAACCGTCCCAAAGTAGCTTAGCAATTGACATGTGGTAGAATTTGCTTGTGCAAGTGACATTCATTGGTCCACCATGGGTTCAAAAGTGTGTGGTGAAAGCCTCAAATCTAGGGTGTTGGATTGGGGAGGGGTCGAGAATGGGTGTATCTACCTTACTTAACCCCTCAACGCCAAAGGGGCGCAAACCATGCCCCTCAACATTTTAATCAAAAAATGCCCAACACTTTTTCAAGATTTTTTTTAGTGGTTATTTGTATTTTTGAGTTCTTATTGAAGTCTCATTTCAACATCAAGAGTTTGATTTTGAAAATGAACTAAAGTGATTTGTCAATTCAAGATTTTGTTCAAGGGTGTCCATTGTAAATCTTCACTTTCTAGTGTTGGAGGCTCTTGGAAATGAGCCTCAAATACACTAGAACTTGGAGAAAAAATCACATTAAAAATTCAATTTAAAAAAATTGTAGAATAAATTTTGAGAAGCCATAAATTAATTGGGGTTATGCATGTTATACTTTACATACTCATATTTTTTTGGTACCCTCAATCTTCGGTTTGAGATGCAAAAAGAGGTTTGAAAGACTTCAAATCACTTTCATAGTGTTTACACCCTCATGAACAAACATTATAATCTTTCAATCCATAGGTGATATTGTTGTGATTTCTTTTTCTATGTGATCTATAACATGTCTACCTTGAATTTGTACAATTGCTCTTCAATTTTAATGGGAAATTACAAAATGAGTAACAAAAATGAAAGAAATAACAATTTGGGTAATGATTTAAAAGTAAATATAATTTGGGTAACAAAATCCAATAACCTCAACCAATTGTGCACCTGTCAAGGGCGCAAGTTGTAAGTGCCGTTGAAGCGATTGTTTGTTGCAACCCTTGTTCTATCCATGGCTTGTTCTATTAGGGGTGCAACCCTTACTAGCACCAAGCAACCAAAGTTTGCCAAACAATTGTAGATTGCACATTGTCAAGGAATAGTCACTTCCATTTGCTTACTTTGGAGCTTCAATCTTGCACTCCATCTCTTGCTATGCTCTAGCATGGAAATCTTGAGGACAACACTTATAGCTTGCGCCCTTGACAGTTGCACAGACCATTGAGGTTATTGGATTTTGTTACCCAAATTGCAATTATTTTCAAATCGTTACCCAAATTGTAATTTCTTTCCTCTTTGTTACTCATTTTGTAATTTCCCCTTTTTTTTTAATGAGATTGATTAAAATGCCGACATTTTTTTCACTTTTGAGCAAATTCTAAGATACCCAAAAATACTAGGGGCTAGGGACATTGAGGGGTTAAAGTGACCTTCCACATTGCTTTTGGATTTGGAAAACTCAAAAACAATAAGAAGTGTTTTTGAGTTTTCTAGTTCCCTAGCTAGCAAGAAAGCATGCCATTATTTCAAATATTGTCTTTGTATAAATCATGATTTCATAAAAATTTGATATATTGAATGGTTTTTAATCTTTTAATTTCATAACTCAATTGGATTTTTTTGTCCCATTTTCATTACTTACAATGCATTAGGAGGTTTCAAAGCTTGGTAGAGTTTTCGGTAAATCTTGTTCCTAGCCAAAGAATCTTGATTTGTCATGGTGGTGGTAAGGCTTGATTTTCTCTATTTATGGAATTCCTTGTTTTTCCATGCAAAAGAGCCCAAGCTTGCACTTTTGCATATCTTGCTAGGTTTGCAAAAAAAAACTAAAATCAGAAAAGCTTATTCTGTGAAAAATTGTTACCGTCTACTTTGGCCTTTAGGAAACTGTTTTTCCTCAAGGTTTGAAATTTTTTTTGCTAAAGTTATTACCAACTAATTCCAAGGCTGGGTTAGATGACATGCCGTATGGTGTGGTACCTGAGAGGCAAAATCCTATCGTTTTTTGAATATTTTTTGGCACGTGAAAAAGCTAGAATTTTCTACCTTGGCCCTACATAATAGCATGCCATCTAACCTCATTCAACCTCTTTCCAATTATTGATCAACACTAAATGCATCAGGGCATTGATATGTGTATCACACCCTTTTAGCTATTCTACCACACCTTCAGGGTAAATCTTAGATTTTTACCATCAAAAAGTTGAATTTGAGAATTTGGAATTCAGATTTGGACTTAGAATTCGTGATTAGTCTAGAATCATAAAAATGTTGTAATTGAACAAAAACCCAATGAAAAAGCTTATCTTTTTTAATAAACAAAAGTAAAAGTAATACTTTTTCCCTTGAGCTAAATTTTCTCATTAGGTGTTGTTCAATTACAACCTTTTTTTCATGGTTCTAGACAAATCAAGGTCTCTGAGTCCAAATCTGAATTCCAAATTTTCAAATTCAGCTTTTTGATGGTAGAAATCTAAAATTTGCCCCGGGGTGTGGTAGAATAGCTGAAAGGGTGGGGTAGACATATCAATCCCCAATGCACCAATACCAAATACTAACCCCACAATATTTCCTTAGAAACAGACAGCTATGGTTCAGGAAACTATATATACTCATAGCACCAGCTTGCTTTTTGAGGTCAGGTTCCTGCTCAAACTACTTCAGAGTTCAGGCTTTGCATCTGCTTTCTCTTTATGCAAAGCCTTCTTCCCCGCAGTCTAGACCATAGAGCCAACAGATATTGAAGAGCTGGATTTGTTACTAAAGCACCGTTTGTCCAGAGCTGTAGCTGCGTCCGAAAATCCGGTTTCCGGAAAGGTTGCTGTTTCGATTCGGCATGGCCATGTAAAGCGGGATGTAACCACTGGCGACGGCTTTTGCAAGCTCTGCCGCCACCAGAAAAGGGGACGCCATAGCCAACATTCTGCCGCCTCTCAATGAGCTGGAAGCCTGGAACATACCACAACGTCGACACCATCTCAATGTGTGCTGCTCTACTGACACCGTCGCCAGAAATGTACACGCTCTACCTCGAGGGTTCACCGTGGTCATGACCATTCTGCAACCTGCACAAAACACACCACTCGCTAGGATTTGCTGAATTCCCTGAATATCCGGAGACTGCACTTGATGATCTCTCGAGCTCGGACTTCCTGTTTTTCCCCTTTAAGAATCGTGTTGAATTAGACATTTCCTTACTCGTTTGCAGGTCCTCAGTCGAACACAATCAGCCGAGGGATACTAGAATCTAGACATTAGCATTTTCAGTTATGTAGCAAGGGCACTGCATTCGTGATGGTCACAATTCACAAAGTTGGATGTCACTTGTCTTAACGCGCCGTTCGTTTGAACTAGATTTGCGGGTTTTCCTTGACGGTTTGAAGTTCAATGCTTCCGCTACTGGTTGCCTGCACAGTCCGCACAGAATGGCGAGTATGTAGGTGCACATTGCAGCGGCAGCCATTGCTGGGATTTGGTGCTATCTGGATGTAGGGAAGAGTGCTAAATTTGACGCGGAGAGAGCCGGCCCGGATCGACCGGTTTGTAGTATCAAGGATAGGACGTCAGGTAGTCAGCAAATGTGAAAGCTGGCGTGCGCGCTGGATCCATGGCGCGCGCTAAGTTCACCATCTCCGAATGGCTACTCCCCTGTCTCCTGACGACGATGGTAGCAGGAATCATCGTCACCTCAGTCTCAAATATCGGCACCACCTCTCCCACATTCGAATCGCTTCTGTCGCAAGAGCTCAAATTCCCTGCCCCGGAGTACAACCCAATGCGCGACAATTTGACAGACGGGGAGCTTCTGTACAAGGCAGGACGTGTGGTGGACGGACCCGTACCGGTGGACCAGACGGCTCGCATCGCCTTCCTCTTCATATTGCGCGGCGACGTCCCGCATGAGCTGCTATGGCGACGCTTCTTTCAAGGCCACGAAGACGAGTACTCGCTCTACGTACACGCCACTCCGGGTCACTTCTACCCCAACGGATCCCTCTTCGCAGGCAAAGAGATTCCTAGTCAACCTTGCCCGCGCTTCTCTCGCGGCATCGTCGACGCGTTCCGGCGCTTACTGGCGCATGCGCTTCTGGACCCGCGGTACCACAACAGCTGGTTCGTCAATGTCTGCGAGTCCGCCATCCCCATCCGGAGCTTTGCATTCACGTACCAGTACCTCACGACGAGCGCCGTCAGCTTCGTCGAGAGCTTCTACCCCGTCGAGCGCTACCAGAAATGGGAGACTTTGCCCGAGTTCAACAAGACGGAGCTCCGGAAAGGCGAGCTCTGGATGGCACTGCGACGCGACCACGCCGGCGTGGTGATTCGTGACCGGGAGATTTACGGCGGGTTCCTCGCGAGGTGCACGCAGCCGCGGATGTGCACGTGGGATGAAGAGTATGTGCAGACTTTGTTGCATTTGCAAGATGAGGGTGGGATTGCGAAGCGAACGGTGACGTATGTGAATTGGACGCAGCCCCACGGGGGAACTCCGAAAATCTTGAGGTCGAGCGTGAGTGTGGTGAAGGAACTGCAGGACCGGAGCTGGGATTCGGATGGCGAGCGCCACGATACGGCGCTTCAGAATGCGACGTTTGCTTGCGAGCACAACGGCGTGGCGCCCGCGCCGTGTTTTCTCTTCGCCAGGAAGTTCGCACCCGGCGCGACACGCGAGCTTCTTTCGTTCTCGTCTCTAGAGCTGGGCTATTGATGCTCAGTGATAACCTGGTTTGCCTCAGTCTAAGCCTGGAAATTCTTTGCGCTTTGCACTGAACAATATTTGTTCTCATAAATTTTGGTTGTTCGCGTTACTTTGGGTACAGACGTGTAGGTTAGATTTTGTAAAGTACAACTTAATCCTATTACATTATTTTGCAAAAAAAATATGTCTTTCTGGATATACATATGTATTGCAACAGCCTGCCTTACAAACTGAATCCTTGAACGTCCCATGGGAATAGTAGATATATTGTTGTACAATTGGCATTCGTTACCAACAAGAAGTTTGATTTGGGATCTCAAATAGCTCACGACAATTGTATTGATCCATGTTCCAATTTCTTTGTTGATCTCAAATATAGAAAATGTGTGGATTCCTCCCAAATACAAGAAAAATATTTTGTATCAACCGCAAAGGGTCTTTTTGACATTTAAGGGTTGTAAGTGTTGTATGGTAGTAGAATTGGATGGATACATGGAATAGCTAGTGTGATAGGTAAACTTCCAAAACTTGCCATAAGTGAGTAGGATGGATACATGGAATAGCTAGTGTGATAGGTAAACTTCCAAAACTTGCCATAAGTGAGTAGGATGGTACAAAAAGTTGAAACAACCCCATTTATGTAAGTATTGTTTGAAGTACAAAAGATGAGTTGCAAGCCCAAATTCAAATTGTAAACAGCTTTGAAATGTTCAATGAAGTGAAAATAATCTCACAATAACCTTTTGAAAATAAGCATTTGTAGATGACTAAAAATGTGGAGTGTGTCTTTAGTAAAGGAGCTGTGGGAAGTTGAATTGAAATTGGATAGCACCTTGAATTTGAAAGAAAAGGTGATGCTTGAAGATCTAAAACTTTAATTTAGATTAAATTGGTGTTATTGCAACACATGTGGAGTGTTATTTGGTATTGTGGCTTGTGTAAGATTGCTTAATCAACATATACCTATCATGCATACATTCTTGCTTAAAATAAAACACTAAGTCCCACCTTAGGCATTTGTCATGATTTAGGGTTTAGTATGTGTTCCATTGAAGTTATTTGGCAACTCAATTGGATTAGTGCAATAATTTTTCAACAAAATCCATTTTCAAAGAATACTCCAATTTTATTAAAACTCACATTCCCGTGATTCTTTGTCAATGAAGATATACTTAAGTTTACTTTAATTTTGTGCACATTCAATAGAAATAGTGAAAACAAAAACCAAGTGGTTCTTTGCTCCCCAAATGCAAGAGAAAGTATAACAAAAGACCTCCTTATCCAACCATTTAAAAGCTCCACAAAGCTACATATACTCAACAAATGATAAACTCCAAAATCATTACACTTGTTAAAATGATAAGATTTCAAGCTACACATATTTCCACACATTTGAGGGGAAGTTAAAAATTTATACTAATCCAAACTTTCAATACTCTTTTGGATGTTGAAATTTTGGCACTTTAAAACACATTGTTAAAACAAATATGACCATGAAGTTAAGACATAAAATACACCTCAAATTCATCAATCCTAATGTAGCATTTACTTTAATAGAAAAAATAGACCTTTTCTCTACACAATTTGTCTCTGTTTATTTGATATATTGTGATGTTGACCTTGCATAATTGGTCAATTTGACTCTAGCCACAACCACATCTTCAATCTACTCTTACTTTTTTGAGCAAATTTACAAGTTTCTAATGACAAGTTTTGCAAAAAAATTGCTTATGCCTAATATAAGAATACATTCAATACAATTTGTGTCCCGCGACATTAAGAACCTAAATTTTTTAGCAAATAATGCACAAATTCATGAACCACACAAAAAAATTCATAGATACCAAGTGGTACCATTAGAAAAAGGGAGTGACTAGGGGGACACCCTCCAGTTGCTACACAGACACCCCCATAGCATGGGGAGTGCACTATACATGATGTTCGTGGGTAACATGTGTTCAAGCCCCTATAAGATGTGGGCTATGTAGGTAAAAAAATTGATTTCTATAAGGTTATATTTACCAAAATTTCTAAATTTTGAAAATTTCATGTATCCTAAGCTTCATTTGAATTATGTTGTTGTGATATTTTTGTGTACCCTATGTTCATTATAAAACACAATGATACAAACAAAATTACACACATGTAATCAAAAACCAAACACTTCAAAACATAAATTTTAACCAATCATATAATACTTCAAACAAGAACTTGAGAGAAAACACAAAGCATGGAAAATCATATAATATACCTAAAAGCATATTTGTAAATTCAGTATAGGATGAAGGAAAAAGTAGTGAAACCCATTCCACTTCAACCACAAACTCCTTTTAAGTTGATCACGCAAAAAAATTAGAGAAAGCATGGGAAATGAATTTGCACGCAAAGATAGCATTGTACTTGAACCCTTACAAAGTCTAGAAACCACGCGTGAATAGAAAGCATTGTTGAAGAATCTGACATAAACCGTGTAATCAAAACCACAAAACATTCAAGCGTGCAAGCAAGAGTTGCTAAAGCACAACCCAACCCTCAAACCCCATGTAAACCCTAAGCCCAAGCCACAAGCTCGTAAATGAACAACAACAAAAGCTTCATCCAAGTGTCCAATCTTGTATCATTACCAAGATCATTACTTGTACATCATTTATTAACCCTACGACCCTAAGCTACTATTGAATACAGCTGACATTGGATACTAGGATAGGGATCAAACATAGAATACTTTGTCATACTCAAAACATGGGAAACTTCAACAAACCATTAAATTACTAAAATATATCCAATAAAAGTGTAGATTTTAATTTTTGAATATTGGCAAGGCTATTGTACAACTAATTTTTTTATAATTCTCAATATTATGCCATACCCTTCATTATTTATAAAGAGCCCACACCCATTTCAATGATGCTTACTTTTTATAAAACCATGTCAAAAATTTAGAACAAAAGCAATTATAATAACACTTCATTCGATTGCACATGTACAATAAATAAATAAGGAGTGCACTCCTTGTGCCCCACAGCGCAACCTTATAAATTTGAGACTATTATTACATTGAAATATGAGATAAAATCAAAAAAATACTTTAGCATACATAAGCTTTTCATTTTTATAACTTGATTTTGGATCAAGGAATCAGCTCTTTCATTTGAGCAAAACAAAATAATACACCTTTTTTATTATAGGAGAAAATTTCAAAAAAATCTAAAAATTAATGACCCTATTGTAATTTGAAGTTAAGAGCAAATAAACAATACATGATGATGTGGGGTCTTGGTTTGCATTAGGATTTCTCATGTTTTAATGTACACACAAGGTGAAGTTTATAAGTTTTTTAGCTTATCAAAAAAAATTATGAATACTATTCACCATTTTTTCAAAACTTTGCGCAAATAGCAATCAACAAAAAAACATATAGAAGACAAGTGATATTATCTTTAGAAAAATCATGCAACTACCTCACAAGATGCTTTATTCTTGTACAAATGACTGTTAAGCTACTCAAACTTCGTGAAGCATAACATTGTCAATACAAAACTAATTGACTTTAATCCAGTCAATGGTTTCACTCTTTGAATTATCTCTAAGGGTTTATGGGCTTAAGCTTGGATGCTTTGCATGTTTTAACATATTATTTTGATCACTATGATTTTAGTTATTTTAAGCTATGAATTGTTTGTGTAAAGTAACCATGCATTACTAATTGGTTTGTGTATAAAACTAAATAAAGTACACAATTATATTGAACACAAGCCTTAAACTAATAGGAATGATTTCTAACTTTTATAATTGTACATAAATTTTTAAATTAAAAAAAATGTTGCATATGTTATCATCAAAATACATTTAATTATTGTTAAGCATAGTATAAACTATGTTAACCCTTGAGCACCCAAGCCATATTCACTCAAATCCATATCCTTGTACTTAGTCCAATAAAAGTATTACCTAAGAGTCAAATAGCTTGAATTTTTTTCTGAGTGGTAGTAGACACATGCCTAAAGGTACTTGAAAAAGTATTAGTCCTTTGATTTTACCATTAAGAAGAGGATGGGAGTCAAACATGAACATTTTTGAAAACTCAGCTCTCCATTTTGAGGTCCTGGGGTGCTCAGGGGTTAAAGCAATAGCATGAGCCTTGAAATTGAATTGGTGCACACATGACTTCTCACCAGGTCATGGATGTAGAATACCTAAATGGCTTAGAACTTAACAACTTACCATTTAGAACACACAAATGCTTGCCTTATAGAACATGCACTACACAAATAATGAAATTTTAATCTTGTAGTACCTATAGTGTCATTTAATTCATTCTTATTCTCATTTAGTTGACATTAATGTTCATGTTAACAATTGATGTTCATGTTGATTATTTGCTTGTGTGCATAACAAACTATCTCCATACTCAATTTAAAAATTTGGTGAAAACTTATTCAACAATTAATGTTCATGGTGACACTCATTATCAATAACATTAACAATGTCAATGACATTTAGTGTTGGTAACATTGCAAAATTGTTGATACTTAGTGTTAGAGTTTGCAATTAGTGTTACAAACACCAAAATTTGTAATTAGTGTGCCCATGAATAGACATTTTTATTTGTTATTATTCATTGAAATTGACATGGTTGTGAAGTAAGACCCTACCAAACTTCCTCACATGTAGCTTTTTGTTGTTAAATGGAAGGCCTCCTCACTTGAGCCAATTAAAAAATTTCACACCTCCTTTAGTATATGTACATGGTTAACCCTTGAATGTCCCAAAAGCCCTTTGCGGTCATATGTACAAATGTATTTGAGCTGCTCTGAGGGCTTTCCAATTTTTTTTATGCACCCACCATCATACAACCTTTCAATATGTATGGTTGTAACGCTTAATTTTCAACTAATTTCTAGCTGATTCAAACTTCTGAATATTGGTTGCGATCGTATTTGGTACCATAGCTCTAAAACCAAGGGCCTTTCAGGGGTTAACCCCCAAGCGTCATTGGAGATAGAAACTATCCTTGACCAATTTTTAAAGTTAAATAGGACCCAACCAAATTACTTTTTTTAGTAGTTTATATTTTTGAATATTTCTTTCTGAAGCTCAGTTTTAGATTCAACAATCTGATTTTACAAATGATTGAGTATGATTTTTCTATTCAAGATTTAGTGCAAGGGTTTTCATTGCAATCTTGACTTTATGTAGTGTTGAGGGCTCTTGGGAATGAGCCTCAAATACACTAAATCTTTAAGAAAAAATCACATTAAAAATTCATTTAAAAAAATTGTAGAGTAGATTTTGAGAAGTCTAAAATTGGTTGGGGTTATGCATGTTAGGCCCTTTAACCTCATATTTTTTTGGTGACCAATTTTTTTTTAATTTGGCATGTGAAAAGAAGATTGAAACACTTCAAATCACTTTCATAATTTTAACACCCTCATGATCAAACATTATAATTTTTCAATCCATAAGAAATATTGTTGTGTTTCCTTCTCTAATGAGATCTCTAACATGTCTAGTTTGATTTTATATGGTTACAATTCAAAAAGAATTGATACAACTTATCAAAATGCTGCCTTTTTGTTCAAATTAAAGCAAATTCCGTGAAGCCCTAGAAATGCAATGTCACTTTGGGGTTAAGTTTTATAGAGAACCCAACAGAACCCACCAGAACCCACAGCCGGAGGAGACCCCGAGCGGACAGTTTCAACAGTGGTAGGGTTTATGAAGGGGATTAGGGTTCCTCAGTGCCCGTTTCTTCGACGACCTTCGCCAGTTCACCGTTCTTCGGTTTCTTGTCTCTCGCTGCCTCCACTGCTGCTCTTGCCCTGCTTTCCTTTCTTCCTTCCTCGCCCTCGCCCTCTCCCTCTTCTTCGCCTTTGTTGTATTGTGTCCTGCGCATTCTCGTCAGGCGATCGATCGATCGGGAGATCGCAATGGCGGGACCCAAGGTGCGCAGCAACACGGAGAAGTACGTGGACACGAAGCGGAAAGACGACATCCGCCATGCCAACATGGTGGCCGCCAAAGCTGTCGCCGATGCCGTGCGCACCAGTTTGGGCCCCCGGGGCATGGACAAGATGCTGTCCTCTGCCAACGGCGATGTTATCATCACCAACGACGGTGCCACCATTCTCGACAAGGTGCGCCCCTCGTCTTCGTCATCGTTGCTTCACGATCGTATTGCGCCAATGAGGGTTTTAGGGTTAAGGAGTTCTGCATTTGTGAAAACGGTTTGGAGTTCTGAGTGCTCGTGAACTTTGTCTGTAGATGGAAGTTGTGCAGCCTGCGGCCAAGATGCTTGTAGAGCTATCGAAGTCTCAAGATATTGTAGCTGGCGACGGCACTACTACAGGTACTTCACAGTCTGTCCTTATTGCTGTTCAATCGATCGATTATCGTTCATGCCTGCAAGACATTCAAATTTGCCAAAAAAATTTCTCTATTGTTCGACTGGTCAAATTATTATGATCTTGTTGCCGAAGGAAAAGAATTGAAAGACGACTCTAATGGTTTAAAGAAGTCGTTACTTGGATACCGTATACACACGATATGAAATGTCTCAGTTTATACATGGTCAAGTTTTCTTTGTATGTTCTTGCTGAAAAATGTATGAGGATTCCAACGCACTTTATGCGTTACTTGGATAAAAATATGAAGGCTCATAGTTTTATAGTTATCAAAACCCTTTCTTGGCAACGGGCACATATTGATCAGGGGATGTATGCCAAGGGTACATTTGATTATCTCTTGCGAGTTTGGTTGTCCCTATCTTGATTGTTTAACGAATGGGGATTATTGACGATCATGTTCGTTGCTGATTTGTGGTGCTGGTTTTCCACGTCGCAGTTGTTGTGTTAGCAGGCGCGTTATTGAAGCAGTGTTTGAACCTTTTGGGTAAAGGCGTTCACCCCACCACTATTTCTGAAGCTCTTCACAAGGCTTCTGAAAAAGCTGTTGAGGTGAGATGATGTTCAATTTTTTAAAACTTCATAGCATTCAGTTCATCCTTCAGAGGACCTTTGTGGCATATGAAGATGTCTTTTGGCTTTTATAAGATCTCCTCTATTCTCTCCTAGCATTTGATTTGTCCACCATCATCTCCATTATTCTCTCCATCCTACTAATAGCTCCACATAAACCTACACACAACTCCTTCTAAATAGATGGTCTTACAAATGGTGCAAGAAAGAGTGTTGCTCTTTGGGTGTATTCGTTCTTACTTTCAGTTGTGGCTTGCTGCGGTTGTCAAAACCTACTCAGATCCTTAAACTTTCTTCAAGTTGGGTGGCTCTATCGCAAGTATATGTGAAATACTTTTGGCTTTTATGTTATGTATTTAGTTCAGAGAAAGTAGGTAATTCGGCAACATTCTGTGAGCACTGCATTGATGTGATGATTTGGGACGCAGGTTATTAAATCAATGGCCATTCCTGTCGAGCTTACTGATCAGGATCAACTTATTAAAATTGCAAGCACTTCTCTGAACAGCAAGGTATATTTTTCAAATGCCATCCTTGAATTTATCTTTCTTTTTGGTTATTTGTGTTATTTATTTAAATGTATCTTGATAAACCCGCAAGTGGCCAAAAGTTACAAAAAGTAGCCTTTAGTGACCGCTTCCATATTCATCGGAGTTGAATAAATTATACAAGGTACTTCAAGGAAGGGGATAAAGTGTGTATAAATGGGAAAACGAAACGTTACCCTGCATTTTTGAAAGAGTGAATATACTTTGAACCGTTCTATATTCTACTATTAGCTTCTAAAGGGCGATTTTTTTTTGAAGTTGTGGCTCTTCTGGGGCAAGATCGATAGCGAGTTATTGTCTACCAGTGGTGATACACAGGAGATGTAACTCATCTGTATTCATGAAAATGTGTGCACAGGTTGTGAGTCAATATTCAACATTGCTCGCACCATTGGCAGTGGATGCGGTGCTGAACGTGCGTGACCTGGATCGACCCGATAGTGTTGACCTTCGAGACATTAAAGTTTTGAGAAAGCTGGGGGGAACGGTAAGCTTAATCAGGCACTTGCCTATATAGCTTGTATCTATTATTTGTCTCATGTAATCTGCTAATTGTTTGCCCAGTAGTTTCTTTGCTAAATATCCTGGCATTGAGGTATTGGACAGGTTGACGATACGGAAATGGTGAAAGGTCTTGTGTTTGATCACAAAGCAAGTCATACAGCTGGTGGACCCACTCGTATAGAAAATGCCAAAATTGGTTTGATTCAGTTTCAGATTTCTCCTCCCAAAACTGATATCGAGCAGAGTGTTATTGTATCTGATTACACCCAAGTAAGTCTTTTTTGGCAACTTTGATTTCTATTTCCATTGTGCATCTGCCTGCAGCCAACAGTTCTAAGCATGAGTGCAACTTTTGATTCTTACTGTTCTTTTTCCTCATTGCAGATGGACAGGATTCTCAAGGAGGAGAGGAACTACATTTTAGGCATAATTAAGAAGATTCGAGCTACAGGCTGCAACGTCTTGCTTGTACAGAAGAGTATACTGCGGGATGCTGTGACAGATTTGTCATTACATTATCTTGCCAAGGCAAAGATTCTTGTCATTAAAGATGTAGAGCGAGAGGATATTGAGTTCATTAGCAAAACTTTGAGTTGCCTTCCAATTGCAAACATCGAACACTTCCGAGTTGAGAAACTTGGGCATGCTGACCTGGTTGAAGAGGTCCCTGTCGGTAATGGCCGGGTAAGAAAAAAAAATCTTCATCTTTCTTTTATTTTGGTTTACTCCATGTAGCACCTACTGGAATGCTCTCGTTCTGCTGGTTCTGGTTTAACATACCTAAGATCTGATCATCTTAACTAACTTTGTGTTTCTATTAGTGCTGAGTTCTATTTTGTAGTTGCTTACGGTTCTTTTGCTTGAACTCTCTTGTCTATGTTGGCCTCTGTGCGGATAATACTAAATTTCTTATGAAAACTTGTGATGAGTGTTTTATCGCTGTGGTATGGGTGTGGAAATTGATGCTGGATTTTGTTGTGGAATTCTTTTAACAGGTTGTGAAAGTGACTGGGATCAAGAACATGGGACGCACAGTTTCAATTATTGTTCGAGGCTCGAATGCTTTGGTATAAATTTGTTTCAGTCTTAGATTCTTGTTGTTTTTTATGAATGCCTCTTATAGGTTCTGATTTATGAAGTATGACATTTTATGGAATTTCATGTTCTTCTGCGTCTCATTTGCTTTGTCACTGCATCAGGTTCTTGACGAGGCAGCACGGAGTTTGCATGATGCATTGTGTGTTATCAGGTGTCTGGTGAATCAGCGGTATCTTATTGCAGGTTGATTTTCTAGCCATTTTGTAGTTGCGTTTTCTTTGTGATGATCTTTTCGACTTCATAGTACAAAATTACTCGAAAACTTTTAGTCCTTGCTAATTTCTTGTTTAACAACCCTGGTGTGCAGGTGGTGGTGCACCTGAGATTGAGGTTTCTAGGCAATTGGGTATGTGGTCTAGATCACTACAAGGCATGGAAAGTTACTGCGTGCGTGCATTTGCTGATGCAATGGAGGTAATCTTTGCTCTAAACCGACTGAATATTGCCTTCTACTTTCTTCTGCTATGCAACTTGAATGACGCTGGTTTCGATTACCTTTTTGCTGCATATGTTGAGGGATTTCCCTTGTTTTGCTAGTATCAAGTGTATTTGCCTTACGAGACTATTCTCTGAGATTTTCAGGATTTTGATGCCAACCTTATTAGCATTGATTTATCGATTCTCGCTGTGACCTAACAAGCGGTTCGTTTATTCCTTGTTTCAATTGTCCTCTTGTGTAGGTCATTCCTTTCACACTAGCTGAAAATGCTGGTTTGAACCCAATAGCTATTGTAACAGAGCTTCGCAACCGACATGCAAATGGCGAGGTATGTAAGGTTGTCTGGCATTTATTTTTTCTGGTTGCCTTGAGATATGGATTTTCAAGTCTTTTAGGATAAAGAGCTTACAGGAATTTTATGGTTCTTGCAGATAAACACAGGCATCAATGTGAGGAAAGGACAGATTACCAATATTTTGGAAGAAAACGTGGTTCAGCCAATGCTCGTGAGCACCAGTGCGCTGTCACTAGCTACTGAGTGCGTCCGCATGATTCTGAAAATCGACGATGTAGTGTCCACTCGGTAGTTATGAGAAAGCTGGTTTATTGCTGGCCCCATCCCTCTGGAAGAATGAAGTTGGTGATGAGCACAATTTTTTACCATACGTATTGGTATGCATGCTTATATTTGAATTCTCTTTAAGGTTGCATGTGTACTACAAAAGGACCTCTTCTGTAAGGGCTTGGGGCAGCAAAGTTTTTGAACGTCTTCGTTGTCGTTGAAGAGTTTGATTTTTAAGTTGTAGCACAGAGGCATTTTTTGGTAGTAGATAAATTGGTTTCTATATAACCGTAGTTTTGAAAATTGTTAAGAAACTCTTTTTACAGAAATTTCACTATTGATTTTATTTTGTTTTTTCCCACCAAACTGTGTAAAGCTCAGCCCTACCCAATTAAATGCGATCAATTTCAAAAATCGAAAGGTTTGGTTTTGTTGAGTACTTGAGTGAGCACCTTTAATTTGATTTGGTGAAAGTCGAAATGTTTTTTTTTAATATGTAATGTGTGAGTAATTTTTTATCATCATTTTCAGAAACTCTTTTTTTATACTACTTTAAATTGTTGAAGAAGCCAACTACGTTTATGCATGATTTTTTTGCTCCATAATTTTGATCCTTTAGACGCCAATTTTGAATTTATCTATGCTAATTGTTTGAACCAAATCACTCAATTAAAATTTGTCTGTAGTCAAATCCGTAAGTTGAGTATTATTATTTCTATATATCAAACTTATTGCTTGATGAAATGACTTTTCTTAGGACTACCTAGAAAGATTGAATTTTTTTCTCAATTTAATTTTAATTTGGTGCATGAACTAAAGCCAAGCTATATTTTCGTCATATTATTTAATTATCATGCTTGTTATTCTAAGCGGAAAATTTGATGGATAGCCTTGAAGTTTGTGATATTTGTATAGATACCCCTTGTTTTTAGAAATTGCACAACTACCCTTGCACCATAATTTTCAAATTTTTGTTTAGTTGTGCATGTCACTTCATTCTCCTTTTTTGTGCATGCAAAACATGAAAAGAGCAACATGCGCACAAAAGAAAAAGGAAGTGACATGCACAACAATGACTTTGAAATTTATGATTTGAAGATATTTGAGCAATTTCTGAAAAATTGAGGGTGTCTATACAAACATTATAAACTTAAGGGGTTTCCATCAAATTTTCCTTATTCTAAATGAGAAACCTCACTCTTACATATACATACAATGAGTAGTTGAACTTGCAAAAATTATTCAGATTAGCCTTGAAAAGAAATTGGAGTTATTAAATATGATATTTGCTTTGAAAATCTTTAAATCAACAAACTTTTGTGCATAATATTTTTCTCATTTTGATAATGTACCCTACTTGGGTCAATCATGACAATAAATTTGTAAGGATTCTTGCTTATTGGTTTTTGCTATAAGGTACGAGCACCCATAAACATCAGACTAAGGGTTTTGAACATGATGACTATTATTAAATAACTAACAAATTATAGGATCCTATTAGGAATAGAAAAAAATCAGTTTGCACTTTTGAATGTATTATTTGGATACTGTGAGAATAAGTTGTGAATTTTTAGAGAGCAAATTGCCATTGCACCCATAACTAACACTAAGGTTTCATGTTCACATGTTGTACATCCTTGTAATTACATCTATTCATTTTCATAGATTTTCCAAGATTTCAAAGGTGACGGTTATGGGGACACTGACGCTTATGGGTGCTCCTACCTTAAGTGAAGTTTAATTTCTTAGGTTCATAGAGACAAGGACCCATTAGCAAAATTTTGAGCCCTCCAGAAGACCCCTAACTTCACATGAGAGATGTGCATATAGAGAAAAAGTTGCCATTTCTGACTGTCAAAATCTGCCATTTCTAACATCTACAAGCAATCAGATCATATGCCATGGCGGTTTTAGTACTAATTAATTAAATTTTTACTATTTTTTTCACCTTCGTTATGTAACGCAGCACGGTTTTTTAAGGGCCCTCTAGAGGGCTCAAAATTTTGCTAATGCTTCTAGACTTGAATGAAGCCCAAAAATGCCCTTTGATAATTGTAGTGTACATTAAAGCTATATGAGGCCAATATCAACTATTTTAGATGATTTTGGTTGTGTCTTTATTTTTGAGTTCTTGTCTAATGAATATTGATTACTTCCCAAAGAAAAGAAGATGAAAGCACCATTTCAAAATGACCTTACTCAACATCATTAAAACAATAACAAATGTCACCAAAAATGATCACAATAAGGATACAAAGAGGACAAGAAGGATCACAAGCACACAAGAAGTTACAAGCAAACAATGAAGAAAGCAATGAGCCCAGATTGGGCTTTATAAAAATGTCCAACCCAAAAATCAAAATTAGATCAATGTATATGACCTTTAAGGTGATTATATATGTTAAAATATCAATTTGTGCAAATGAGATTTTTCTTGGTGAAAAACTTAATCAAGATAGATATAGCTTGTTGATGTCTAAGGTTGTGTGAGGTTAAAATTATATTTACTAGAAAAGAATCTATTCCTTACTATTAATTGTAGAAGGCAAGTTGACTTGCTTAAGAATTAGAACCAATGGTAGTGACTCTAAATAATATTTTTAGTTTCAACTTATGATGGTTTGGAAAACATTAAAGATTTCATATATATATTTGTCAAAGCCTTAGAAAATGGAGAATATCTCCATGGGGTGTTTTTGGGGAGCATTTAATCCCTAAAGACTAAAGATCTTTTGAACTTCATGTATGTTTCAAATCAAAAAAATAGTAAATATTTTAATTAGTTTTTAATAACCATTTTTCTTTTGTAACCAAAAGATTTTAATAATAGGTGTGCTTCAAATTAAACAACAACACAACAATGCCACAAGTGAATTGAAATACTATAATGTTCAATTATAGTGAGGGGTGTTTCAGAGTAATTTCAATTCTACAGGTTCTTGATTAAACTTCAAACAAACAATATAATCTTCTAAATAATACTCTCTTTGTTCAAGAAATGTTTGTTCCTTTTGGTTTTTCTGGTTTGAATATGGGGGAAATTTCATGTATACCTCTAAAGTTTGCAATAATTTCATAGATTCCCTTGCTTTTTCAAAAATTTCACAGATACACTTGAACCAATATTTTCAGGAGTTTTTTTGGTTGTGCATGGCTACATGCCACTTCCCTTCTCTCTTTGTGCACACACTACTACTTTCTTGTTATGCATGCACACAAGAAAAAATGAAAGTGGCATGCACACAAGAAAAAATGAAAGTGGCATGCACACAAGAAAAAATGAAAGTGGCATGCACACAAGAAAAAATGAAAGTGGCATGCACACAAGAAAAAATGAAAGTGGCATGCACACAAGAAAAAATGAAAGTGGCATGCACACAAGAAAAAATGAAAGTGGCATGCACAACAACAAAAATGTTTGAAAATTTTGGTCCAAGGGTATCTATGAAATTTCTGAAAAAGCAAGGTATCTATGAAATTGTTGCAAACTTCAGGGTACCCATGAAATTTTCCCTTAAATATATTTGTAATGTTACATTTACTACCGTAATTTATTAGCAGCTTTAGCACAAATTAATATTGAAGTCTCTCGTCTAATTTATTTTGAAAAAAAGATCAATTATTGATAATTTGTAAAATAATTCCAAAATAGCGCAGAAAAAAAATCAAGAAAAATGTGCTCAAGTAAGAGTCAAAACCTTATCAACTCATTTTTGTAGTTATATCAACTTATACCAAGATAACAGTATAAAATTTGAGCTCACAGTTGTAAAATCAAGCAACACATATACTTCTAACTCATTTTTGTTAACACATATACTTCTAACTCATTTTTGTTAACTATTTTAAATATACACTGTAGAATTCTTTGCTTAATAACATTTATTTTATTGAGACACAATCTCATATGAAAAAAAAGAACTCTCATACAAGAACATAAGCAAGAAGTTAGTCTACAAATTTAAAAGATAGTAAGGGTGGCTTCACACTATGATGGCCAAGTCAAGAGGCCGTGGGATTGAGTGGCCAAAGTTTGGTGAGAGGCCAACAAAATGGGCTGAAAATAGATATTAAATTATTGTTTTTGACACTTTTGGCCGCCCTTAGTGTGAAGCCTCCAAAGGCCAAGTCCAAAGGCCAAACTCTTGGCAATGAGCTTCCACGGACTCTCAACTTGAATGGCCATAGTGTGAAGCCTCCAAAGGCCAAGCCCAAAGTCCAAAGCCATGGCATTTATTAGACCTTCCAAATCCAATGGCCAAGATCTTATAAGCTTTTGATTATTTTATGAAAACAATGTGACGGCCTCTCAATCATAGTTTGGGTCTCCATTTTTGCTTGATCCAAACTATTGCCGAGAGGCCGTCAACCTTGAATGATAAAGTGCTGCCATGTAGACATTTGGAGGATGATGGCCTTTGGAGTTTGGCCCCTAGTGTGAAAGGTTGAGTGGCTATACTCTTGGTTTCTTGCAATTTGATTGGCGCAAACCAACAGCCTCTTGACCTTCGGCCATAGTGTGAAGCCGCCCTAAGACAACATGAAAAAAATAGCAAATGCCTTTTTTTTAATAAATGCTGTCTTCTAATGAGTATAAAAAAAAAGTCATCTTGATACGTTCACCCCGATTGTAAAAAGCACAAAAAGCATCCCCAATGTAGCTGTAGCAAGGCACAAGAAAGTTTGTACAAAGTATTAAACCAGGCTTGAGTGAAAATCAGGGCTTCGGCTCCAATGTAGTAGGCAATGTTTTTTTTAAAAATATGGTGCTCAATTGCACCAAAAAAAATCTGGCTTAAAAATGTGGCAAATATTTTGGATGAAATTGCCAAAAAAGCTTCAACTTTTTTTTAAAAATGGATGAAATTGCCAGTTGTGGATGAAAACCAAATTTCAAACATGTAATATGTGCTAATGTGATGTTTTCTATCCAATATGTGGATGAATGTTGAAATTTGGAGCACCACTATAACATTTTAAATTGCCACTTTGACACTTCTTGAAAATTAAAAAAAAAAAACCCTGGAAGTAGGTACTTGGAACTTTATTTTTCAAGGCTCCCCATGCAAGAGCTCCTCCCTTGCATATTTGCACAATTAGGAGAGTCCTGCATACTACTTTAGAGTGTCTGATTCTTTGACCCTGATGCAATTTCAGATGTTTTTGACATGAATCTCCTCACATAAACACTAAAAAAGGTAAGAATAAGTTAAAAACTATGTTTAGTGAGTGTCATAACTTGTTTGCATTGAGGGCTAGGAGCAAGGTCCGAGAAATATTTGAGATTTTTTGGTGGATTTCCTTCCAGTCCTATATTGAACCGGTTAATCAAGGAAATTTTTCAATTATTTTCTATATTTTGTACTATAAATAAAGTTTTATAGATTTTTAATTGATTTTTAGCCACAGTTTATAAATTTCAAACATTTATCTCTCAAATCAATTGGCTAGCTTTGAACTAGCGGTTGGTTCTTCATGGACCTTGGTTGGGAGGTTGGGAAATGACCTTGTCTTGTGAGCTGCACTCAAAGACTGTCTGACAGGGTTTTTTGTGCCAGTGTTCTGGCTACATTGGAGATGCTTTGAGATTTTGCCAGAGATTTCGCCATAGCAACCCCACAAAATGGCATGTCGTCTAAGGTAGGCACACCCATCCCCGTCATGTCCCCATGGGCGTTATTTGACATTGTCAAGAACTAACAAATATAAATCAAATGGTTATGAGTAATTAAGTGATAGTTATGGGTGACAAAATGATGGTTGTGGGTGACTCACATGACGGTTTTGAGTACTCATCTCACAATTTAACCCTTAAAGGGCTGACCCTGAACCCGTGGCCAAGCCAAGGCTTAGATTGAGGAGAGTGTACTATTCATGGGCAGTGAACAGCCTGTGGCATGTGTCCAAGAGAGATAATATTCTCCTAAAAAGAAGGAAAAGTCAATAGTGTATCTTGCCCTTGCAAAAAGGGCAGCAAAGACCTTGTACAACTTTTTACAAATTGGTGTTTAAAAAAATATGGACGCATTGAAAGCAGCTATTTTTGGCATTCAGTGATGTGGCACATCTCTGACCACTTTCAAAAAAAATAATTTGAAAAAAAAATCTTTTTCCACCCTTGGGGTGTGTTTTTGACATTGAAAGGACAATTTTTGTCCCCTTGGATAGTTAGGGGTTAAGAACCAACAACCTTGTGATTAGCATCTCTTACACATGGTTCGTACAATTTCAATGATTTTGGATTTGAAAAATCTTTGTGCACAAATACTTACATTTGGAACCTTCAATATTTTTGGTTTCCACTTCCTTACTCACAGTATTTTTTTCAAAGTTAGTTAATTATTTTACCTACTCCAAAACCCTTATTTCCACGCTTATGGATGCGCCTACCTTAATCCCAGCCGTCGGATCACATTCTGTTTGGGCTGGACCCACCAAGACCCGCAAACCTAAAACCGTGGCCCCGCCGACTTTCTGCCAGTTGGTAACCGGTCACTCGTTTTGTGTGGTAGACGCGTGCAACCCGAGACCGCACGTTGGCAACACCGCAAATGCCCACTTGTGGGGCTTTGGCACACAAGCCATGTGCCGGTTGTCCTGCCGGACCTGCTCACCTGCCCTATGAGAGTCGGTGTTCCTCCGCGGCAGCGAACACCCAGCTTGTCCTTCGTCTTCATCATGCGTTCGCCTTCCTCCATGGCCGGGCTACGGCTACCCAAGCAAGTGAGCGGGATTAGCAGACACTGAACAGGTCAAAGGCATACTGTTTTGCCCACGTGTGTTGGCTCCCTAACTAGAACTTCTCCACCCCCGAAGGAATTCCGTTTGTACATATCAACGTCCGGCCTAACAAGAGCAGCCAGAATACCAGCTAGTTGCTCAAGTCAAACAGAACTCGTCTTGAACAAAACAGACATTTCTTTGACAAAATCTCGCCTGTTAACGTCAATGAGTTCTGTGTCGCCACGCCTTCAGTCGGACTCGAAGTGTGCCGCCTACCACGGAAGTGTTTAGGGTTTTATATCTATTTATCGCAATATGAAGTACGTTGCTCGGCATATATACTTGTCACCAAGTCGCTATCCCGACTGAAGTCTAGTGAATCACAAAATTGGGAAACTCAATCTGACAAGCGAGAGAGATCGACACGACATCTTATGTCTGTGACCAATTAAGGCAAAGAAAATGAACAATAACAATAAGCAAATCAGTGAAAAAATCTAAATTCTTGCTGCAAGCTTATCCTTTTTGTGCCGATTTCTCATCAGAAATCAATTGACAACATCAGTTCTAAGGCAGATAGACCCATACCCCGGCGTTTAAGTCTTTGGGGGTACTGCAAGGTCTCGGAAAATTCAGGATAAGAATTTTTAGGGTTGGCCTTCCAACAAGCTATCATGGATTTGGATTTATCATGGAAAGTCAGTTTTGTAGAAAAAAGTATTGTAGAATACTTTATATATTAAAGGGCAAAGTTGCAGCTCATAGAACCTTAAAAGCAACTGTAACCTTGAAACCGCTTGTGACAATCCCAATCCTCCCAAACCAATTTAGCAATCAATATGTGGCAAGATTTACTTGTGCAAGTAGTGTTTGCTGCTCCACTTTGGGTTCAGGAGTCTATAGTGAACACCTCAAATGTAAGGTGCAAAATTGAGAGCCGCTCAGGAATGGGAATGTCTACCTTACTGTTTTATTTCAGTTCCAACAGAATGTTCACAATTACAGACAATAGTTCGATCATTTCGATGCCAAACTTAGACCGCTCAAAGAGTTGTATGCCCGCCTTGGAGAAGGCCAAATGAAACTTTGTTGTGGAAAGAATTTGCTTCACTGATTCAGAAACATCAATTCCAGCCCTAAACCACAATTTTAGAGCTGTCAGTGCGACAGCGATTACGCGCAGAGCACCAGATCGACAAAGATCCAAGCAAGAACCCAGACACCCCGTCGGTCACAATCGCTAGCAAAGCTCTCACCCTTCGTCGCCGGCTAAGATTATGTCCCGCGACGTGGTCGGGGCTCTGCCCCTTTCTCCAGCGCGTTCCCATCCTCCGACCTCGTGCGCAGCACGTGTCGGTTACCTTCCAACGATAAAGTGAAAAGTTACTTTTAATATTCATGTTATTTTAGTAGCTTTGGATATATACGGCTTTCACGGGGAATCTTCTTCGAAGAGTTTCAAATATTTGCAGACTATGCAGACGATCGACCACAAACAATCGAAGATATATAGCAACCGTTCAATAGCCGATACATCATTGGCGCCTGTGGTTCAGTTTCTTTGACAATAAGACCCTCATTTATCTATCAGCGCAATTCGGCCGACCTGGTGACTTGCGGATACTCGTACAGTTGGGGAGGCGAAAAGACTTGGACGTGGTAGCTTGGAGCACAAATTCGGCGACCATCTTCTCTAAAACTTACAAAGTATGTGATCAAATTGCTGTTATCCTAACGTTTGTTTCTTCCCTCAGTTAGTTTCACTGCTTTCATCATGTATAATTGCTTTACGATCCAGATCGGTAGGGTCAAGGTTGATGCGGGAGTTTATTTTCTGTCGAGATAGCACTCAATTGTTAGAAATAGGAACCTCATACTCGCCCTTCATTGGTGTTATGGTTTCTCTCTGTCTTCCTCTCAATTGAGCATAATTGAGGCCGTTTGATGCGTCGAGGCATTCATTCAGTAAGCCAATGTCGAGTGAACTGCATAGCAGAAGCGGTTGGTTACTACCAGTATTGCAGGGTACTGTAGATTATTTATTGTGTCTACTTCTTTGACCTAGTTAAAAATTTGCATTTTTCTGACCTTGTTAAATGCATTTTGTTGAAAGCAGGTCGTGAACTCGTGTATATCCAGGCACTTGATATTGTTTTGACCTGGGCGCAAGCATCCCTTGATTACTCAGAAATCTTCATTGGTCAAGTGTCACAATAAAGGATTCAGGAGCACTTCAACTGGCAGCAAAGCAGTCAAGTAAGGCAATTGACAAAACTTGACAGCACGGTTTCTAAAAGTAGAAGGACGAGTGACTAGCCCAGTCACGTTTTTCTGAGAATCTTCCAAGTCGGCGCCTTGATACATTGTCGGAGCTTGGTCACTTTCTCAGAAGTTCTGTCGGTGGATGGACACGTGGATACACTGTTGGTCAAGCGAGGAACAGTGGGTTAGTCGAACTTGGTCGGTGACAAGTATCAGTGACACAGTGTAGGTTATTTGATAAGTTATTGTTCAGTGAACACGGCAGTCGGTTCGATTATACGTAGTCGGTGAGAAGACTATCTGCGACTGATTTGATACGTTGACGGTCGAGACATATTTCGTACCGACATGAATGGCCGAGATATCCTTGCTTCTAAGAGCACCCGAAAGCCAGATTCCAGGAGAAGGATTAGTGAGCATGGGATTTCCGGGTCTCGCCGCTTCAGAGGGGCCACAGCGGCAATCCGCGCTTGCGGTCGATTCTGGAGTGGCATTCGCGTGCAGCCCTGTGTTCAGCCTCCCGACGGCTACGGCGTATCCACCACCGAGCTGACTCAGTTACTGCAAGATCGGCAACTGGAGGACCTTGACAGGTTGGGCGGAATCGAAGGTCTCGCTTCGAAACTGAACACGGACAGGGAATACGGGCTCGATGAGACCGAGGACCGAATGCAAGAGCGGCGGGCGGCATATGGCTCCAACACGTACCCGAAGAAAGTGAGCAAAGGCTTCTGGTCCTTTGTGTGGGACGCGTGCAAAGACACCACGCTCAACATTTTGATGGGGTGCGCCGTCGTGTCTCTCGCCACGGGAATCTGGACCGAGGGGATCCAAAAGGGGTGGTACGAGGGCACCAGCATTGGTTTCGCGGTGCTCCTGGTCATCGCGGTCACGGCTGTGAGCGACTACAAGCAGGGCTTGAACTTCCGCAACTTGAATGACGAGAAGGAGAACATCCAGCTGGAAGCGCTCCGAGCCGGGCGGAGGCAGATGGTGTCCATCTTTGACCTGGTGGTGGGCGACATTGTGCCGTTGTCGATCGGGGGCCAAGTCCCGGCCGATGGGGTGCTGGTGGAGGGACACTCGCTGTCGATCGACGAGTCCACCATGACGGGCGAGAGCTTGCCCGTGAAGAAGGACAGGACGCGGCCATTTCTGCTGTCGGGATGCAAAGTGCAGGACGGGCAAGGGACGATGGTGGTGACGGGCGTGGGGCTGAACACGGAGTGGGGGCAGGTCATGGCGTCCATCAGCGCTGAAAGCGACGAGCAGACGCCGCTGCAAGTGAGGTTGAACGGCGCGGCCACTTTGATCGGCAAGGTGGGGCTGTTCGTGGCGACGTTGGTTCTGATCATCTTGGTGATTCGGTACTTCGCGATCACGTTCAAGAACGCGTCGGCGAAGGATCGGAGAGCAATGCAGGTGATCAAGGACATGGTGCAAATTTTCTCCATCGCGGTGACCATCGTGGTGGTGGCGGTTCCTGAGGGGCTGCCCCTGGCGGTGACGCTCACTTTGGCGTACTCGATGCGCAAGATGATGGCTGACAAGTCGCTGGTCCGGCATCTGGCCGCCTGCGAGACTATGGGGTCCGCCACCACGATCTGCAGCGACAAGACGGGGACGCTCACCACCAACAAGATGACCGTCACGAGGGTGTGTTTGGCGGGGGAGATGGAGGCCGTCGAGGATTCCGACGTCGCCCAAGCCGAGCGCCTTTCTGCGAGCCTGCGAACGTCGCTGGTGAATTCCGTCTGCCTGAACAGCAACGGGAACGTGTCTCCGCCCAAGGATGGAGAGGAGCCCGCCGTGACCGGCAGCCCCACCGAAGCCGCCATTCTGACGTGGGGGCTCAAGCTGGGGATGCACTTCCACGCGATTCGGCACGAGAATGAGGTGCTGCACGTGGAGACATTCAATTCGGAGAAGAAGCGCGCGGGGGTTGTGTACAGAAACGGCGAGGGCGAGGCGGAAGTGCACTGGAAGGGCGCGGCGGAGATAATCCTGGACCTCTGCACTGAGTGGGTGGATCCCAACGGAGAGTGTCATCCCATGACACACAAGAAGCGCGACGAGTTCAACAGCGTGATCGAGGGCATGGCAGCCCAAGCGCTGCGGTGCATCGCCTTTGCATACAAATCCTTCAACGAAGCGGACATTCCCGAAAGCGAAGACGCCCGGTCGGACTGGAAGGCGCCGGACCAGGGGCTCATCCTGATGGCCGTAGCCGGAATCAAGGATCCTTGCCGGCCCGGGGTGCGGGACGCCGTGGAGCGGTGCCAGCGAGCGGGCGTGAAGGTGCGCATGGTGACGGGTGACAACGTGTACACCGCCAAGGCCATCGCTGCCGAGTGCGGGATCCTGGAGGAGGGGGGCCTGGTGGTGGAGGGGAAGGACTTCCGCACCTGGGACGACGCCAAGCTCAACAGCGGCGCCTTGGACAACCTGGTGGTAATGGCGAGGTCATCGCCCTTGGACAAGCTGAAGCTCGTGAAGGCCCTCAAGGAGCGACGCGGCGACGTGGTGGCCGTCACGGGTGACGGGACCAACGACGCGCCGGCGCTGAAGGAGGCGGACATCGGACTGTCCATGGGCATCGCCGGCACGGAGGTGGCGAAGGAGAGCTCCGACATCATCATCCTGGACGACAACTTCACATCGGTGGTGAAGGTGGTGCGCTGGGGCCGCTCCGTCTACGCCAACATCCAGAAGTTCATCCAGTTCCAGCTGACCGTCAATGTGGTGGCGCTGACGATCAACTTCGTGGCGGCCGTGAGTTCAGGCGAAGTGCCGTTGACGGCGGTGCAGCTGCTGTGGGTGAACCTCATCATGGACACGCTGGGTGCCCTCGCCCTGGCAACAGAAGCGCCAACGGACGACCTGATGAGCAAGAAACCCATCGGGCGAACCGAGCCGCTGATCACCAACATCATGTGGCGCAACATATTCGGCCAAGCAGTCTACCAGATCGTGGTCCTGCTCATCCTCACGTACCGCGGCATCGAAATCCTGGGGCTCAAGGGAACGCACGACGAGCAGGTGCTGGTGCGCAACACCATCATCTTCAACGCCTTCGTATTCTGCCAGCTGTTCAACGAGATCAACGCGCGGCGCCCGGAGTCGTTCAACGTATTCCAGGGGATCCACAAGAACTACTTGTTCCTGTCGATCATCGGCACCACCGCATTCTTCCAGGTAATCATCGTGACATTTTTGAACAAGTTCGCTGAGACCAAGGACCTGGCGATCGGGTGGTGGGGTCTGTGCGTGGCCATCGGATCTGTGGCGCTTCCCCTGGCGGCGCTGGTCAAGTGCCTCCCGGTGCCGCAGAAGCCGCTACTAGAGATTTCGTGTTTCCCCAGCAACGCGTGCTTGCGGCTGAAGCGACGGAATCGGCCCAACCACCTCGGGACTGCCAGCGACGATGAGTTCTCGGCATCGTCGAGGATGGGCAGCAGCCGCCGTCACGTAGCGAACGGCGCCCAGCTGAGATCCAGAGACCAAGGAATGGGAATGAGCAGCAGCGTCATCACCATCCGGACTTGATTCACACCTCATAGCGGACGGACCAGTTACATAGCGATTCTACCGTGTACGAACTTTTTTAGGGTTTCTGATTCTTTTGCGACCATCAAGTCGCAGATTCTTTAGAGGACCCATGGGAGCGACATTTACGCTCTCTGTATACTAGGAAGGGAGAGACCGTCGGGCAAACCCATTAGTTTTGCTGTGCAGCCATCGACAATTTTCGGTGATTCTTAAATGTATATCTGGGTGCCAGGACCATCTACAGAAACTTGTCGGTGGAATTAGAGTGGGCACCCCACCTGTCGGCGTCGATTAAGTTAATATACGGTTTCGTTTTATTTTATAAAGGTGTACCTTTTGCCACTAATATGCTGGGAATCATTACATGTAAGCTTACACCATACAATACGCAAGCGCGGAGTGACAGACATTGGCGTAAGCTGTGGGCCACAGGATTCACTGTAATCTTGCAGAGGGGTTCAGACAGAGAGACGAGGTTATTTTTTTTGTGACGGCATCGGTTGGTGCAGTACGATTAAAGGCGACAATGTTCGAATGCAGATTAGTAGGATTCGACGCACTTGATGGAAGTGAAAGGGTCCTGTGTTTGGAATGATTCTAGGATGTAAGTTACTGTCTACACTTCTTGTGATGGAATTTAGCGAGCTTGTTATTCCTGAGTACTTTGAGCTCCGATTTCAGGGCATTTTTACCGTCGCTCGCTGGGATTGACACTCTCATTTACCGATATCGTTTTCCAATTCCCTTGTAGCTTCAAGGTTCAATCCTTTAACATCTCATACTTGTCGTAGAGATGTACTTGACCACTTTAGACTCTAGAATGTAGTGTTGGAGAAAGCTGATTAACGCCAGAAACTGTTTTGATTCGCAATATTTCGAAAGATACTTGCAGAAGATTTACTTGTAAACATTGGGTGATATATCCAAATTCGAAGATTCCAATCAATAAGATATTATATGCAAAACACCTCAAGATTTAAATTAGTGAGAGCTATACTTCTTAATCAGAGATTATATCGAGAGATCTCCTTGTGTTTAGGTCCATGATGACATGAATAGTTCTTGCCGGCTAGCTAAATCCGCCAATTCAGTGGAAAATAATGTTTATGGCCCACTACTTTGTACGGTATGATTGACTAACGCCTTCAAGCATTCTTCGAATCACCGACAGTGCGTTGTATCCGCTTTGACCCTGTTTCAGATGCGTCTCTGACCCTCCCTCTGAAGCACAGACCGTCAGGGAAGCCGTGTTTGTCTACAATGGCGCCTTTCTAATTTATGTTCCCGGTCTTTTCATGACATGCCTACTGATGACGCCACCCCTCCTTGACTCTCGAATCTTGCATCACACTATCAGTCCAATACTCAACATTACTTTAAAAAGGAGGTATTTTGTGGTAATCGATGGTTTGAACGTCTGTACCAGTCCTAGCAATGGCGAGTGTGAGGAATGCACTGATGACGGCAAGTAAATATTGCCAGAGATGATGATCCATGACTTTGTGTGTGAGCATCTGGATTGTGAGGTGGTCAATCAGCAGCAATTGACTTTGAGCAACAGTCGGTGGAAGGATCATGAGGCTAGCTGCTGTGTGGGAGTTCAGGGTGCCGAGTACTTCTTGCCCATTGAGAAGTGAGTCAAAAAAGGACTGCAGATTTACGAGGCCCAGGTTCAAGTGCAGGAATTTAGCTATAACTGTTGAGGACCGAGTTGACCTTTTGTCCATAAAAGAAGCGTGCGGCGCTTTCCATTGCACATGAAAAGTAAGCTTTGAAGGAGAATGATGTTTTGCATGCTTATTACTGCTCCAGAGTAAGCTACTAGTGAACCTCTTCTTGCCTATTTCAATAGTTTGAGTCCTTTCTTTTATTGAAATGGAATTTTTTCTTGATATCCATTGTTAGTAGGATTTAAAGCACGAAAAAAATGCTCTCTTGATTTCCTAGATTAGTTCATTCGGAAGTTTTTCATTTGAAGTCACAGGGTGCCAATCATCAAGAATCTTGAATCAGGCAAAATGCATAAATTCGAACAAGACGATACAACGAGTTATTCTTTAATTTGGGACAACGAGGGGTCCCATTTTGTACTCACCTGAATCTGAGATTGTCACCTTAATTTATGTGGAACCATATTCCTTAAATGAAGGAGGCCTCTTGAAACCTGCTTCATGAACTTTTTGTCCAAAATTTCAGATGTTAATGAATTTTCTGTCCAAAAAGAGCGTCTTTTTGGAAGATATATATCTCATTTCATTAGAAAATCGTCAACAGATCCCCAATTCAATAAACATGGCGTTCTCTTCCAAAAAAGCCAGAAGTCCCACTTTGTAAGCTTTGTCCCAAATTAACGAATAACGCGTTATACCTCAGAAAAGAATCAATGAGGTACCTCAAGTGTGGTTATTAATGGCCCCTGAAATATAAATAAGCGCTCATGAAGCAAGAAGCTTGAAACCAAAGCCTAAGGGTTCGAGGTTCCAAGCGAAACCTGTGAAATGTTATCAAATCCGCCTGGAGCCCCACACCTAGCCAATTCGTTGGGGGGACAACCCCGAAATACAGCTGGGCGAAAGGCCCTGATAATGCTGATATGGACACTCTTGCAATTGAAATCTCGAAAATGCACTTCAAGTCAAAACGATGTCAAGTGTCTGTATGTACATATTTACATTTTACACACGACCAGCACTCAACACAACATTGACTTTAGAAGCGTGAAGACCAGATAATACACTGTTCACTGATTACCTAACAATCAATCAGGGCAACGGAATGTAATGTCTGTTTGGGAGCTACCACTTTCTCGTAATTCATTACTTTCACTTGAACGATACACCCAGCAATATAACCTGGAGATTACCTACGTCAGGAAACCACTCAGACTTACTGCAACCCCACTTTTCATGCTCTTAGAGGACACAAAGTTTTGCGGCTCAAGTCTTGGTCAATAATTTCAATACCAGATTAATATGGACTGGTTTTCCTTCAGCTCAAGCTCTCGATCATTGGTAGCTAGAATAAATACATGTCCTGTTTGATTAAACTCGATCGTACAACCCCACACAAGCAAACCTCGCATTCCTGATACCCCTTCGGTGACATCAGCTAATTCCGAGCTTGTACTCAAAAGCGAGCCCAAACAATAGTCATTGCAATACGAGGACATTAGAATTAGGACACCGATCCGGAAAATCTATCATTGAATTTCCACCTATGAACATAACCTACCATACATGGCTAACAAATCGTTGGGTCCATCCAAAGTAAAGCACAAACATTAACTTCAAGGATTCTCGCGAAATTGGTACATTTTCAAGGCAAGCACCTTGAAACCTAAATCAACTCGAATCCTACTTTTTAGAACAATGTGATGACCAGCGTCACAATTATAATGAATCGTGTCAGCGCAGCGAAATTGACGTTATGAAGAGTACTACTGGCATGGAAAGAACTCAAATGCCAAGCATCGAAGAAAGATTGAAGGAGGATTGACAAAAATATGGCAGGTCACGTACTCTGAAAGATTTGCAGCAGTTGTATTTGGAATTGGTCTGCCTGTCTGGGAAAGCTCCAGCGATTGAGCACTTCCGAGTCTGTGATTATCTGAACCCATCCGATGTCAGGATTCCGAAGAAATGATCCAGATCGATGTCTGCTCTTCCACAAGTGTCCTTCCTTAGCATACATACATGGTGTGGTAGCCAATGTTGGAGGCACTGTGTGTTTGATGCCAGGACCACACAGGCCAAAGCAGCCGGTTTGGAACGGATGAAGAAGTAAAATGTATTTTTGGAGTACCTGGGAACAATTATTTTGTTCAAAGTTGTATGCATTGTTTTACTAAAAATAATATGCTCACCTTTCAAGGGTAGCATTATGGAAACGTTGGTTTCTGAAAATGAAGTCGCCGGTTTGTAACAGTCCAGAAAGATGAGTATAAAAGTTTGAGGGAGTAATTCTTACTTAACACGGGAAATGTTACCACTTGGTTTTCGCAAAACTCCTTGTTGAAATGTTGATTTGACTTGGTGTGGCTTGGCCTTGAAGGCTCATTTGCACAGGCACATTGGACATATTTTCTTAATAATTTTTGTCTTATTTTTCAGCATGAGTTCAATTGAACATTCTTTACATGCATTTGAGGAACTTGTAAGGGAATGTGTTAAAACAATATGTTCTTTCTCATGACACATTCCTCAACTTCAAGCAACGAATAGGGTGGTTCCATATAACCTCCAAAAGATGAGAATTATCACGTGAGGCCTTCCAAACTGTGGGGTTTTGAAACTGTCTTGTGCCTGGACTTTTGGTTTGTGTTTGAGCTTTTAGTTTCTGTTCATACTTGTTTATTCGTGTTCATTCCTTTCTTGCCAGTGTCCATGAAAATGGATAAAGCATTTTGAGTGGTGCCAATGAAGGACGGATCCCTTAGTCCATGGGCCAGTGCAAATGGGGCATGAGGTTCCAAGCAGAAGCCATGACCATCTCTAACCCAATGTGCTGGGAAAATTGGCATTTTATATTGTCAGCAAGTTGAAATTGCAGATGAAGCTGGTTGAATTAAAAACTGCTGGTTAATAACCAGTCAAATTATACAAAAAACTTAAATATAATATATTACAGTGTAAAATAATATATAAAATATATAAAATATCAGCTGCAATCCAAAAAAACCGGTTGAATATGGAAAATGTCGGATATTAGTCGGTGAAGTCAAAATTTCTTCTTCCCAAACGCTGCTCCGATCTCGAAGTCGGGATCGAAGTGCTGCAGAAATCGTGCTGGCCACGAGCGTTCCCAAGTTAATTGTCCATCTCGGTAGTGGCGAACTGGCGATGCTCTTCGTTAATTTTGCCGCGTGTCCGGTATACTTCCGTGTGAATAGAATCTGCAGTCGTTCAGGCGGCCGACACTGATTTCGTGCAGTACACGGCGTCAGCGGCGTGAAGAAGGTCCGGTGGAGCAGAATTTTTTTTGTATGAGCGGTGCTTTTTATTCTAAAATACTGTTTTTTTCTTTCTATCATTATTGAGCCACATTGAGCAAGAAATTGCCGGTACAAAAAGAGTCGGCTAAGCCTAGTTCTGGCCCTGGAGTTATAGAAAATTTCACTTCTAAGTTTTTTATGAAATCACCAGATTTGGACGAAAATAATATAAATCATCAAATTATTTCTGCTTTAACCCCTGAGCGGCCCACATCGCCAAATATGGCCTCTCATAATTGAAACAGTTCCATGTTTGACTGGTATAATCTTTTCATCAATAAAAACAAATCATGTGTCCTTTATTTCTATACTTGTAGGCCTATGTCCCCTACCAATCAATACGGTTAGATTTTATGACTCTCGTTTGTCATGATAGATTAGTTGAATTGAGTGTGACTAGGTTTGCATTTTGGTGAATATGGCCTGGGCGCTCAAGGGTTAACCCTTGAATGTCCCTAGGGCATAGTAGATACATTGCCACATAATTGGCATTTACTATCATTGAAAAGTTTTCATTTGGGATTTCAAATAGCTCACTAAGATTGCATTGATCAACATTTTAAATGCCATATTCATTAAATTGGGAAAACTAGATTCCCAAGTTGTACTTCACCTTAAACCCAACGTTTTTCTTTCTAGCATTTAAACGTCAAATTTGAAAGTATCAAATTTGGTCTAAGCCATTGAGATTTTGTTCCTCGCAAATTCCTCCTATTAGGTGAGGATACATGTACAAAAAAAAACGCCACTTAAACTTAGAGCTTGGTCTAAGGTGATCACCTTAAACCTAGTTTATTCCCAAAAGTAACAAATATGGCGTTTTTAACTTCTTTGTTGATCTCAAAAGTAATAAAGGTGTGGATTCATTCCAAATACAAAAAAAAAATACATTGTCTTGTATTGATCACATCAACATGCTTAGACATTTGAGGGTTAAAGCACCCACTACCATAAAAATCTATGGCCATCACCGTTAATACTTATATTTTGCTTTTCTAGCTCTCCTAGATTTATTTTACAAAAAAAAATAAGATGTGAAGCGGGGAAAAGAATTTGGGTCAATTTTGCTACTATCTTATCTCATCTTGACACTAGGGGTGGTCATACTTTCTTCACCCCATTCTCAATCTTCAAAAAATATGGATGTGGCACTCCCTCCTTGATTTGCAAAAGTCTCATTCTTGTAAGTCAGATTGAGAAAAAAAATTCTTCACCTTCATAGGAGAAGAATGGGCGTGAAGAAGTTTTAGCAAGTGAATTTTTTACTCATGTGTGTCATTTTTCATCTCACTTCTCTTGCTTTCACCCTCCTTGCAGTTGGAGACCTCAATTGAGTGTGTGAATGCAACTTGCTCTCTTAGTGCACCACCAAATTACTAGGTAAACACATTCTCCATTCTTTATTGCCCACAATATTGAACCCAAGTAAACAGACATTTAGACATTTCAAGGGAGTGGTGCTTGCTAGGGTGAACAACCCCATCATTGCCCCTGACTTGGATGAATGGGGCCGGGAGCTTAGTCAAGAACTTTATAAGGTTGTGGGGCTAGGGTGAAAAAGCTTCAATTTTTCAAATTTCAAAAATTCTAAGATTAGGAGATTGAATTTCAAAATTTTGAATTCATATTTCGATTCAAAGACCTTGATTTGGTATAATATCTAGGAGTAAGGTCAATTGAACAACACCAAAATAATAAGGCCGGGACAAATTCTTACTCTTACCCTAAAGAATTATAAAACTTTTCCATCCTAGCTCAAAAAACAAAAACAAGGATGTGCAATGGATAGAGCCCAATGCCCATTCATCGAGACAGAGGGCAATGAGGGACTCACTTGACCTCTGCAAGTGAATAAGCTAGGAGGCTCAAACTCCGTTAGGGCACTAAAACCGCTTACCTCCTTAAATGAACTCTGCCGATACATGTCCTTATTCATAGCCTTTCAGAAATGTACAGTGAACATACATTTAAGGAGGTGGGCAGTTTTAGAGCCCTATGACCTTTCCACTTCAAAATTTCATAACTAATTACACATTGCTCTAAAAAATGCAAAATAACTTGAGTTAGATGCCAATTTCTCTTATCTTTCAAGGAAAATTCACTGAAAAATATTTCAAGAAGTTTGACTTTCCCAAAATTCAGTTTCATCCTTTAGATGGTCGGTTTATGAGCCTCTTACCTTATGGGAAAAAACGAGAGGCAGCATTTCAAATTCCCCAGTAGGTCAGACGACACCTGGCAATCCAGAGATCTCCTCAACGAATCCTACGTCACCAGAGTGCAGTTCGAGGACCCCGTGGAATCCCACGTCAGCAAAGGCCAACAACGTCGTCCCCACCAGAACAGTGCGCCTGGAGCCTCACGATTCGATGCCGTTGACCTACCTCACCTCTCCCTTCTCAACGAGCGTCATCACACCATCTGGCATTGCATCATGCTCCCCGCTATACTCCATCCATCACATGTTGCTGCCCACTTACAGTGATCCTCATTTCATCCCCCTCGTACCCCTCAAGCTTGCATATAATGCGTGGCTGATGCAGATTGCCAAAATGTGACACGTTCCAGTGCTCCACTGCTCATAGCTTTGGAAACCAGGACTTTCATCTGCCCAGAGTTCTAAAAACTGCGACTATAAGTTACTGCACAATCGAGGTTTCAGATGGGCGACAGAACTCGCGCCAACTTTCGTTAAAACCCGCAATTTTAGGCAAAAGTATATAATTTACATCAACCATTCGTTGATTCAGACGGGGACTTGTGGTGTCGAATCGTTGAGCCCGACGAACGAAAGAACCCCCCGACGTAAGTTTAGTCTGTCCGATCAACGTCGTGAGTGACGCTCACGCCACCTCCTGCACCTCGCAGCTTCTTCGGCACCTGCACTTGCTCGGGTGTGATTGGCGAATCTAGAAATGCAACTCAAAACCATTCGATGCAGAAACTTCTTCCTCCGTTTCATATTCTTTTGTATCTATCCACTTGGCACTCCCGCTCTGCCTTGTAGATTGACGTGATATATCAGATTTGGGAGTATAGTATTTCTAGCTGAAGTTTACTTCTTAGACGTCTACCGCGACAACAGAAATTGAAGCTATATAAGCTTATTGGGGTGGGCTCCTGTTCGAAACCAATTTCAATTCTGTTTTGTACCGTTCGTGTGGTTGTCAGTGTTGTGTTGAAAGGTTCGCGCCGTAGCCCGACGTTTTGTCTGAGAACACCGGTAGCTGTGCTCTTTGGTTGAATTTGAGGCTGTGTTGTGAGAAGCGACCAGAGCTCAAGTGCAGAATTCAGGTGGAGTGTTCTCTTAGTGACCATCTGAACAAAAGATGAAGCTTAGTACGTGCATAGCGCAGTCGGCGCTTTCAAACGCGTCGATGCTCGGGCGCACGGGCCAGCGTTCTCTCGCCCCCAAGTCACCGCCGAAATCGGTAATCAGAACTGGAGCTAGCCTTGCGCCTCGTGCCGTTCAGCAGACTGCGAAAGAAGCCGACTCCAAGCACGCACGGCGACCCGAAAATGTGAATGGGGAATTCTACGTAGGTATGAGCTTTCTGTGATACCTTGGCTTCTGATCATGCATAATCTTGCACCATTGTAGCACTTTCTGGCTATGTCAGACCACTTAGTATTGCAGTCTTGACTTTTCCGTACCATTGAATTGTTAGGTCACATTGCCGTGGACATTAAAAATTGGCAATTGGCAATTCTCCAACTGTCAGAATGGAAAAAGCCGAAGTGGCAGCGATCATTAAACTGGCTAAATTTAGCAGGATTGCTACCAAAATATTTATTCAACCAAAAAACTTTTGAACTTTACAGTGTTAAATTTGAAAATTTTAGCTTTTTAGCAGTGCTTTTAGCCACTTGAGTTAAAACTGAAAATTATATTTGGGATCACTGCTAATTGGTATGGAAAATTAGGATCAGTCATCACTGGAAATTGGTTTTGAGAGGCTGAAGAAAGAGATTGTGGCAAGCTTCCAATATCGCAATTCACACTGCCCCTCCCCTCGATCTCTCAGCACCAGTCTGGTTCTGATAACTTACTGTAAATTGTTAAATTGTTAAACATTTTACTTCTGTGCATAACCATGCATACAAAAACTGAAAATCAGTGAGTTTGATAGATTTTTCCCATCTTACTGGCAGGTGGTGCTTGCTACGCCTCGCATTCACCATTAGGATGTTATTAGGATTTCCATATCTTAGATAAAATGCGAAGTAAAACAATTCAGTAAGCGTTCATATTGTATCTATGTGAGACTGAAGTTGTGGTATTACAAAAAACGAGATGTGATGTTACAGAGGTCTCTGTGATTTTAGTAGTATGATGTTGAACCTGACAGTGCTGTGGATGTGGTACAGATCGGACGTGCATTGATTGTGACACATGTCGCTGGATGGCACCCTCGGTTTTCAAGCATTTGAATTCTCAGTCCGCAGTGTATCAGCAGCCACAGTCTCCGGAGGAAAGATTACAAGCGTTGCAGGCCCTGCTTGCTTGCCCGACTGCATCGATTCACACGGAGAACCCTCCCAGAGATATCATGGACGCCCACAACTCCTTCCCCATCCCCGTTGATGCTGACGAGCTGCCGGTATACTGATCAACTCCCTATTTTTCTTATCCCATTCGCAGCTTGGATTTATTGTGCAAGGGCTGCTGCTAACCCTAATTTGAATGTTGACTAATTTGACCACAGTGCTATAATAAGCTTTTTCGAGTCACAGAAGGCATATACCATCGCTTAAATTTAAATGAATAGGAAAAAAAAAGCATCTCTCTTTTTTTTTTTCAATTCTTAAAATATTCTTTCATTCTCTTCTTCAGTTCTCATGGAGTGGCCAGTATTCAACTTGAGGAGGCATTTGATTTTTGCTACAGGATAAGGATTATTTAAGGTTTGTAAAAAATTGTTTTGCTATGGTGGAAAATGGCAGGGAGTGTACCATTGTGGCTACCATTCCGAGAAGTCATTTGCTGCAACTTCGTACTTCATCACCCACCCTGAGGGCAACATTCTCATCGACAGGTGGGGTTCTCTTATTTGTCAATGAAAAGTTGTTACTAGTTTAGGTACCTTTTGAAAGTGCACAATCCACTGTAAAGTTGTAATTAAGCGCTCTTCAGAACAAAAATAACCGGCACTTATTTTAGAGACGAGCTGGACAGCTTGCTATCTGTTTTCATTGGCTTTAATCGCCATGATAGAAGCATATTGAATGCAATATTGAATGTTGACTTTGTGCCAGAAAGTTAGAAAATGGTCATTGATTTGGTCTCTTTGATTTTACTATCATGAGAAATAGGCTTTGCTGAGGCAGTAGATGTTATGTAGTTTGGCATTGAGGCTAACTAGCGTCAGTAATTTCTCCGTGCAGTCCTCGCTATTCAGAGGTTTTGGCGAAGAGATTGGATGCCCTGGGTGGAGTGCGGTACATGTTTCTGACTCACAAGTAAGTCTATTTACAGCGAAATATTTGGTCAATTTTATTCTTAAGCTTTCAAGAATAGATTGGACAGTCGAATCTAGGATGCAGGCAATATTATTTAATTATGTTTCGGTGTTCAGGTTTCGTGCTTTTAACCCTGAGCGCCCAGAGTTATTTTAGGGTTTAGGAGAAAATGGGGGTTTAATGGCCACCACAACTTGGAAAATTACATCCAAAAAAGTGATCGTAAGATTTGAAAAAGGACTACTTTCTCTACTAATGGGGACCAGTCCTTATTGTTTTCACCATACAAATTAAGAGAAAAAGTGAGATAAAGTTGTGGGCCCCAATGACAAGATCTTGTCGCTGGGTGCTTAAGGGTTAAAGCTGAAAGTAATTTAGAGAGATGTAACTTGAAATCTTCATTAATGAATTTATTTAGCACTTGTGCTCTGAAAATAATGCAATAGAGCTGGACTTGCAAACAAACAACGGAATCTCGTAACTAAAGATGCAAAACTTTGACAACTACGGTTTTTGACTCAATTTCTTATTTGAAGATTAATAAGTAGCCGTTAATTGATTTGGTACTTGGGATGTGCAGAGACGACATTGCAGATCATCAACGTTGGCAAGCTCGTTTCAATTGTGAGCGCATTATACATCAATTAGAGGTAATAATTTAACTGAGCTCAATACCTTGGATTCACTAATTCTTTATCCAATGAGTCAGAAATACACATGTTTTAGATTTTCTACTTCAAAAGAACAAATTGGCATCATGTCAAATGAATTATTCGAGCTCTCTAAACTTGAAAGTATATTTTTAAAAATCATTTATCTAAGTTGAATTTTTTATGTTATGCAGGTGCAGCCTCGGACTGAAGGTGTAGAAATCAAATTGGAGGGACAAGGTCCTTGGACCTTTCTAGGCTCAGATATTGAGCTCATTTTTACACCTGGTCATACAAGGGTATGCTATTTTTCACCACCATTCTTTGTTTGCATTTATCTTTGTTAGATTCCAACAAATATTTTCATATTTTGTAGATAAATTCAATGGTAAACATGTGATTTCTAAGCAATCATTAAGAAGATTTTCAGTACAGTAGACAAAATTGTATTGTAACCACTAAAACAACAGAAAGATCATCCAGAATTTACTTTTATTTGTGGTCTCCCCAATAAATAGAGAAAAAAAAAAGATAAATAGAAAGGCTGCCTCTAACTCCAATATTGAGTGGCTAGGTAGGACGATCTGACAATATTGCTAACTTTGTTGCTGTAATTGTTTCAGGGACACGTGTGCCTACTTTATAAGAAAGGAAAGGGCGTTCTCTTTAGCGGTGACCATTTGGGTGGAGATGAAACCCTTGGTCTAGATCTCTCGGCAAACATGGATTACAATTGGTATTCAGGTATACACAAAATCTGAATACATTTGTGTTTGCATTCGAATAGCTGAAAAGACTGCAAAAATTGTTATATTCATGGACAGTTCAACATTGTTTTCTAAATTGAAAATTTATCGGTCTGTATTTGTCAATATTGAGTTCAACTCGTTTGCAAGTATACAGAAAAAATGCATTTTTTTGTAATAGGCGATGAGAAAAGGAAAACCTTCACCGGTGAGCAGTGAAGGAAAACGATTTTATGACTCTTTGTGGTGTTGGGTTTCTTGCAGTTCCTATTCAAGTTGAGAGTGTAAAAAAGCTGCTTCCTTTGGAGTTCACGTGGATTTTACCAGGTATGCTACATTATTTTCATGTGACGTTGAAAATTAATGTTCCAAAGTAGAGTACCTTTTGGTCTTAAGACCAACATGTATAAAGAGTAGGTTAGGGTTAGTTTTTTTTAGCTACGCCACAAATGGGAATTCCCATGTTTACATGCAAGTCATATGTAAACTGTACGTTAAACCATTCGAGTTGATTGGTGTCTCGTTTTCAGGGCATGGACGACGACGACATTACAGCAGCGTGGAAGAAAGAGATGCGGTAATCAAGACCTATCTTGCGGGAGTTAACGTAAAATCATACAATTAGAGAAGAATATCAGAGGAGCGAGGCTCTTCCGGTGATTTGATTAATTACTACCACCAACTGTACTGTACATTACATTGTATAAAGTTTGTTCATATAATATCCTGCAAACACAAGCAGCGTGAACATCGAGCCTCGTTAAAAGATTGCCAGGCCCATTTTATCTACTTAGGGAGTGTTCACACTTGGTGTTAGGAGGGGTATTAGCAATATAAATGAAATCTAAAGGTATGTCCAAATGCTTCTAATTTTCCTTTGCTACTACCACTCATAACACCAAGTTTGAACATGCCCCTATTCTTTGCTTGTTAATTTTATCAGTAAACTTTTGGCTATCTTCTGTAGTATTCATTGTGGACATCAGGCAAACTTTCAAGGTTCGGTGTGGGCTTTTTGTATTCCATGTATTAACCTTACATCCAGAAACGTCTTCACAAGACTCGCCAAAGGCCCTTCTAAATTAACACCTGCGCTTTTAGATGGCAATGCAAGGACAACTCGATTTACATCACCTTCTACAGCACTTTCGTATACTTCATCAAATACAGAGAGTAGCGAAGAAATTACCCCACGGTAAGACTTTGCTCCATTAGGTACCACATTCACGGCAAGTAAACCTCCGTCGTGAAGCACAGTCCTTGCAGCTGAGAGGAAGCCATGCTCCAGAAAACTTGACGGAGGAGAGCTCAATCCACACCGGGCATCTCCTTCATCCACATCGACAACTATCACATGAACTCGGTGGTCGTCAAAAACAGGCTTATTTGCATTAAGCTGACAAACATTATGGATGTATTCTCCGGAGCTAGCAACTGCATTTTGACTGCTAGGAGGTGGAACTAGAGTGTCCTTATAAATTACTCTTCCAAATGACCGTTTTTTGTTCTTACTGGATGCAGTTACCAATTTGTTAGAATTCAGTCTGGCGTCCTCGGCAAGGACCATCATGGCTAGTTTGCTAACAACTTGATGTGCATCCCCCACTTGGATGTCCATCCCGACGCCGTTCTGTAGACCAAAGTGCCGGCGGGCGAGATCAAGTACAACGCGGTCCACATCCACAGCCTGCATGCACACAAAACCTCTTAGTTCGTAGTTTTAGAATGCAATTTCGAAATAATTTACAAGAATGAACACTGGTATGTGGATTTGACATTCAAGCTAACTACACTACTTATTTCAAATCCTGCCAAGTGGTTTATCCTTACCCTCTAATTAGTGTGAAAAGACGTTATTATTAAAATAAAAGCTTTCGCGTTAAACATCTATCATTCAAATTATCAGTAATTTTATCATAATATTTTCTATCGTTGTTTTAGTTGATATTAGGTTCAAATTTTTCATTGCGCTAATTCCAGTATGAAATATTTCAACAAGCTTTTTTTCAAGAAGCAAATTGTTGACCTTACTATTGCCTGAAATACTGTGAATTTTCATACTACTGTGACATGCAAATTCACTTGATATCAAAATTAGTGGCTAACCCCTGAACGTCACGAAAAAAAATTATGCACCCACCATCATACAACCCTTCAATATGTATGGTTGTAACACTTAATTTCCAGCTAATTTCCAGCTGATTCAAACTTCTGAATATTGGTTGCGACCGCATTTTGTACCGTAGCTCCAGAGCCCAAGGCCCTTCAGGGGTTAACTAAAAAAGTCGTTTACTGTACCTGAACATGAAACCCTAAGTGCTTGTGCAGGAAAATTGGAAGAGCGCCTCCACCAACTCCGAGTGCCAACACCTTGGCTCTCTCGCCGCGCTCCATACAAGGCTCAATGCACGATGCAGCAAGAACTAATCCTGCCACAATTGGTGGAAGATACTTATGAACCAAAAAACTATGATCGATTTCCAAATTTCGCATGACCTCTTCGCAGTACGCTTCCACAGATTCCTCGTCAATCCCGGTATCACGAGCAATCGTCCTGGAGTCTCTAGGGTTAGCAAGCAGAACTTCTGTCTGGATAAGATTCGGCATGCGCTTGAACCGCAACCGACGCCGATACGATAGTCTCTCTACTTTTCTAAAATCTTTACTAGGTATCCTATCTGCATTCTCTGATTGCGATGCGACACTCTCCGACTCGAGGAGTTGTGTGTCCAATGCAACATCTTCAACCACCATTAAGCCTGTCAGAGACGAGTACACTTCCTCGACCACTACGCGATGGATTACGTTAGTAGTGTAGTCCACAAAAGGGACAGCGGGTATGCCACTCCTGAAGCAGATTCGTGGCGCAAGTGCAACAACGACGGAACGTAACCTCGTCTTCAAAGCTTCGTCCTCGCTTTGCCAATGAGATGTCCTCTCTCGTGACCTAATTTTGAAATTATCAGGCGAACTGGACATCCTGTCGACTATGATCATTCGAGAGACGCCAGCTGTGGCCAGAAGCTGCCATTGCCCGCCCTCGGAGCTGTACATCCAATCGTCTTCCGCTATTGTTGGTACCAGCATGGCTGCACAGGCGACCTCGTCCCACTCCATAGCTGAGTCGAGAACCGCAAAGCGCACCATCTCGTGATCGTAACCAGGCAGATTGAAGACAATCCGTCGTCCTGGATGGAGATCCTCGAATACACGGCGATCGAGCGTCGCCATCTCGATCGGATTGCGGCATTCGGCAGGGATTCTACAAAAACTTGCAAATTGCAGAGCTGCTCTGTAACGATCCGTGCACATCTCGCACCTCCGAGCTCGAACCCTAAAAACTATGGAATGAATACTGTCTGTGGCTCGATGCATAATTTGAGTAGATTGAGTTTCTCTGAAAAGTTTACTCAAAAAGTAAGCCTAACTTTTTTGTAGCCAACCTCATCTTCAAAGATGCCATCTTTTAAGCTTTTGAAAATCCAGTTGTAGGGGACTGAAAGTTGAGAATCTAATGTTTAGGATAGCTATATATAATTGCACAAATTTCTCTTCCCACCAAAACCAAAACATTGCATGTAGTTGCAGTGTGGGCATCAAATTTCTATAGTGATTAAGCGTCACATGTTTTACCCAAAAGTCTAATGTCTTTTTACAAGCTTCAATCTTGCCTCCTCACCAATGTAAGTTACAAGTGACTAAATGATGCATGCATTGTTTAGGAAGTAGTGTTTCTTATAGTAGTAGGTGGTTCTTTTGTGCAAAAAAACTTGTTTAGATGGCTAAGCGGAGGAAAGATTATTAATATGTAAAGAAAATCCATGTAAGTTAGTTGGGTTCCAAATCATAAGAGACAAACACCTAAAGGAGTTTCTATTAGTGAGATTTTAATTAAAAGGATTCCTCCCAATAGAATTCCTCCCAATTTTTTCCAAAAGTATGGAAGGTTTTTGACTTGGTGGGTCTCATGAGACCAATATGACTTTATTTGTGTTGGGTCTAGTGCAAAATTGCAATGTTTGAATACCATTTGACCATAGTACATTTTATTTATTTATTTATTACAAATCAATTTTGCCATACAAATGGGTTTATCATATTTGATTTTCTTTCATTTGTTTTTTGTTAAATAAGAAGTTAAGAACATGATAAGTTGAGAACAAGGTAAAAAGTCAACTTTGATAATTATAAAATTTCATACGTGGTTGGCAATAATTGAAAGAGAGACAAAATCAAGCATGTCAAGGATTGTATGTATGTTTGAATTTATGTAGTACACCACTAAGAGGCCAAAAAAAAGAGATAAGTTAAACTTTTTGCATGCTAATATGTGTGTTCTTAACTCCTAAAAGTTAGAGAGATAGAACAAATAATGTTGTGCTATATAGCATAACTTTACTAGACTTGAGAATGATTAATTGAGGGCTTCTATCTATGTTGATATTGCATCACCAATTTATGTTCATTTTTTTTCTGTTTTTGTTCACATTGGCTCAAATTCCTATAAAAAGCTAGAAACAAAAATGTTGGTTTCAATATACATGCACTTGATCAAAATAAAAATAAAAGGAAGGAGAAACAAAAGTACAACAAATGTAGAAGTTGGTGCCAAAAACAAATTAACAAATATGTACCAAAAGAAAAACTTTGGGCCCCAATTATTCTAAACTATTGCAATACTGTGAGCGTTTTAATAAATTAGGGAATTGATATGTGCACACCAGGGAGTTGATATTTGCACACCCCCTTGCAGGTTAATTCTTGATTTCTACCATCAAAATGCTACATTTGAGAATTTTGAATTCAGATTTGAACTCAAAGACCATGATTTAGTTTGGAACCATAAAAAAAAGTTGCAATTGAACAACATCCAATAAAAAAGTTTATCTTTATTACAAACAAATGTAAAAGTAACACTTTTCCCTCTAACTAAGCTTTTTCACTAGATGTTCAATTGCAACTTTTTTTTATGGTTTTAGACTAAATCATGGTCTCTAAGTTTAAATTTGAATTCAAAATTCTCAAATGCAGCTTTTTGATGGTAGAAATCAATAATATTTCCCGCAGGGGGGTGTGCAAATATCAAGCCCCTAGTGTGCACATATCAATTCCCATAAATTATGACCTTCCATTTTTGAGACAGTTGGTTAAGGAATTTACACATGTCCATTTAGCATTAGAGATCTAGCTAAAAAGGACCCACTTTTCATTCATGACTTTCTCACACCATCAATTCCTCACCAAGTTCAAAATTAATTACATGTTTTGAAAGCCAAAAAATGTGGACAAAAGATGCTAAAATTTTATGTGTAAATTATTGTTACACCATGTGGTCTTTTTGATTAAACTCAATTTTACACTTACAAATTTTTAGCAAGTATGCTTCATCAATGTTTTTGACTTTGGATTACTTTTTAAAATATGAATAGCCTTAACTCAAGCTAAGGTCTTGGAGATTGGAAGTAGTTGGAGATTGGAAGTGGTTGCTTAATTACAAATTGGCTACTTTCAAAAGTTTTTTGCCTATGATTTGAATATTTTATTTTATTTGTTAAACTATTACTACCAACCTTTGCTCAATCCACCTCAAACTTTAGCACCTTTTGTCTTCTTTTAGAATATGTTGCTACATACAAAATTTGTGAACATTTCCTTGTATGGGATTAATTTGATGGGAATGATTAAAAAAAATTGGCTTGGTGTCTATGAACTATTTGAGAATACTATTTGAGAATACTTAAAGCCAAATTTCTTAGTTAGTGAAGAATGTTCACAATCTCTTTTATAGAAACTCAAAGAAACCTACACAAGGAATTTAAACAAATTACTTCTATTTAGACTCAAAAGAACTCCAAAGGACCCATTCAACTTTAGGAAACAAAGCTTCTATGGTCTTTGTGATGTTAGAAAAGGATGCTTGTTTTGGACATATGTGGAAGAGATTTAGAACTACAATTTTTGAAAATCCTTTATCATTTATATGAACTAAATTTTCAGAATTTAGTTGCAAAATCCCATTTTTGGATTAATAAAATAGAAGTAAAACATCCAAAAATGCAAAAGTAGACCTATGATAGACAAAAGGGTGTTTCTAAATAATAAGATGTTTTCTTAATTATGAAAAAGACACGCAATATGAATTATAATCTTTCGCACCTTTATTTATGAACTTCACGTAGGTAATGTGCAAAAGTTGTAGCCAATTACCATCCAATATTGAGCCAAGGCATAGAAAAACACAATAGCACAACTCATGCTTATGTTAACTATTAATGTGGTAATTCATATTTTAACTAATAACAGGGAAATTCCTATGAAAGCTCAATTCTATTAGACGTAATACCAAACTGCATAGAAGCCTCAAGAAGGTAACTACAATAGAGTAGTAAATTCAAACACAAAATATTCAATTTCCCAAGAAGAGTGTCATGTGGCATTGTTAGGTTGGTCAATAATTGCAAAAAGAGTGAACACAAAAAATCAAATTTGACAAGCACCAATTTTTTTGCTAAATTGGACAAAAATTCAAGCAGCTGGAAAAAAATCTAGAATGCCAAGTTGATCAATACGAGTATTCAGACTTCACGAGATAGAAGTCGAGGCTAATTCACAATCAAAATCTACTCTTTTTAATTCTTCAAGAACGACAAAAGATAGAATAGGAACTGCTACCTGATGAAAGCAAGGTGCTACCGTGAAACTCAGCAACGATATGCTGAATTAATCGTCGACAAATCCTCTTCATATAAATGAAATAATTGGAACAAACCTTCCACAATCTACGAAACACCTTCTCAAAACGTGAATTAGAAATATGACAACACCGACATTAAACACAGGAAAACGGAAAACAACCTGCCACATGAGCTTTGCACTTTGATGGACGGCCGAGAACGTGTTCGAGTGCTCAACATGGTTTCTGTATTTGCAGTCCTCTCCGTCTGACTTTCTTGTTGCCATCTGGACATGACTCTCATTTGTTACTACAGAATTGCGAAGTCTGCTCCAATTGGCAGATGGTCACTTGGATGACAACTATTTGGGAGACCGCCTTCAAGGTCAGGAGAGCCCGGTGTTGGAAGGGCCAGTAAATTAGCGAATCGTAAAGAATCTGAAGGCCGGAAGAAAACGTAGTCTAAAGTGCCGGTGAATCCAGGAGTCACGTTTGTATTGGGATGTTCGCCCAAGGCTTCACTATAGAGACTCAGTAATGGAAGAGGGGCCCTTTCTGGAGATGCTGCTTCTCTGGCAGTATTATCACTGGTACCCAAACCAAATTCAGTAAATCTTGCTTCCAAGGACTCGTCAGTACTCCCTTCTTGTGAACTATTTTGGTGTCCGCCAAATTCGTGGGAGCCTGAGGTAATGTATCGATACACCTGTCAGAGAATAAAGCCCCAATAAGATAGGATGCCAAACATTTCTTTAACATTACTTCACATGAAACTTTACTGTAAGTGTTCTAAACAAATTTAGACACGTCACAACTGAAATGGTTTATATTCAAAACTGCTTTCCATAGCGTTACAATTGGCAGCGAAACGCGGCTACGTTTTCTAGAACATCTACCGGAGTTTAAAGAAAGGGTTGTCTCTGGTAGTGATATAAAACAGCGGACCACAAAGTACAGAATTCAACCAAGTGAATAGGGCAGAGAAGAAAAGTATGCCAGTAGTACTTTTTAGTCGTGAACCACATAAATATCTCCTACAACGAAACTTGATGCTGCAAAACCTGAAACCTTGTTGACTTCGATTGTATTTTCCCACTTCGTAAGTGCACGAGAGATCGGCAGACTGTATTTTCTAATAGGAAACACCAGATGTTGCAGAGAATCTCACCGTATCTCCTGGGGTTGAGTTGTAGTCCCCACACACCAGCACCAGAGGATTGCAATCCAGCTTATCAGAGAGATTCTGCTGGAATTTCATAATTTGCAAAAGTAGATACCTAGCTTGAGCCAACTTTACATCAGCCCATTCCGGATCCCTAGTGAACAGCGGCAAGTCAATAGTGTCAGAAATTGACTAGCGTGAAAAAGCTCCAACCAGACAGACGAGCTTCTACAAAGGGATTGGGAGGAGAAGCACATACCAGTAAAGGTGAGTATTCCCGAAAATTAAATAATTGTTCGGTGGATCTAGCATGCGAAAGGCAGCCAATATAGCTACACAATCTCGCTTGAGGCGAACACGAGGGTCATTTGGATCGCCACGTATTTCTGAACCAGCTGCAAACACACAATTGAAGGATCCCGTTACCTAATAGATTAGAGCTAGCTTCTTTGAAGGAAATTTGTAAAGACGACATTGCAGGATGCAGAGAGAGACAAAGGAAAGAGACACTAAAATTTGAAAAGTCGGTGAGGCTAGCAGCAAAGTTAAATGTTACCTTTAACAGGCGAGGATGACCGGGACCGGCTTTTTGACTTCTCTGGGCTTGAATCCTTCACAGGCTCACTCTCGGACTGCAAATCGTCCTCTGAGGATAACTCTTGTGTATCTACCTCCGTGAGAGGGGGAACAAGGTCATTGAAATCAACTACTTGCTCCTCCACGAGTTCCATTCTGATCAATTTTCACCCCCACCGTATCATTCTTTAGCCATTGAAGCACTGCCTCCTTCTGTTTCCAGATGCTAAAATACTGCACTGACAAAGTATTACTCCAGCTTTGTTCTACAGCCGCTGATACGTACCTGTTGTGTCTAAAGAAGATACCACAACCATCCCGTTTCTTACCACTGCGTTGGATGTATACACTGCTATAACCTTCTTTCATCAATCTACTGCGGTAATAGCTTTCATACTCATCCAATTCCTGTGAAGCAACACAACTTCATTACAAGCACGACACAACATATCAACATGGTCATCGAGAAAAGGCCTACAAACAGGTCGTAAATTAGATCATTAGAGTATTAGATAAAACATAATCTGATAACTTTTGGAATGACAAGGTCAGAGAAGACAGTTACATCACAGAAGACCCCACGGGATAACAAAGTTATTAACGTTGATAGGAATTAGATTCATATAGTTCTCATGTTGAATAATGTTGAGTCAATGCTAGTATGTTGCAAATGATGATAGCTTAATGTTAGTGTCAATGACATCATCTTGATATAAATTCAACATTATTTTATGTTTCTCTACTGTTAGATTATAATTGATTTATCAGTAGAAACTTTGACTATCTAAGAGGGGCTTTTTGGGATGAATTTTGTGATGATCAAACAATTTAAAAGGTGAAATGAAAGCAAAGCCTTAAGCTAAGAAGAAAGAAGGAACTAGTACATCGGAAACAAAGGTAATTAACCTTTAAGACGAGATTGTTTAGAGCTTAAAACATTATAGAATCTATTGACCAAACAGAAGAAGAGAGGACAACCTGTAGACACAGAACATCGGCATCAAATGACAGAAGTCGCTCCAAAACGGCTTTCGACCGATTCTTCCATCTGCAAGACCAGGTGGGCGGATGAAGAAACTACAAGCCAACGCTCTGATAACTCATAACAAATTCAAATCATGCATGCGCAAATACACTCCTAGAATTGCAAACAAGGTGCATCTTTAAAAACTGATACACTCAAGTAAGTGCTACCACACTCAGCGCCAATCGAGGCGGTTTCATCCGTTATTCCCTTAGGGCCACTTCAAATATAGAAACTGATGCAACAAGCTTAAGATAACAAGAAACCTTATACTTTGATAACAAGGTCTCAAATTACCTCCTTGAGGTGGATTGAACAGTTGCGGCCTCAAACGCATTATATACTGTGTATTATGGTGCCACAAATGAAATAGACTATTTTTTAAACTTGTTATCACAGCCCTAGTTGCACATGATATTGGTTCAATTATTAAGCTTATTGCTGTGCAATCTAAAGTGGCTCTTACTCAAGTTGTGAAGCTGGGAATGTCATTGCTCTCCACTCATAGATAGAACTAAAAATACAGCCAACAACCTCCTGTAATACTTTCGTCAGCTGAACCGGAAAATTCAAACACTGTTACTATACGCCGATCCCAAGGTTTAAGGTTTAGGGTTAAGTCCGGAATCCACATATCAGATGCACGAACTACAGATTCGAAAGAACTAGAATCTCGTAGAATTACGGCTCAGAGCTCACCTTAAGCACGGCGATGGAGAATGTGGAAACGAAATACTCTTCACGTAGGACTGCGCAAGAATGTTGTACGAAACTATGCGAACCAGCGCTGCAAAAATCCAGCAACAAAAACACAAAATTATTTTTCACAAGAACAGAATTCTCACATCCAAACCCTAACACTATTCATACAATCTCTGGATTGTAGCTTTTCTAACATTCAATTTTCATCACCAGAAGCTGTTAACACTAACAATGCCGCAAACTCTTTACAAAATCGAAGAGCATACGCTTACGAGCGGAAGGAGACACGTCAGCCTGTTGTGGAGACTGGATGGGAACGAACGTAGGCGACCACTTCGGAACAGCGGCGGTCATTGTACCATACAACTTCTCCTGCACCTAAGAATTAACGTTGCTGCACAATCAGCTAAGAAAAGAGCTAGAGAGATGCTTCAATGTCCATACACGCCAATCAGTCCACGATTTCTCTTCGTAAAACAATGTCGCTCACAGCAGCTCTGCTGGCAATCCAAACCAATGCAGCAGCTCCGCAATTAAGTTACGCCAATGGATGCACACTATTACTGGCGCACATCATCAAATGAGAAGACGAATAAAGAAAGAAGGATTGTAAGGCGAATGAGGAAGAATAAATGTCCGTCTTACAAGGCGATGCAGAGGTGTGCGAATCGTGCACACAAAACGGCGCTGAAGCATGTTTCTCGAAGAAACACATCGCCCTCGTTCAGTTGCATGGGTGACGAGTGACGACTGAGGTTGCTAGTGTAGGATAGAGAACCGGACCGGCAATCACATAACCGGATATCGATGGTACACTTTGAGATCTCAATATCACATCGGCTCTCACGGACATAATATTCAGTAGCACTCAGCAGGCCTGCCCTCCCTCCAACTGAAAAGTGTGGAATATTTTACACCTATCAGTAGTTAAGAGGACACTTGGTTGAATTTGTCAAAAAGTTTATGAAAGAGAGACTCAGTTTAATGTGAAAATCAAACATGTTAAACAAATTAAAAAACTAAGAAAAAAAACAAAATTTTGTCAATATGAAGTTCGAGGATGATACCTAAAGAGAGGGAAAGGCAGCCTCTCTGCAGGCTATTGAATGTTATGTACCCAAGGTTTAATTTCTTGGCTAAGTTTTGCCTAAATCTTACCTCGGATAGCCTTGGCTACTAGTACACTAAGAAAGTATTTGCTTGAAAATCTAATTAGCTAGATTTTGGATGAAAGTAGTTTATATTAGTAGTTATTTGGATGAACTTCCACACATCATTCATTCTTTCCAAAATTAGCCAAATTTTCCTTATATGCGTGCAATCTAGGGTGCAAGTTGCTCTACCTTGGCAAAAACAAAAATTAAACCCTCACCATGTCCCAAGGAGCGGCATATATCTTCTCTGTAAGTTATAGCATCTCCAATGGCTTGGGCTCTTTAAAAAATTTCCATCATTTTTGGGCAGCCCTCAAGCTCCTTGATCTCCACCTGCTCTTTACAAAGGTGGCCTTGCACTCCAACACGCCCCACAAATAATCATTTGATCATTTATCAAGGAAAGTAGAGGATGAGTTCACAAAACTTAAGATGAATAATGCTAAATAGTGTCTTGAACAACCCTTGCTAGATACGGGCTAGAAACAGTGGGATACAGTGTCTTGAGAGGGTTTTGAGAGGGCTTGCAACACTTTTCTTCCACTTTGAGTGTGTTTGAGTCATTAGTGGAGATTCTCTGAACCCCTAAATGCCTAAGGCACCAAATTTGGGTGTTCAAGAAACTTTGAGACCTTGTTGGAGATAGAGATTTTATTTTGTTTTTAAATTTTTTTGAGGATTTTGCTGTCTAAAATAATCTTCATTGTTCTCAATTTTAATGTCCTCCACACTACATTTCAACTATTTTTGGTGGAAGCTAAACTACAAGCATGCATGTTGCACATCAAAAAGCGTGATGAACAATGTCACTAAAGAGCCTATGACAAGTTGCCACATTGGAAAGATGGATGGCAAGTTGAGAATAAAGTCAAGTTTCCCTTGGGCACTCCCTTGGGTAGTGAGAGCCCTTTTATTGAAATTTCATTATTTAACAAAATCTAAAGGTATTTTTGCACTTTGAATGTTTTTGTTATACATATTAGAACTCATTCATTGTTGAATTTGCTTTCATAAACAAGCCCTGCATATCATTTAGCAAAGCTAAAATGAATAGTGGTGAGATTCAAGGTGGGGGATTCAAGTAGTAGAATTATTGGAAGAATATGTTTTTGGAAAGGGGATGTGACCTCATTTAGCAAAGGTAAATGAGTATGAGTAAACAATTGTGTTCAAATACACATCTTATTTATTGGACGCTATTGGACGCTTCTGTTTCAAATAGCTGCACCATGTGAAGGTAGCAATCCATCTGTGCAGCCATTTTTGTTTTTTGCAAGAAACTTCAACATGTGAGTGCCTTTATCGTAGATTAATTTAAGTAGGTTTTTTATAAATCTTATGGTCAAGATGTGCTCCAAATTCTTATCGCAACAACTCTTTGTACACAACATTGGTCGTTGTTGCTCCTTTTTGATAATGGAGTGCTACATTCCCAACACTAGTAACTTAAGACAATGCTACATATAGTTGACTATGTGTGAATACAAGCTTTGGGAAGTAAATGCCAACTATTCCCATGGTTCAACCCTAAGCCTTGTTGATTGTCATAGCAAAGGCAAGATGTAGTGGGAACTGTCTCTACAAAAGCGTAAATGGCCAGCAATGACTAACAGACGACGTGGTAATTCTTGGGATGTTCCATATAGTGCCCGCATGCATACCGCCAATAGTTTCCACCACAATCAAAAGGCGTGCAAGACATCGAACAATGAGTCAAGTCCCATTGCAGAGACCAAAACTTGCATCTAAATTTTGCCAAAATATAACAGGGACTCCAACCTTCAAAGCAAGTGGATGCGGAGGCATCCCAACCAAGGTGATCGCATTAAAGAACTCAAGTCCAATCCCCGTGGCTCAATCATCTCCCACTTCAACTGTATCCGTTGACATAAAAATGTGCTCTTCTCTGGGTATTTATGTCGTAGCAATCTCTACATTAATTTGTTTACAACCACATTTTTTATTGTTAGAATGGCACAACCATCCAAATATCCGAGATCAGCAAATCGCGTTGGAAGATTTGCAAATACAATGTCAATTAATAAGGTCTTGGAGACTTATACTCCAAGCTATCCCAAGATATAGAACAATCCTTCACTCTAGTAGAAGGTGCAATGTTGACAAGTGGCACAAGAAGTTGATTTGTTTCAATAATTGGAGCTTCACTTTCATCTCCTACACAAAGAATGTATTTTGCATATGGTCAAGAATCTAGATTTGCATGTAACCGCATATTTGTTGTGAGTGTTAAAATATGCACATATCTCCAAAGCATTGATCGCTTGAGGGTTGCACCAACAATTGCTAGGCACAATCCCCAAGCCACAACATGTACACCTTGCCAAAAATCGCCACCAAAAACCACCACTTTTCCACCAAATGGTGAATTTGGCCGTTGCAATATGTCTCATAGAGTTCAATCTACCACTTTGGCATAATGTCTTTGTTAGGCAGGAGCCTCATCTCAAACAATAAGTTTGGCTGCACGAAGTACATCAGCATGGTCAAAATTTGCTGAGATGTTACAAACATAATCCCTATCAATGTCTACTAGGAGCTTGAATGTTGAATGTGCCGTTCATAACACCATATCTGTTTTAATGAGAGAATGAAGATCTCTCTAAATAACCATGTTGATCTCGACCAATGTCACTAATTTCTATTAAAAAGAGAGTTTTCAGCTTGAATCGAGTTGAATTAACATTAAAACCTTTCAATTTCAAATCAATTTTGAAAGGTTTTATGTCAATTCAGCTTGAATTGAGTTAAATTGACATGAAACCTTTTGTCAAATTTCCTTTAAATTACCTCTCATTTCAATAAAAAACTCTCATTATAATGAATATGGTGTTTCATCCGCCACCTAACAAAAGAGCTGCAATTCCAAAAGAAACAACAACTACAGCCACATCACCTTCACAACAAATAGAGGCCAATGAGACACTATAGACAAACGTCTCACCTGAACTACCTAGTTCATCAAGAAAAAAGACTTTGCCTTCATCAAGGCGTACAACATCAAGAACTAATGTAGTAGCATTTTTATAGCGTTTTGTAGGTCTATGTTTAGAAGAGGTAGACTTTGTTCTACATGAGCCTAAAGTGCCATTTTGTCGTAGTCAAGTTCTACTGTCATGTATGCATTGATACGCTTAAATCCCACAAGAGCCACTACTAAAGGCATTTCTAAAAAGCCTTGCAAGCTTTTCTTTGCCAATGCCAGCCTTACATCCATAAATAAAAGGGAATCATTATACTCCTCTTTGATAGTCTCACCCTCATTTCTTTTGCAATAGAGTGTATTGTAAGACATTTCATCTTGATACCTCTCCCACAATACCTTGTGATGTAAAGGGGAGCAAAATAGCAATAGAATGACAAATAAATTTCTCAATCTCCTTGCATTTTGATCAACACATGCCTCCTACATGCATCCCACTCTATGTTGTCTTATAATAATCCCAATGCACCGCAAGCAGCCTAAAAGGTTGAATACACAATACCATCTAATGTCCGCAGATTTACAAATGACATTGCTCTTGACACAATGATAGTAGTCACAATTCACAGTCAGTTTTGCTATAGTGGATGTTATCTCCCAATTTTTTGATTTTCTATTATAGAAAGAGCAATAGAAGTGCTAATTCACTATTTTATATAATAAAAGTGAGTTACTATAGCGTTTAATCTCTCATTGATCAAATAGAAGAGATCTATAGAGGTGCATGTTGGTTGGTGAAACAATAGAAAAGAATTGTTATATCTATATGAAGGAAGAGCGATTGAGGTAGTCTGGAGTAAGCTAGTACTCCTGCGTTTGGACGGTGAAGCTATGAAAGGAGTGATGTAATCAATTTTGTTTATAAAATTGTTTTTGCCATAGCTCGCGTATGATTTGGAGTATTTGTGAATTTTGATTGGAAGTTTATGTGTATGGTTGTTTGAATGTTGTGAACCGCTATTGCAAGTGAATAGAGTTGTGTATGATCTGAAAAGAGAACCAAGAGAGAAATTGATTGTGTGAATTATTGATCCGAACAATGGAGAGGACCAAGAGTAATCAGAGTGAGGAATCAATTATGTGTATTTGAACAAGGAATTTTAGGTTATGAGCAATAGTAAGTTTAATACCTCAATGGGTGGAGTATAAATTGATAGGGAGAGATTGATTGGATCAGGAGAATTGGCCAAGAGCAATTGAGAGTAAGATAAAACAATATGTCAATGGAAGCAAGTGCAATATCATCAATAGAGAGAGATTGAGAATTAAATTGAGTTTATGAGATTTAATGGAACAAATTTAGTAATTAGAGTCTATGGCATGAATGACACTATAAGAAAATGGGCATTTTATGACTCTGAGTTATGACTATTGTGAGCCATTTATAATCTCTGAGTTATAACTATTGTGAGTCATTTAGAATTATAAATGGCTCACAACAGTCATAACTCAGAGTCATAAAATGCCCATTTTCTTGTAGTGTGAAACAAATTCATTAAATGTATTAATTTTGATTTAAGCATAGTAATATTTCTAAAGTTTAATTGAGAGATACAACCAATTGTAAAGAGTAATAGCTGGAGTTGTATTAACAATGGAAGATTGCAAGATAATTGCTGTTGTTTAAATCGATTGAAATAGTTCAATCAGAGCTGAAGGAATAAACCTGTAGTGTAATTGAATTAATCACAATGGATAACAGTGATAGAATTTTGAGAGAATACAATAGCAAAATTTAATCGAAAAAACTATGGCCAGTATGGTTGTCAGCTAAGAGGATTGTAAGGAATCAATAGTTGGAGTGTAAGGAAGCAAAGGCGGAACCTGGAGCAACTATTGAAGAAATCAGCTAAAAGAAGAAAGATCAATTGAAAAAAGAATATTGGAAAGCTAAAGATGAACGAGACTATGGAGAGAAAAGCTAAAGCCGATTGAAGTGGGAAAAGCTATAAAGAGAAGAAATCCACAAATTTATTAGATAAGTCTTCTTTATCTTAACTATAGTAGAGCAAAGTTCAATCTATAGAATTCTGGACTAGACCAAGAACCTTTCTTTATCCTCAATTGTACATAAACCAAGGGGATTATCCAATTTCCTCTTACAATTACAATAGATCTACATAACCTCCATGAGAACAAACTTAGATCTATAGGATTTTACCTAGGGTTAAACCATAGTAAAAACCAATCTACAACGGTCAGTAGGAATCACAAATAAAATCACTGACTTGCTGTTGCATGAACAAAATACATCCAACCAACATCTTCTTCTCCACTTTGACTAGCATACCAAGCTTTTTCCTGGCATTTCCATACATGTCAATGCAAAAAATCAATGTAAAGTACATGACGTGAATCTTCATATTCTACATTATTGTAGTAGGATTTAAAATAATTTGAATTAAAATACCCTAGTCTATAGATGAGTCCAAAGGAGGAAGTTATTTAATAGTATGTTGCTAGTTCATTCACTTCTAAGAACCCAAGCAAGGATGATTTCTTATCAATCAAATTATGGCCATTTGACTCAGTAATTACTATTAGGATTCTCTTTTCTTTAATCCTTAAAAATCTTGAGTAGGTAAGAATACTCAAATCTGATTGCTTCCTTGCTTTAACCTCCAACTTTCTTCAAGCTTTCTTTTCTAGCTCCTAGTTGGAATCTTTACTTTCTCCATTCGGCAGCAATTTTTATTATCCAGCTTCACAGCTTCATCTTTTTACTCCAAGTAGGAAATGTTTTATTTCACAGCCACTTGGCTTTGACTCTCCAAATTGAAATATTTATCTCTCTGTCATTCAGTAGTAACTTCCAATTTGATATTTTTATTCTTCTTTATACTCCCCTCAACTTGGAATAGTCTCTCTTTTTCTCTCTGGTTTCCATTCCAACTCAACTGATATGCTCATTCACACCCAATTGGGTTTATGTGACTCTCTAATACACTTTTATCTTCTCAACCTCTCACCATCCAACTCAGGATATTCTCTTGGTCGCTTCCAAATTAGGCTGGTTATTCTTTCCTCTTAGAGCTCTCTCTTTTCAACTTGGCTGAATGCTCTCAAAGGCTCTTTTATTCTTTCATTCCCTATTAGGCTTATGTTATTTCTTCTCAGTACTTACATCCTTCCCACTTGGCTAGTAGCTCTCAATCACTCATAATTGACTTTTCCATTCCTTCTTGATCTAGCTTTCCAACTTGGTTTGTTCTCTCCCAATGCTCACAGATCCAACTCAAAATTCATCATTCCAACTTAGTGTTTCATTCAATTAAATAAAAAATAACCACTTGCACTTCCAATTTGATTTTCAATTATACTACAACGACACCACACACACAAGCAGCAACTGCTCAAACCCTACTATAAATTCTTTTGACTAGGTAGACTTGAAACTAGTAGGAATTAATACAATCAGATTAAACTCATATCAACCAGGATTATGGCATGTAGTTTTACAAGCACCTGATCACAAATTTCATGCACACAAATACTACACCCCAGTAGTCATTCACTTTCCAACACTCATCATCTCTTCCAAATGATCTCTAATCCAATTCCTTCCAATTCAGATTTCACAACTAGAAATGAAACTCAATCTTAATACAATTCCTCACAGATAAGCTCATTCCAGATTGAACACACAAAGATACACAAACACTCAATTCAATCTCACTTGGATTAAACACATAACACAAAGCACAAACGCAACAAATAGTATAACGTTTACTACATATATTTGAACAAGCAAAACAACACAAAAAATAGCACAAAACAGCCAACTTGGGCTGGACTCGCACGCTCAACAAGCTATTGGTCCTTCAAATGAATCTTTTCTTCCTATTTATACCCACTGGCTCACTTATTTGAACATGTCCACTTGTCCCTTCATTGCATCCCTGTCTCTTGGTCTACTTGGTAGCTTTTACAATATCTTTAACCTAATTTGATACTTTTAACCACCCAATTGCATATAAACTGCTCCAAAGTAGGGATAAGGCACCTATTTGTTGAAATTTAGTTTTTAAGTCCAACTAGGCATTCTACAATTATATGCAAAATACCCATCAACATTGTTCTCTAGTTCACAATGCGTTACGCAACCATTGCCAAGTCTTCATGAGCATTGAGTATTACATTATGTTGTTCCATCAAATAAACTTTTAGTTGTATAACACAAGGCCATTATGTATGTTTCTTAAAATATAATAATGAATCCACAGCTTCTGCAGCACTCAGATATTGTGCATCAATATATTGTTTGATCTCATTTGTTGGTCATCTACCTCCATTGCAGCACAATCTTGTCCCTTGTAGATATACTTGAATAAATACTTCACACTCCAAATTCCCGCAAAAACCTTCATATTTATGTGAGCATTGAACTTCTTGGTCAAATAAGGGTTGTGCGGTACCACCCACCAATTATCATATGTAAATCCTCCAAGAGTTTTTTGGAACGTATGCCCATTGTTGCAATGCTAATACACAGCATACCCATCCTCTCCTTGCATTGTCTCTTAAAAAACAAGCGTGGATATTTTTTATTGCATCGGCCCTTAACTATACAATGTGCATTTAGATATTCAACACCGCAAGGTCCATGTAGAAAACACTTAGTAACCATGATTTTCAGATTTTTATATTTCTTAATCATCTTTGTCAATTTTTGTCTAGTTTCTTTTAGATATCTTCTTCAAATTTTCAGATTTTTTTTGCTTGAGTATTGGTTGGTTCCTTACGTGTGCTTTTTTAGTTTTTAGATTTTTAATTTTTGATTTCCAATTTTTGTTTTTTTCAAGAAATTCTTTTTAGATTTGTATTTTTGTTAATTATCTTCCTTTTTGTAGAGCTGAAATCTTTAAAATAGCTTCTTTCAAATTTTCTAGTGTAAAAAGGGTTGTAGTTATCTTAGAAACTAGTTTTTAAATGTTTAAGTTCACATAAATTAACTAAAAACTTAAAAAGAACTTGTTTACACTAGAAACCTTACAAATAGTATAAAAAGGGTTAAACACATGCCTTTTGAGGACATGCCCTTTAGCTTAAGGGGTGCAACTTTTAAGAAATAAAAGAGTATAATAGCTTGGAAATTTATTATTTTTCTCACCACATTGAAGAAACAATTGTGAGTCCTAGCTTGGAGCTAGTAATGAAATTCTTGCAATGGTTGTAAGAATATTTATGTGAATATGCATTTTATTGTGTAAATTGTGTTATGCGTAACTGATTGAGAAACTTCATACATGTGAGTTGTTTAAAGTTAATTTTAACAATGAAGAAAATGGAAATTTAATAAAAAGTGTAATTCCTTAAATTGTGAATCAATTGAAGATGCTAGTGTTTCACTAATTGAATAAGTGGCATTAAAAGAAAATAAACTATAAAAAATTTAAGTATACTTGTGAGTAAGAATTCTTATAACAATAATCAAATTACAAGATAAGAATTCTTTTAGTGGAAGTGAATTGATTAATCTTAAGGAATTAATTGCATTAAAGAGAATAGAGTTATTTTAGAAGAATGCAATTACTTTAAGCATAAGATTATTAAATGGTAAATTTAATTAAGGAAATTAAATTTGATTGAAAATGAATGTGTTAGAGTATAGAATTCAAAGAGAATTATTATGAATTTATTTTTAACAAATGGAATTGTTTAAGTTAATGTGTGTGATTGATGAGACACTTGGAGTTTAAAAGTTTAGCTGTGGACGTACGTGATTGAAGAAAGGAACGTTAATTGCTTGAGGTAATCAATGAATTAATAATCGACCAAATAAAGAAGGAACAAAGCAATGAGCTATAATAATGGACCAGTTCCATTAGCCTAGCAAGGCTTAGTTAGAGGTTGGGCACACACACAAGAAAGACAAAAAGCAAGGCTCTTTGTTGCAATCACTCTTCATCTTGGGTTAACATTGAAATTCCCAATCCTTTAAGAGTGTAGATTGTTTAACCCAAAAACCTTTAAATGAATGCATTGTAGCTTAAGTTTTGTTATGATAAACATATTTTAAGTGATAATTAGATTAAATTACCTAAACACTAGACGATAGACCATCCCGGGAAGAATTTAGAATCATATAGAGACTTGTGTGAGTCTTAGATGTTTTGCAAGTGTGGATTTCACGCTTTACACTTTCTCAAAAGTTTTCTATCTATATCCTTACATAAGATTTTATAATTTAATGATTTTTGGATTCTTAACTTTCTCAATTATCTTTCTCACGTTTATTTTTATTTTTATGAATAATAATTGAATATGTGATATCTTTATAGTTTCAAATATTATCTATCTATATCAAACACAATTTTTGAATACTCAAATTCAATTATATTTTCCCATGCTCCATCTTTTAAGTACTCACATTCAATAACTCCATCATTGCAAATCCTTCATCTTCATCATCATTATTTCTTTTAGTTAGTTTCTGAGAATTATTACATATATGTGTATTTCTTAATACGTTTATTTTTTAGGCTTTAATTTATTTGGAACAAATGTAATGAATTTTTATTATCCACCTTAGATACAGCATTGCAATATAATTTTTAGATACCCACATGCAATTTTGAAACAACTCACCTGTATTTTTGATCTTCCATTTGCAAATGACGTTGCAAACATGGTATTTTTTTTTAAATTGTTAAAAATTGGTTAGAAAGAACTGATTTTTTTTGTTCACGCGAAATGTCTCATAACCTTTTTTTTTTGAATACTTGCAAGATTTCTCTCTTAGTTTTTATCCATTTGTTTTCAAAAAATTTAAACTAATTTTCCATACAAATTAAGTATGTTCTAGATATCTTTACTAATTTTTGTCTACCCAACACCCCTTCCCTACCCCTTGCACTTTGTCCATGCCAATTTTATTGATTCTTCTTGCCTACAATTTTATAAATTCTCCCTTCTTACCCCTTGAATTTCAGTTTCATTTAAATTCAAATTTAAATTTCTAAATTTAAATTTACACTTTGTCATGAGATATGAGATTTCCTAAAATTTGTCTCAAACTTCAATTTCAAATTGAATTGAAACCATTTAGAGATTTCCTAAAAATTATATTTTCACCTTCCATTTCAAATTTGATTTGAAAATGGGCCAATGTCCTTGGCCTTTTGTCTCCTCCCCATCCCCTTGAATTTGAACTAAAAATTCAAATAAAGGTAATATTCAATGGAATTTTTTAAATTAGCTTTTCACCTTCCAACTCCCCTACCCTTTCCTCCTTCCCTTCCCCTTCCACTTTGCCATTTGGCCCTTGGCCAATCACTAACTATCAAATTGACATACACGCACGAACACTTACAAAATATAAAGAGAAAAGTTGGCATTTTTTCATATAAGATAGATAATGATTCTCGGTCAATAATTGGAACTAAATGTTTTCTTTGTAGCAAGTGGTAGCTCTTTGGCAGTTACATTGCAGGCTCATTTGTGGAATTGCGGTCATGGATTTGGAAGGGGGGTCATTAGTTTTGAAGTAACAACAACAAACACTAAATCATCATAAGTGATTGTTTCCTATTTTTGTACTCGAAAGTTTTCATTTTTGCATTAGAAGTTTTGAGTGGTTTTAAAATTAAAAAAAAAAAATTCTACTCATCTACATCATGTACATTCAGTCAAATATTTGAACTTGTCTTTTTTGGATTTTTTTTCAACACCATATAGAAGCCTTGAAGTTTAGGATCCTATGGTTACAATTTTGTTGTGATGTTTAATAATGATCTTACAAGGACAATTTAAAAACCTCAAAAATGTCATCTTGAACTAATAAAAGCACCTTCAGGCATTTAGAGGTTAATGGTTAAAATATGAAAACATGGAAAAATTATAAAATAGAATCCAGACCCCAAGTTATTGCCCCAACATTCACCTTCAAAAACAATGTTGTGGAACTTCATTTAACCCGTAAATGCCCAAGGGTATTTTTCTTGTTTTTGGAAAGTAGTTTTGAAGTTTTAGAATGATCCTTGTATGATCATTATAAAACATTAGAAAAAAATTGTAACCATCATTAGAAACAATTTGGATCCCTGACATGGCCGCAAGTTTTGGAGAATGGCCAGGTTAGGATTAGCTGTGAAATAAAATTAATAATAAAAAATAAAATAAAATAAAATAAATCTTAGAAAAATTTAGAAAATCTTTGATTATTATTATTTTATTAGTTTTAATTAAATATTATTAGTTGACATGACATTAAGGCAATCAGCAGAGACTATTGTCGAACTGCTCATGTGGCAGTGCTCCCAAAGCTCTCATAGGTTTATGGTTTAGGGGCCCTCCCTTGGGCCCAAATCCTTCTTAATGAACATACTGAACTTCAAGACTTTTAAATAGTGCTACCAGAAGGACCTCCAAAAAGGCCACGCGGATTTTAAGATTTTTGAGATTGAATGTGGATGAGTATGGATTTTTTTGGTTTTTTTTAACTGCCCAAAATTTCTAATGCAAAAATGACAACTTTTGTGTACAAAAATGGTAAACAACCACTTATGATGATTTACTGTTAGTTGTTGTTAATTCAAAACTAATGACCTCCCTTCCAAATCCATGACCACAATTCCACAAATGAGCCTACAATGCATTTGTCAAAGAGCTATCATCTATTGCAAAGAAAATATTTAGTTCCAATTATTAACCAAAAATGAATGAAAGAAAATTCAATGATGAATGAATTTCAATATGTATTACAAAAATAAAACAAATGAAATTAGAGCGAAAACACATTTAGATTTTGTTAAATGACAAAATTTCAATGAAAGGACCCCCATTGCCCAAGGGAGTGCCCAAGGGAAATCTTCACTTTATTTTCAACTTGATACTTGTTTTTTCAATGTGCAACTTGTCATAAGCTATGTGACACTATTCATGACACTACTTGATGCATAAAAAACATGCTTACATTTTAGCTGCCACAAAAAAAAAAAAGATTAAGATATGAAAAACATTAAAATTCAAAATTGAAATTAACTTCAGCCTGCAACTTTCCAAAAAAAAAACACATAAAAACAATCAAATCTCTGCCTTCAACAGGGTTTCAAAGTTTCCTGAAATTTCCTGAACACCAAAAATCTGGTGCCTTGAGCACAACGTGCAACTTCGATACGTATTGTTATTAGTGGCATTATTGATATCCGGGTGCATCAGGGTATTTTATAAAGAACCGGACATGGATTGATACACATGTTCGCAAACAGAGACGCGATCACACGGCCACCATCTTGCTTGAAAACAAAGCCATGCAATGCTAACTTTTATAAGAACTCTCCACAGGTCTCATCTCTCGATTTTGTCTGCTCTGGTTCCAGCTTACACTTGTCTCTGATCGTGGTCGTCATGGCCAATTTCGGTGCCATCTCCGCGACACAACCGCACAATCCCAACAAGTCTTTCGAGGTTTGCTGCATTTGCAGGCATCCGGTTTTTGTCGAGATCACTGTTTTATTGTTTTTAATTCTTGAGTCTTTTGATTACAGCTGCTTCGGTACCTGGACCCTGATGAAGTCAGTCAGTCAGTGCAACTCGAATACGCGGAGAGGATGTCTTCCATTTTCTTGAGAGGAGAGTGATTTGATTTTATGAAACTGAGTGTTTTAGTGCGCAATTTTAGGGTTCGCAGAATTAGGGTTACGAACAAGGAGACTGTGGCTTGATCTGTTCCTTGTTCAAAGTGGACTTTTCTCGTTGATTCAAGGATGAAATATTTGTTTCAGCTTTAAATTAGGAGCGCAATAAGCTTTTCTTTCAATCGTAATTTATAGGAGAGATTCAAACCATGAACCTGGTGCCAATCGTAACATGTTGACAGACTTTGCTGTGTTTAGATTAAATTCCTAAATTTCTGTTCCCTTAGACCTTGAACTCTTAATCTGACAGAGATAGCACTGCAGATAGGTTTAGGGGTGAGGCTTAACTCTCTGTTGGAGCCTTGGATTTTTGGGCTTAAGTTTAACGTTTTAGGATGTTAATGTCTTATCCCACTGGGTTTGAAGGCGTGGATTTCTTATTGGGAACGTGCTCATTGTAATTTAGGAAGTAGAGATAGTCAAAGTTTGACCAGCTCTTGCTTGTATAAATGATGCAGTATTTTAGGCATTTTCAAGTTTTTGAAACACTTAAACGTGTAGGCTGTCGCGATCCCTTCATTGAAGAGCTTGGCGCTTTTGAAAAGGTCCGGCAGTATACCTTGACAGTATCTCTGAACATGAGTGTTTATTTGTGTGAAACAGATTAATTCTCCTCCAACTGATGGTATCTCAAGTCTCTCCTTCAGCCCCAAGGCAAATTATCTTGTTGCGACTTCGTGGGACAATCAGGTGGAGCATCTTGCATTTCTGAATTGGATATTCAAAGAATTACATCTGTTCCAGTAAACTTCGGTTCCTACGTATTTTCTGTGCTGTGGTGCCCCGTTACTTATCTACCTTAACATCGCATATTTTCCTACTCTTCCCTGGATGGGCTGATAGATTTACCATTAGAGCAGTTCATTCTGAACATTTGTGGTGATGATATTCAGGTGAGGTGCTGGGAGATTCAGTCCAATGGCAGCAGTGTTCCCAAAGCAGCGATTTCCCATGATCAACCTGTAAGTTCAGCATGCTTTTGCATAATTTTTGAGGTCAACTATGTCCATTGTCTTCTTGTGTCTCGTGACTCTCGTCTATAACTTTCTTTGTCTCAGTCGGTTGCGCTTAGGAAACTTTAGCTCAATTGTAATATTTTTGTGCCGTTCGTGAGGGACCTCGCATATGGCTTTTTCTTCCATTGAAACTGGACTAGATGTTTTACTGTTAGGTTTGTGTCCCAGTATCTGGCTTTGAACCTGCTTGTCGAATGGAATGATCGTTTCAATCGGCTATTATTACAAGCATTCTGCTGTCTCGCGTTGACAACGCATGTATTTTGTAGGTCTTATGTTCTGCCTGGAAGGAGGATGGAAGTACAGTGTTTTCAGCAGGTTGTGACAAGCAAGCGAAGATGTGGCCCATCTTATCTGGCGGTCAGCCAACAACTGTAGCCATGCACGATGCACCAATTAAGAACATTTCATGGATTCCTGAAATGAATCTCCTTGTTACTGGCAGCTGGGACAAAACTCTGAAGTATGTACTTCACTTACCTAGTTATTTTAAGCACCGAAGTGATGATAACTATTTTCTGTTTGGTACCGGTATTTGGAAACTGTTCCTGAGTACAGATCTGTCTGACGTTGGTAATATTGTTTTACTAAAAGAAAGCATATTCTATATTTTTTTCTCCTAGTGTTTCTTTGTTACAGATACCTGAATGCTTTCAAAAATTCTCAATCTTAATTGCAAGACCATTTCAATTCTTCGTATATCTTGAGAGATGCTGTCTGAGTTGGTTTGCAGTATATATTTCAGGTGGTTTTATCAGTTTCAGATGATTATTTTGGATCATTTGTGCAGATATTGGGATTTACGGCAACAGACTCCGGCACATACTCAACAACTTCCTGAGCGGTGTTATGCTATGAGTGTTCGGCATCCACTCATGGTGGTTGCAACCGCAGATAGGAATATCGTTGTCTACAATCTTCAAAGCCCACAAGTGAGCACATTATTATTAGCTTGGGTGGAATAGTGGTACAGAGAAAGGCAGATTTTTGTTGCTGGTTGTGTTTCAGTGTGAAATATATCATTAGGGTGGAACTATTCATGTTGGTTTTGTTAGCATTCTTGGTACCTTGTAGCAGACTGACATGTCATTGTGCTGAAACAGACAGAGTTCAAGCGGATTCAATCTCCATTGAAGTATCAAACTCGATGTGTTTCAACCTTTCCAGGAAAGGAAGGCTTTCTTGTAAGCAAACGTCTATAAACTGAAACATTCTCATGCGCTTTCAGTGTCATTATTGAAGAGAATGAATTACTATGAGATTTGCCTGTTTTGTATTCTACTGTTCTTGATGTCGATGTGTGTTGTACAGGTTGGTTCAATTGAAGGAAGAGTAGCCGTTCAGCACATTGATGAAGCTCAGCAGTCCAAGAACTTCACCTTTAAGTGCCATAGAGATAACAATGACATCTATGCAGTTAATTCTATTGACTTCCACCCTGTAAGTTTTCGTTCAGTGTGCTGCTTTTTCAGTATTAAAATTGTCTTTTACTTTTGCCCTCTGCATTTTCTTGTAGCTTTTTATCCCTCCATGCAGTCATTCTGATTTTTTTTTCCGGCTAATGCAATACCTGGAAATTAGCAGGTCCATGGAACCTTTGCCACTTCTGGATCTGATGGAGCATTCAACTTTTGGGACAAGGACAGTAAACAGAGACTGAAGGTATGTGTGCATATCACAAGGCATTTTTGCTTATTAAAGTTCTGCTGACAATTATCCGTTGATCGCATTGGCTCGAAGTGCTGAACTAATGATTTGCAAACATTCTAACAGGCAATGCAGCGGTGCAATCAGCCGATTCCTTGCAGTACATTTAATCACGACGGAACCATCTTTGCTTATGGGGTATGTGTTTCTTGCTTGTATTTTGAGGATATGGGCCTGAACATAATTACTACGTCATAAATATCTAACTTGGCTTGCTTCTCATGAGAGCTGTTCCTTTAAAGTTGCAGATTAGTATGGAAACGTGGACATTGTCTTGTATCCCTTCTTACGTGTTAAATTCTTGCACTGAACAGGTCAGCTATGACTGGAGCAAGGGTGCTGAGAATCACAATCCTTCACAAGCCCGCAACTACATCCTTCTTCATCCCACTCAGGTAATCAAATATGAACCAAAAAGACGTGCTGGAATTCATGTTAAGTCACAAGATACAGCCAACACTTTTACACACTGTATTAGGCGTAGTCTGCTGCAAAAGCACAGGTTTCACTCGTTTCAGCTATGAACAAATATTTTATCGTGTTCTTTCTGTTGGCAGGACTCCGAAGTTAAAGCAAAAGCCCGTGTTGCTGCCAGTGGAAGGAAATAATTATGAGCCATGGTATTTCCTGTCTTGCACTGTGGAGCTGTGTTTCATGACAGTGAGCGGCAATTTTCTATCATTTTTACCGGAGATGATATGCAGCCTCTCTGAATGGATTGCTTACTGTGGTGTATCCTACCCTACCATAGAGCTCTGCATCACTGTACTTCCTGAAGTTTGCTCCGTAGACCGAGGGAGTCTTTTGCAGTCACGTGGTACTTTTAGGCATCTCAGCTGGGAGAATCAGGTTGAATTGGCGACAGTTGGACCTTCTGGATAAGAAGGGTTCTATTTTAATTACAAGGTGTTCTCTGGAAGCCCATTGCTCTATAATTCTGCTTTCGGATGAAAAGTTTGTTCACGACCATATTTGAACCTGCGCATGTACAAGTGAAGGGACGCGAAGAAGTTGGTAAAGTCTTCATCATACATTCGTTGCTTCCCCTTTTTAGCCAGAGTGAAGGTTTAAATTCGCCATGATACGAGTCTCTGTAAATGTAGGGTATTGTAGATCTGTTGGCAGGAACTCTCGCTTATTAGTCGCTAGTGGATCTTTGTGCCGTATTTTGAGTTGACTCGCTTTTAGTTCCTTCTAACGAACTTCTGCAAGCTGTATGCCATGTGGCTGACTATTCATACATATGCATAGATTGTAGCTTGCCAGAAACCATTCGGATGCTGATTATTAATGATGTTTTCGACCAGTTTTGGGGGATATGTGATGTGTGATCCATTCATGTTAGTCGGCTGCATATTCTTTTTGGTGTTAATTCAGGCACTGTATTAGGTTTAGTCTGCTGAGGTTTTCCTTCAACTTTCTAACGGTTCATACGCCACATTTGGGTGGATGCACGTTTATACACAACTTCAATACAAGGAGTTCCCTTGGCAAATAATTCTGAAAGTGGACGGTAGATCATTCTCAATGAACGTGAGAGGGTTAAATTCCAGATGTCCATTTCACTATGGCAATGTACTTGTTGTGTTTATTTGATATCATGTTCATTGGTTATGTCAAAGCAAATATTCAAGTTATATATCCATTTAGAGCAATTGCTTGCTTTGTTTCAAGCTCTGCTGCTCCAAGCTTACTGTCTTTTGAGAGGAACCTTACAAGTAATGCGGTAACAAAATCAAACAGAGTTGGAGCATGTCATGGCTCTGCTAGAGTAGGTTGCGACTATACTAGAAAAATTGTAAGAAATATGAGTGCCTGTTTTTATTTTCATCTGGGAAATTTGGACATCCTATTGCTATTGCCTAAGAGGAAGTATTTTTCTGTCTTGTGGGGGTAGAAAGTGATTGATTAACGAACGAGCTAAAACGAGTTCACCATTTTCTTGAGGAACTTCCTAAGAATCATTGTTTCAAAATAGTGATTTTCAAAAGTTTAGCCGGTCGGTTTTAGCTAATGTTCATTAACCCACTAATGGGTGTAATTTTCATTTTCATTTATTGTTTGGGTATAATATAGGGACAGACTAGGGAGACACCCCTATAGCCCAACCTATTGAATTTGAGATTATTATTGCGTCGAAATAAGAAATAAAATCAAAACAATATTTTAGTGCACATTTGCAAGTATTGTAAACATATAATAAATATGTCTCATTTGTGTCGTGGTCAAGAGTTAAAACTGGTCATTCCTTTCGCTTGTAAGTTGAACTCTTGATCATGTCACAAATGAGACATATTTGTTGTATGGTTGCAACGCTTGCATATGCAAATGAGTGTTAAAATATTATTTTGATTTTATTTCTTACTTCATTATAAAAATAATATCAAATTTAATAGGTTGGGCTATAGGGTTGTCTCCCTTGCAACTGGGGGGTGTCTCCCTAGTCTGTCCCATAATTTGACTTCTTGCCCTTTTGAGTTATTCAACCTTTGATGTTGAATATGTCAACATTTTAGTATATTTTCAACACATCTTTGCTTTAGTACAATAAGTGATATTACAGTCCTTTTCACCTTGTTTGTATATAATTATTTTGGGATGAACCTATTGCTGCTTGAAAGTTCATGAAATGATTCAAAAAAAAAACCTTTGATTTTGTTTAAGGGTGATTGCAAGAAACAATTGTACTATTAATTGTCCCCTTCACCTCCTGCATGTGCTTTTTGGCTTGTAACTTTGGCGCAGCAAGTTCTTTTGAGCTGAAATTTCAGAGGAAGGTACATGTCATAGTTATAGACCTTCTGTAATTTTTGTGGTTTTTTTAAAATTCTTTTACTATTTTTGAACAGTCCCCAACAAGTGTCTACCTTGGCCATTTTGGGGGTCTTTAGTACTATTTTGGGTCCAAAGAAGCTATTCTAGGGCTATAAATCAAGGATGTTGTTTATGGAGCATACTTACATGCATTTTTAGAAGGGTTTTGCAAAATTATAAATTCCATGGCTTCTACATTGTCTCAGAGTGGGCATCCTATCTCCCTTCATTGGCAAAATACAAAGAAATTCCTTAGCAAAGCAATTGTACCATGTGAATGTGTTTAATGGGTTCTCAAAGGGCCAGTTTCTATTTTGTGTTTTTGAATTATTTTACTATTTTCTAAAAAGCAAGAAATAAATTGGCTTTTTGTTGGTGATTTTGTTTTGTGCATAACTTTTAGAATAAATTTTTTCTAGGTCTAAATTTTCACAAATATGCTATTTTAAGTGCTTTACAAATTTTCCAAATTTTATTTTATTTAAAAAAAAACTATTCCAAAAGCTCATAGTACTACATAGTACTACCAATTTTAAGGGTGTTTGAGACAAAACTGTGAAGTGTTTCTTGCAACTACCCTTAACCCCTAAGTGACAGACCTATGACCACTGCTTTTCATCTTTAGTGCCTATCACTTAATTTGTTGTCATTTGGCAACTAGATTTGAATGAAAAATAATTATTTTATTTTTTAGTGATGAAACTACATGTCTTCTATACTTCACCAAAAAAATAGATTTAATTTGTGCAATTTTGTTTTTTTTGAGATTTTTGACAAAAAAATGAAGAAAAATCACATCAAATAGAAAATCATTTCAAAAAATCTGAAAATTTCACCATGTGTGTGTATTACAATGACAAACATCATGGTGTAAACTCAATTTCCATATCATTTTATAATTAGAAAATAATAGATGTTGAAAATAAATTTAAAGTTCAAATTGCAATAAAATATTCCATATTAGGAAATTTTCCAAAATTCAAACTGGAGTAGAAACTAGAGTAGATGTTCTTCATTTTGTCAGTTGGGCTCAAATTCAAGTAATATCATTTTTGTGGAGAAATTTCAGATCTAGAGTAAGGAGCAACAACTTCCCAAAATACACTAAAATATCATATTTTGTGATCCATTTTTTTACTAACTTCTCATTTACATAAAGAGAAACACTAAAAAAACTATAAATTCAACTCAATACTCCTCAAAAAACTCCTCATAATCCAACATCAACAAAATATGGATGAAAAATGGTTTCAAACTCTCTTTGGTTCACTTTCCATTTGTTCAAGTGCTACTGAATGGCGCCTATGGCGTTCCTAGGTTAATGTTCATGCATCACGGTGGATAAAGCCTATCTAGTTATATGATATGCCCTTATTCCCTTTACAAAGGTAGGAGGCTCATAAACCGACCATCTAAGGGCTAAAACTGAATGTTGGGGAGGTGAAACTTCTTGAAATATTTTCCAGTAAATTTTCTTTGAAAGACAAGAAGAATTGACATTCAACTCAAGTTGTTTCATATTTTTTGAAATTTTGTGAAATTAATTATGAATTTTGAAGCTAAAGTAGCATAGGGCTCTAAAATTGCCCACCTCCTCAAATGTATACCACTTGTACATGTACAAATGTGGAACATTTGAGAAGGTGGGCACTTTTAGAGCTTGGGTGGTTTATGAACCCCTACCTTATGGGTAGTATTTTCAAGAGAACAATGGTCGACTAATCTCATTATTTCATCAAACCCACATCTCACTTTGCACTTTCAAGAGTTGCTATTTTATCATAAAAACCACAACAAACCAAAAAAAGGTTGCCTTTCACAAGTCTTGCCTCATGTACTGTATAGTCGGGTATAGTAAACTTACGAATTTTTCTGCAGTAAAACTTCATCTAGCTTCAGGACTTTCTGATGGCCATAACTTCCTCAAAAATTGTTCATTTTTGAAACCAAAAATTGTTTTGGAATACTGCTGAAGAGTACTACATGATTTTGTTTTAAAAAAAATTGAAATTTTATAAATGATAAAAAAAAATTGGGCCATCCTATATAGTGTATTTCCACCTCTTGTCAAAATTATCGCTTGAATTTGATTGAGCTACGCCACCACCAACGGTTAAAGAACAAGCAAGAAACAATACACATCATTCAAAGAGTACAAAATGAGGTATCCATGGAGCAACTAAAAATTCTTATTACAAGTATGCACAATCAATTCAAGTGATGATTTCTGCAAGAGGTGGAAGTACTAGATGGTAAACACAATATAAGAAGTAGCCAAACTTTTTTTATTATTTGTAAAATTTCAGTTTTTTTTTATACCAAATCATGTAGTATTCTTTTGTGTGATTCCAATGCAATCTGCGGTTTCAAAATTAAACAATTTTTGAGGAAGATATAACTTTATAAAGTTACTGAACTGTTGTTTGAAATTTCACTGCGAGATTACTGTACCCGACTATACAGTACAATGCTCTCGCCCAAAAAAAATTACAAAATATCCCCTTCCACTTACTCTTCAAAGGGTTTCCAATACATCTCTTCCCAAAGGTGAATTCTTTGTCTGCACACTCAACAATACCTGCTTGTGCAATCAATCATCCATGCTAAATCATCGTTTTCAAAATCCCAAATTATCATTTAAAATGATTTTTTTAATATTTCCTTTTCACTACTCTAAAGAATAATTGTTAAAAAAAATATTGGTGATGATATTTTAACATTGATTGCGCAAATGTATTGAAATTGTTGATTTGCACATATATTAGCAAGAATCTTGTGAAAGTTATACAATTTCTTGTGAATAAGTAAACCTGTGCACAAATCTTGTCTAAATCTTCAATAATATATATTTTAAAAGACTAGTTAAACTTTAGTTGTGGGAATTTACGAAAAGACCAACTTTGTGCTTAGGAACATGACCATACCATTGACTTCCAAGAAGTGGACATAGATTTTGAGATGTTAAAATTAAATAAGTTTTTTCGTGCATGACATTGACGATGCATACAATTGCTTAGAGAACTCTATAACTTTCTTGAGCTTTTTGTTACAACCAAAAATGAGCAAATGGATGATTTCCACATGTTAGCGCGGTCAAAGTTTAGAAAATTCATCATTTATAATGCAATGAAAAAGTAGTGATGTTTACAAACATAAATGGAGTTTATTACTTTTGAAAACCAAAATCTAACTTGGTTAATTGAGATTACATAAACATACAATGTTAAGTGTGCACTGGTAAAAAGTTACTATCATTATTGGATATATTGAAAATTCTTTAAAGAGAGAGTGAGGGGGCTATTGGGAATTTTTGAAGGCAATGAACTGTTCCCCTCAAAATATTGTGACTAAAAATCTTTCACAATCAGCAACTCTTTTCAAGTAGAAAATTTTCCTATTGTCAAAACAATTGTATCTCAATATTTGTTTACCCAATATCATTTACTACTACCAATTGTAAACAAGCTTGGAACCAAACATGAAGTTCATGGTATAAAAACAACAAATCCAAATTAAAATTCAAATCCATGAATAAAGAGAAACTACAAATTGATAACAAATGAACTTGAATTAACATAGTTTCGCATTCTACAAGAACATGCAAGAGTTGCAAAAAAATTCGATTATTTCATTCCTACATGTTGTATCCTACCAAAACTATGCACAATCTTCCAAAGTTTTGCCCATTGTCTAAAAACGGCAACCTCAATGTTGCCTAAGAATAATACAACAACTAGGTCTCATAGAAGAAATTGCTCAAACCTTGACTCTTGATTTACCTGAAAAAAATCCACATTTTTACAACCATTTTTCTGTCAACATGTCAAATTTGTCACATGTTTGGTGGAATTTGAAGACCACATTCTTATTTGAAATCTTTGAATACAATTTTTTATTGATGTTTTCTAATTTGTCCCTAATCTGCAAAACTTTAATTCAAACACTGGCAGTTCCTTATTGTACAAATCATGTATTACAATTTCCTAAAAAAAATACATGTCGTATTGACCAATTGAGCTCTAGCTTATTTTACAATGGATAGCCTACTTTTTTTTAGTGAAATGGTAGCATAGAACCAAAAAAAAAGTAGGAAAACTTCTTCCCATTTTTGTGCCGTTATCTTGAATGTGAACCTTAGTGTTGGATCTCAAATATAAAATACACTTCATTTGTGATAACTTAATCCTAAAGAAAGATTCGGAATTGTTATCGTTGCAAACACTTGGTTCTCGGCAGCAAAAATTGCTTGAAACTTTTTCCTTCATCCTACAGATGAAAGTACTTCACCCAGCGGATGAAAGTATTTCATCCAGTGGATGAAGAAGGGGGTGCAGCTCGCCCAAGGCGGCGATGGTGACGAGGGCGGGCACGACCTCGAGCATGCTGGGTCGCAGCGATGGCTTCGCCTCGGTGCATCGGAGAGCGAGCGTCAGGAACGCGGAGATTTGCTCCGGGGCGCCCGATTCAAGCACCGTTTTGTCGAACACTTCATCGAGGCGTCCTTCGGCCACGAGGATCCTGGTCATTTCGATGAGATTGGAGCCGCAGCGGCCGCTGAAGTGCGGTCCAGTGGGACGTTTCCCGGCGAGAAGCTCCAGCATGACGACGCCGAAGCTGTAGACGTCGCCCTTCGTGGTGGCGCGCCACGTCTGGGAATACTCCGGCGGAACGTAGCCCGGAGTGCCCGCCACCACGGTACTCACATGTGTGCAGCCAATGTCCATGATGCGCGCCATTCCGAAATCCGTCAAGACCGCTTTGAATTCCTCGTTCAAGAGGATGTTGCTCGACTTCATGTCCCGGTGGATGATGAGGTGCAAGCAATGATGGTGTAGGAACTCGAGCCCTCGCGCAGTTTCGAGGGCGATCCGGACGCGGACGCGCCATCCGAGCGTCGCCGCTTTCTCGTTACTCTCGTGTAGCCAGTCGTCCAAGCTCCCGTTCATGAAGTACTCGTACACCAGCAGCATCTCTTCGTTGTAGCAGCAATATCCAAGCAGGGAGACCAGGTTCTCGTGTTGGATCGTGCCTAGGGTTTCCATCTCGGCTTGGAACTCGCGAGGACCTTGGATCCCATTGGGCACCAGCTTCTTGATCGCCACTGTAGTCCCATTTTCGAGCTTCGCCTTGTACACCACGCCGAACCCGCCGTCGCCGACGATGTTACTCGGGCTGAAATTGTCCGTTGCTTGCAAGAGGCTGGCGTATGTGAGCGATTCCAGGCACGGCACTCCGAACGACGCTACCGTGAATTGATGCAAGCTGCTGCTCCCCCCTTCGGACCACAGCAGCTTTCTGCTGCTGTTCCCCCAGTAATACCCTAATTCCTTTTCCCGTTCTCTTTTGGCGGCTGCCGCGCGCTTGCGCCAATTCGCCACCATGTAGTGGCCTGTACACACAAGTAATAGAACTGCTAATGTCAATAAGCTGCTGAAGCACGTGATTATCATCGCCTTCATGATCCGCTGCTTCTGCCCATTCTTGCCTTTCTTTCCACCGTCTGACGTGTCGTCGTTCACTTCGCTGCAGAGCGCTGGTAAGATGTTGGTCGCCCAGGAGCTCGTCCAACTGGCGTGTTTCAAAATGTTCTTCAAAAGAGGATCAGAGTCGTTGAAGCAGAGATTGACGTCTCCGATGTACGGAGTCCACCCTAAGGTGGTCATTTGCCCCGCGCTTGGAATGGTCCCCCGCAATTGCGGGTTATACGAGACGTTCAGCACCGTCAGCGCATTAAGGTTACCAATTTCGAGAGGCAAAACGCCCGAGAGGTCGTTGTATGACATGTCTAGGGTTACCAACAGCGACGCATTTCCTATGGTGTTGGGAATGGATCCGTTCAAGAGATTGTAGGAGATGTTGAGATTGTACAGCGGAAGGTTGCCGAGTTCGTCAGGAATGGGGCCTTCGAAGTGATTTTCTGACAGGATGAGGAAGGCTAAAGTGGTGGCGTGGGTGAGGTTGGGTAATGGCCCTGAGAGGTTGTTTTTCCCGAGTTGCCAGTAGCTGAGCACTTTGCTCTCGCCCGTGAGGCGACTGGTGCGAAGCGCGAGACCCCCGCGGACGAGTAAGGGAAGCCATGTGTGGCACTTCTGAGGGTCTGAGACGTCGAGCAAAGTCTCGAAGTGCTGAGACTGGCCGGGTGACCATGTGGAGATGATGGAGCACTCCCCGACGCCATCCAGGATCCAAGGATTCTCTCTGTTCTTTTGAAACACGCGCTCTGAGTCCCAACCCATGGCACTAAAGTTGTAAGGGATGTGTCCTTCTAGCTCGTTGTGCGCCAGGTTCACCCACATCAAGCTGGAGCAGTTGCAAAGCTCCTCCGGAATGGTGCCCGTCAGCGTATTGTTCCCCAGCTGCAACCACAGCAGGTCCTGCATGTTGCCGAGGCTCTTTGGAATGGAGCCATTCAGCCAGTTGGACGACAAGTCCAGCCCTTGTAGATTAGTGATGTTGCTAAGCTCTGATGGAATAGTGCCAGTCAAATTGTTGCCCGACAGTCTTAACATCCGCAAGCTGGTGACTTGACCAAACGCCGGCATTACGCTGCCATGGATCAAATTTTGACTCAAGTCCAAGTAACGCAGATTGGAGAGCGAGGTAATCTCCACTGGAATGGTTCCTGTAAAATTGTTGATTTGGAATGTCAGGTAGTGGAGATTCGGGAGTTCCCCAAGCCATGCTGGAATTGGACCGGTGAGATGGTTGTTGCCAGCATCCAGAAGCTCCAGGGAGCTGCAATTGCGCAAACCTTCGGGGATTGTGTCTGCAAGGTTATTGTTTCCCAGCGCCAGCACTTTCAGCTTCTTGAGGTTTCCGAAATTGCCCGGAATAGACCCAGAGAAATTGTTTCCTTGCATGATGAGCAATTCCAAGTTGCTGCAATTGCCAAGCTCGGACGGAATTGGACCTGAAAATTGGTTCCACGCGATGTCCAGTTTTGTGAGATGTTGACAATTGGAGAGCAGGGTCTCGGGAATGGATCCATTGAAACGGTTGTTGTCTGCTATTATGAACTCTTCCAGGTTAGGCAGCATGCCCAACTGTGATGGGATCTCCCCTTCCAGAGTGTTGTTGCCAACATCCACAATGCGCAGGTTTGTACAGGTGCCTATTCCCGCTGGGAGGCTGCCGTTGAGCTTGTTGGAGGACACGTTAAAGTACATGAGGTTGGCGCAGTTGGCAAACAGGTCTGGTGCCAGGGTCCCATTCAGCCGGTTCCGTGACAAATCCAAGCTCTGCAGCTGATCCAGCCTTCCGAAATCCAGTGGAATGGTTCCTGTGAACATGTTTGCGGTGAAATTCAGCTCCTGCACAAAATGCAGCGATTTTCATGAACGCTACCTCTTAAAACTCATTCAAGCTACGTTTCAAAAAAATCTAATAAGTTCTAACAAGAAGACACCGCACAGCAAAGTGCTTCAACAAGGTGAAGCGAACTAAAGAATTCAATCAAAGTTTGCTTGATTAGGTGAAAAGGGAAAAACAGTACATTCTGGGACTTTCACTATTTCTGCCATTCTGTATATATTAGCACATCACAAAAAAACGAGCGTGCATTTTCCTGATAGCCTCCAAGAACTTCAATAATTAAAACTTTTGAGCAAGAGCTATGCCTACATTTACTGATGTGGGATTAAGGTGGAGTACAAAATGATCCCTCTGTGTTTCCCAATGTATCTAATCTGGTGTTTAACCTTCGATCCCCCTGTGAAAGGAGAAACACGAATTGATCAATTGAAAACAGGGAAAAAATGCATTAAAAAATGTACCATAAGAGCTGAGAGGCCGGAGACTTGAGGAGGTACAGGTCCGGAGAGGTTGAGCGACGGGAGATTCACAGCGGTGACACGATTCTCGCCTCGCCATTCTCCGCAACTGATTCCAGGCCAGCCACATGGACCGAAGCTTCTGTAGCGGTCATCGTTTTGAACCCAATTAGCACTGAGGTACGAGCTGCTGCTCTTCCACGAAAGGAGGATCGCTTCGTCCTGGCTCAATCCATGAAAGTTGAATTGCAGCAATTCTGACAGGTGAGTTGGTAAATCGGTTAGCTCTGAACAAAAGAATTCCAGCACACACAATTTGAAAGAGACTCACTAATTTTGAAGCCTTCAATCTAGAATCCCAACATCGTCAAATTCATTATATTTGCGCTAAACCCTAAAACTAAGGCAACCCAGAGAAGTACGTTTCCAGAGCACACATTTTGAAAGGTGCCAATGTCGGCAAACGGGAACCAGTGAGTGACCCAATTGATATGAAGTGATTGAAAATGGTATCAAATAGGAGCTCACCGCGACTTGAAGCTGGTCGTCTGGAGGGAGCCTTTTGGATATTAATCCCACCATATCCCGGTCGAGCTGGTGAATGGATTACCTTCGCCGGTGAGGCAATCACGTGTGGCTGCATCGTGCTCAGAAGGAAACAAAGACTCAGAATCCAGCTCTTCAGAGTGCAAGGGGACATGCTTGTGTGGGAAGCGGTGGAGTACTTCGTCTCGCTCGTTCTGTCGATGCATCTGAGTCCACAGGAACTGCGCCATCGGCCCCTTGCAGCCGGCCTTGAAGCAATCCAACTACTATCCCCATCTCCAGCGTCAACATGATGGCCAACAAAGGATTCAAACTTGCTGGTGCTTTTGCTACTCTTGCTGCTTTGGGGCTTGGTTGGCTTCAACGGGATTGCTGGGAGATGATTGGAAGTTGTTCCAAGTTCCATCATTTACACGCTCATGAAAAGGGATATTCAACGGTTTGAAGTCAAAAAGCACGTCAATGCTCGGAAAGATGTTTCTGGCTCAAGACTGCCTACAACCCACAAATGCGGTCTTCCCCGCCTGAAACGTAAACCATGACGACAACCTCAGAGTTTAGTGGTTGTTCTGCAATCCATCTTGAGGCACTTCGACAGGCCCCACTTCATGTTGTGTTTCAAAAAATCCCCGTAACCAACGCCAACTCGGAAATCAACAAAATTGTTAGGTCCGTCTTCCAGCTCAGCTACTCCAAGCGTGAAAGCTGTCTTGATCCAGTGGCAGCAGGTGGTACGTCGTGCTTAACTTTATGGTCTTTGACACTCCTGACCTACCAAAGAATCTCATCTTGACTCAAGACTGCGTCGGTTCCGAAAGATCATTCTAACGACTCGTACCTTCTCCCCTTGCCAATCACTGACAATGCGCTCTGGACGACCTTCGGCCAGCCGATCTGTCGTGGGTTCCATCGACATGGTGACCCCGACACCGACGGACTTCCACAAGGAACAACGAGCAGGTGTACAGAAGGCCACTCTTCGACTTCAGGGCACCGGCCACTATCAGCAATCCAAGCGTGTGTTCAATCTCTAGTTAATCAGGAAAAGCTTCTTGCTTTGCAAGTATATAGCTAGTAAGCATATTTTTAATCAAGTTCCTCGAGCTGCTTCTAGACGATGCGTCAAAGCGGGTCACGACCAGCTTTGAGATCGACTTCGGAGCTTGTTTTCGATTAATGTTGAAACGGTACAGAAGAACTATTTAATCAATTATTGGTAGCTAGACACTGATCAAACGGCTGCGATTCCCGGCTCGGGTCTAGATTGAGGGGAACCAGAGATGGTCCATGCATCCGGATCCGTGAGAAAGAAGTGGTCCTCGCGCATGCAGCGGAACAGCAGAGCAGCTCCTCAGCATGTTCGACCGGAGTGCCGGCAGAAGTGATGACATAGTTAATCCCTTTTCTCTGTCCAGGTATACCTTTACACCTTCTAATTGGAAGTACTATATAATAAATTGACAGTTCTACATCTCATTGATGTCAAATAGTGCGCACCTTGAACTTGAAGTCTAGTGTAGACCACAGTCGTGACGGTAGCCGTGGACCTTGACCACGTCTGCAATAACTTCGTCACTTTATACCCGACTTGGTATATATGTTCCTCGAGTTGATCAGATCATCGAAGACCGTGACACGTCGATTCTCGAACTTCATCCATTGACCAGAGCATGTGGCATCTCCAGAACGTCTTACTCTCAGAATTCCAGGCTCTAAAGCTTGACCGGTGCATAAGCTTTGTTCAAGTATCGTAAGGTATGTTCGCAGCAGAGTAAATATAGTGTGAAAAGCGACATTACTATGTTCTTTTCTAACTCTTAAGATCTTCGGTAACAACACTCTGAATAATTCCAAGTGAGAGCATACCTTGAAGGCACAAAAGATATTTAATTGCGACACAGGACTAGCCATTGGGATGGATACAAGTGCAGCTGCAGCTTACGTGTGACTTTCTTCCGTTTTCTCTGCTTCAGTTTCTGGAGTAGTTCGATTGTGTGGCCAAGTGCACACTTTGTAAGTACTCCGCACTTTTCATTACGCTAGCCACCCTCCTAGACTTCATTGGTGAAGCTCCAAAGGGTCGAAAATGCAAATTCTCTGAAAACTAGCATTATTTAGAGATTGACTGACCATTTTTCGTTCTCTTTCAACGCCATATTCGTTAAATAGGGAAAAAGAGTACATTTTGGGACTTTTGAAGGATTAAGGTGGTCACTTTATCCCAGTTCCAGTTTTTTTTGGGTACACATACCCTCATCTACAAAGAAGAATTTGTGAGGGAAAAAATCTTAGTGGCTCAGACTAAATCTAATACCTTTGAATCTGGTTTAAGGTGGCTATTTTGAAAAAGGTGAGGTACAAAATGATACCCATCGTTTTCCCAATTTAATGAATATGGCGTTTTTCAATCAAACAACCACTATTTTTGTTTGGATATTGAAGGAAAATAGACGTGGAAGACCTTGCACAGCTGCATATTAAACATTCAATGCAAGCTAGGCTTCCAGACTGGTGGTAAGAAGAGTTTGAAGAACTGAGGAAAAGTACAAAAGGTCTGCAATGTAGGTACAGAAATGGAAAGTTTTGTTGAGGAGCAGACTCCAGAGTAAGGATACCTTCACCTGTCAGTGTTGACTGCTAGTCAGATCCAAGGGAATTACTATAATTTTGATTTTATATGTTATTTCATTAAAGATTTACTCAATTCCCGACTCAATTTCTCAAACAGCTTTTCTGTATCATCTTTACTAAAACACATTAATGATTTCTCAATGCAGATTTTGTTTGCAATAGCCAGTCACTTCTTTGAGAGGGTCTTCACTCTCCTACAAAACATAAAACAAATTTATCGTATTAGTGTACTCATTTTTACAGGATGAACTAGTGGTACCTTTCTACAAAAGTGTATATAACATTATAACACCATACAGTAGTGCCTCTTTAAGATGAACTTCTATAAGAAAAAACGCTTACCTATGATGAAGGAAATGACTGTCCTTGGCGGCTGGGGAGTTACAGAAGATGTGTTTGGTTACAATGAATGCCTTCCTTACATGAAATGAATATGCTGTCCGGATACCTTCATCTTATCAAGGCATCATTGTATTAGGTAAATTGCAAAAAAAGATGTCCCACTTTATTTTCCCCCCCAAATTCAAAAAGTTAGATTTGAAGGTATCGGATTTAGTCTGAGCCACTAAGAATTTTTCCCTTGCAAATCCCTCTCTCAGATGAGGACATGTGTGCAAAAAAAAATGTTGAGCTTGATATGAGGAGATCACCTCAAACTTTTGAAAGCAAGTATGAAAGTCCCAAATTATACCATTTTTCCCAATTTACCTAATATGTTGTTATATGTCTAGGCGGGGCTTAAAAACTTTGTAGCTTCTGAAGGAATTAAGTTCTACATGTTGTGTTAGTTGCTTTGCAAATGTCTAATCCATTTTGCAATGACTCTGGTTTTGTGACTTTATGTCCTTGAATAGAAAGTCATTACTCTAGTTCAAGAACCATGCAAACTATGTTTCGAATTTCACAAAATTTACAATGTTTTGGTTGATTAGGGGTTTCAAAATTGAAACGAATCATTTTTTTCTTTTTTCTTTTGACAGTTTTGGAGCCGATAAGGTTTTCTCCAACATTCAGGTCGGCAAAAAAAACATAAACCTGATAAGCTTGCAAATCAATTTGCATAAAACATCAAAAATTAATTGATGTTACTTGCTGCCCCTTTTGCAACTCAACAAAGTTGGAATTAAGACTTGTAGAGTTGGGACATGCAGCCTGATGTGAACCGCCCCCTCTACTTGGAATCTTGGGCCATTCAGCAATAATTACTGATTTTGCTTCAATAAAGCTGATCTGGGAGCAAATTATGAAAAAAATTCAAGCTTATAGATTTAGGGCTAACAATAGCACACTAGCACAAAGAAATAAATATCAATATACGACGTGGTGCACTGGAATTAAGTTACTAAAGTCTTGAGCGTCGTCAACATGGACTCACCAGTTGAAAGATAGTTGCCGGATATGAGCTTCTGGGCCCGAAGGAAGAAAAGCTAAAGAAAGGTGGAAGCCTCCATGGGGTACGTGTACATCTTTCATTGGATCGTGAGCATGTCTTGCATGGCTTTTTGTGAAAGTCGGTCTCAACGTTTTGACCTTGTGCTGACCCTGTATTCAATGCTCTCCAGATATTCTCTCCTTACATTTTAGGATTAGAATGTAAGGTAGCTGCCCCCATAAGCGTGAGTTTAAGCACTTTAGCATGGATAGGGTAGTTGGACAAGCGTAAAAATTATATCATTAAATTGAAAACAGAAACAAAGAACAAAAAATATTAGTTTACTTTGGGAAGTTATCCACATAGTCATGTGAGCGTGGGTATTTTTCAAAATGCTAAATCATTGAAATTGTAAGAACCATGTGTAAGAGATACTAAAAACAAGGTTTGTTGGTTCTTAAATAGTGAGATGGGTTTTCAAAACAGTCATATCTGTCACCCACAACCATCACTTTGTCACCCATAACCATCACTTAGTTTCCTCATAAGCATTTGATTTTTTAATTATGATGTCAATAACGTCCATGGAGACAGTCACGCTGATGGGTGCGGCTACCTTAGGAGAGTGCATGATCTGTTCACTGGATTTTTCTTTGATTCTGTCCACCACAGTAATACGATCGTGCACCCCCTATTTGGCGATCTCATTTAACCCCTAAATGCCCAAGGCAGCACATTTTGGAGCCGAAAATATTTTGAAGTTCACTTAAACCTAACTAAGATGCTAATTTTAGTAATTTATATTTTAGAATTATTCTTTTTGAAGTCTAGTTTTAGCATCAAAAACCCAATTTTGAAAATTATTGATTGTGAATTTTCTATTCAAGATTTTGTGTAAGGGTGTATATTGCAATCTTGACTTTTTTAGAGTTAAGAGCTCATGAAAATGAGCCTCAAATACACTAGATCTTGGAGAAAAATTCACATTAGGAATTCATTTTAGAAAATTGTAAAAGAGATTTTGAAAAGCCATAAATGGATTGGAGTTATGTATGTTATGTCCTTTAACCTCATATTTTTTTGGTAACCAACATTTTAGATTTGACATGTGAAAAGAGGATTGAAAGACTTGAAGTCATTTTTGCAGTTTTAACACCCTCTTGATCAAACATTTTAGTCTTTCAATCCATAGGTGGTATTGTTGTGTTTTCTTTTCCATTGTGATGTCAAACATATCTAGTTTGAATTTGTACTATTACAATTCAAAAAAAGTTGATACAACCTATCAAAATGTTGGCTTTTTGTTCAATTTAGAGCAAATTCTTGGAAGTTCAAAAAAGGCCTTGGGCATTTAGAGGTTAACCCCTAAGCGCCTCAGAGACATTATAATGTCTCTCAAAAAGCTGGGTCAACTCAATTTTGACCGATATAATCTCATTGCACGTTCGGTGAAACCACTTCAATTAAGTTCATCATGATGAAGATGCTTTCCAAGAACAATTCATATGGTCCAATCTTGTGGATCGTATTTTTCAATCCACAAGGACATTTTGATTGCACACAAGTCAAGTTCTTTTCGTTTCAACTCTAAGCGCTCAGGGGCCCCTGAGTGCCTAGGTTGTTTTCACCAAAATCAGGGGTTTTGGGGACCAACAACTTTGATGCATTGTATCTCAGTCAATCAGATGATTCACAAAAAGTGATTATTGAAAATAGTGGAACACTTACTTAGAAAATGGCTAACAAATTTTGGGAACTATTGACCATGGGAGATGGGAGATCATAACATTTTATCAAACAACATGTGATGACAAAATCTCATTTTTTGGTAGGTAGTTGCTATTTGATGATTTTTACAAAATTTTGTAAGCCCTTGATTCATCTCAAATTTTGTGAGCATCAAGATAAAATGTGAATGCACACAATAGTAAATTATTGAAGATAGAACTTCTTTTTATGTCAAGTTTTAGAACTTCAAATCACAATTGTGAGGAAAACAATAACTGGCACAGTTGGTGATGGTTGCCATAATAAGGGTCTAGAACATTCTTGAACCCTTGTCAACAACTTTTCCGCTACCACCAAGCATTAGCAAAAATATGAGCCCTTCACAAGGTCCCTAACAACCCCTTTCAAGGGGTCACCTTAATTGTTTTAATTTGTACTTCGGGACAAAAATTCCTTACACCCTACCATGCCTTTGAGTACAATCATGGCTCACATTGGCATGTCCAATTTTCATTGGGTGTCACAATTACATGTACATATTACCATGGTCCTTTTTCTCTATATTAAAATCTTCAACCTAGTACTTGTGAGGGTAACATTTAATTATGATTGTGTACAGTAACAAGAGAATAATTAAAAAATTGTGACATAGTATTAGATTGTCATTTTCTATTCATAGTTTTTGTGATGCACAATAGGAAAGTCATACGAGGTAGAGACACTTCACACAAGTTCTCACATGCTTCTAATGTACCTGGCCTAGGCTTAATAAATGTTAAGAGTGTCAAATTTTAAGGGCCTTGTGGAGGGTTCAAAATTTTGCTAATGCTTACCTAAGGAAGCTTGCAAGGGGTATTGATTGGTTGCAGCCTATAAAATGCTATTTGCCACCACGCCCTATATAATGTTTCACCCAATCAAATCTCTTGCAACGCTTGTACAACATTTGATTTCCTTGTCATTACTCTGTTGGCATGGAGAACTTGAATGCCTTCATAATTGTAGTTTATAGCAAGATTACAAAATTAGATCCAGTGCCTCAAACCAGGCTTTGAAATCATGAGAGGCCATATTTGAGGCGCTCATGAGCTTAGGTTTAAGTGCTTAACGACTAGAAGGTCCCCAAATACACTGGAAATCGACCACGTATTGGTTGCTCAGTCTTCAATGGATTAAGTACAGTCGACAAAGTGTCATGCACTAAATATTGCGTTTATGTTCATCACACTAGTTTTCTCACATTTTACACTATATATGCATATATATATATACTCAAGTTTAGGTACCCATTGAATCGGCTGCGGCAACACAAACATCCTTGCAATAAGCAAACTGTATGGTAGCAATCTTGTAACAAAATGTGGCTAATTTGAACATTTAAACCATGATTAACTCACAACATCAACTTGATTCAAAGTAAAGCCTTCAATGAAAACCACTTCATCCATGTACTCTTCTCTTCCATAGGACCACTAAAAATACTCAATGTAAACCACTTTTTGCATCTCTCTCTCTCTCGTCTTTAGCTAAAATGACGAACAAGTCACTAGAAATTGCACCACAACACTCTCTCAGTCAATTAAAATGAGCTACTCAAAAGGATGTATTATTTTATTATATACTAATTTATGCACCCGTTGGTACAACAAGTGCAATAGCAATCTTATCACTAAATGTAACCAATTAAAAGAAAATCAATTAGTTAACTCTCAAATGCTAACAACTTGACTCAAAGTAAAGCCTCACTACAAACCACATTACACATGTAACCCTCTCTTCCATGTTGGTCCTCTGCTAGAAGGATGTGCACATTGTTGGATGACATGAAACATCTTGAATTCAAATGGAGTGAAGAATATTAACCTAAGAAAGATACAAAAATGGGTGATATGAAACAAAATTTACCTTGTAAAAAGTCTCCAATAAGACTATTTTTTTCCGTGAGTTAATTTGCCACCAAATCTATCCCAGTAATTATTGACGGTCCAATCCAGCATCAAAATTCAACTGTCAAAAAAAAACTTCCAGCTTAGCAAATTCTCATACCTCAATAGAAAGCTCAAAGCAATTGTGAGACAATAAAAATTTAAAAACATCAAAAAAGAAACTCACGGGGCCAACTGTCTTACCTCATCCTTGTGTGAGAGGAAACATATATATAAGATTCATTTATAAATTTTACATTTTTTCTTTTTTTCCAAATTTTACAACTTTATCTTGGCCAATTACAACACTCATGTATTCTTTTATATAATAGTATAAGTACCTATTGTATCAAGGGGTGCAACAAGAATATCCTCAAAATAAACAAATGGTCCAATAGCAATCTTATCACAAAATGTAGTCAATAAAAAGAATTCAACTAATGAACTCACAAATGCTAAGTAAAGCCTCACTGTAAACCACATTACGCATGTACCACTCTCTCTTATGTTGGTTCTTTGTTAGAAGGACGTGCACATTGTTGAGTGTTGTGGCACGCAAAAACGCAACATACAATTCTCTCGGTCAATCAAAACGCTCATGTATTTGAACTTTCTCTCGGCCAATCGGAAGGCTCATGTATTCTTTCATATATGTAAAGAAAGAAAAGAAAAGATACCTTACAATTAGTGAGTTCATCTCAATTAGTGATCTAGTTAGAGAGTTTATCCACAACTTCCTCTCTGCCAGTCAAAACGCTCATGTATTCTATTAGATAAATAGATAAGGTCACTAGTAGTTGCACTAAAACTTTATCTTGGCCAATTAGAACGCTCACATATTCTTCATCTCATCTCATCTCATATATATAAAAGAATACTATTTTTGATGAAAGGCAAAATACAATAGAACAATCTCATATTGGATGAAAAATAAAATAGAGTAGAGTACAAGTTTAACTAAAGTTATAAATGGAATAAAGTAAAATTTGGGAGCATAGGGATAGGGGGTGATGTGGCATATAGTTGAAAAATAGAGTAGAGTCTAATTTTAACCAAAATTTAAAATTTGGACAAAAGTAAAAGTACAAAAGTTATAAATGAATCAAGTTGCTCACATTTTTGAGTTAACCAAGTTGCATTTTTTCTTAATTGGCCACATTTTGTGATAAGATTGCTATTGCACCCATTGGTACAACGGGTTTGTAAACTAGTATATATATAAAGATATAGATATATACTTACTAATACCAAACTGAAATTTAGCAATAATTATTGCAATAAGTAATTTTCAAAAGATATGGCAAAAACAACAAAGCTGCCAAAAAAAAAAACTAGCAACGCCATGTTGTAAACCCTTTGAAATCCTAATATCTAAAAAGTTGCATGTACCCCCAAGTGACCAAGCAATGAGTCATGAAATAACTTTTTAGGGTAATGTCTCGGGTAATGTAACCTAACTGCTAAGAGGATCTAAATGCAATATTTAGTTTAGGAAAACCATTGTTTCGTGTATAGTTGGCAAAGTTGAAATTACAAAAAAAAAACTGGTTGAATTTGATATTATTGGCTAAAATATTCAACTGGATTTTTTTTCATTAGCTAAAATTTGGTCAATTTTTTATAAAAAATTAAATTACAGAGTATTATAGTATGAATTTAGCAAGTGTTTGGTGCAATCCACTGAAGCGCTAGTTTAAAATGGAAATTGTTGGATTTAAACCAATGAAGACAAAATTCCCGCTAAACACTACAATTGACTCTATGTAAGCTTAAGGGCAAGTTTCTATGTGCCAAATTCCCAGTCACTGAGTTGGTCAAGATTCAAGGAGTTTATCAATGTTGCTAAAGCGTATTCCTACATTGATAAACAAACTATTTGTTGATCAGTTTCATGTGAGCTGGGAAGAAAATAATGAACAAGTAGGATTGCCTTGTTGTAGACAAAATTTGAATGTGCTGAAATGCACAACACATTGTCATCAAAATTTCAACAAAATCCCATGAGTGGCTTTTTAATCCAAAATAGATGCACTATGTATCATTGGAGAGCTCTCAACAACACCTTTCCAATACCTTTCCAATAGTAAGTTACATGCTCCATTTGGAACAAGATTGCAATTCAACGCTTGCCACAACATGTTGTATGATTGGGAAAATTACAAATAGGGACATGAAAATGAAATATACTGCAGATAGGGGCACAATTTCAAAGTGATTTGTGAATTTTTGTAATTTTTTTGGTTTGGACATTGGTTGATTTAGATACATCACATAAATGTTAGTTAACTCTCAAAAAACTTACAAGCCTCTCAAAATCAAGCCTAAATAAAGAAATCTTAGTAAAGGGGATGGTAATTTTTGAAGAGACCTCTAAGTTTTTTTTAAGTTAGTTAACATTTAATGTGATGTATTTAAATCAATCAATTTCCAAACCAAAATTACAAAAATTCACAAATCATTTTGAAATTACGCCCCTATTTGTAATTATTTTGAAACTATGCCCTATCTATAATATTTTAAATTTGTATGCCCCTGTTTGTGATTTCCCCTATTATTTTTGAATATTTCAATTTATCAATAACAATATTAATAAAAATATAATAATAAAAATAATAATCAATTTTTAATATATTATTTTCATTCCACTTACCCAATTTGCTAGTCATTTTCAACAGTGTAGTGGTGCATTTTATTTGAACGATGATCAGAAAGGAAGCAACACTTTTTTGACTGCCTTTAGAAATATATCGCCGTAAGGTAGGCAACGCATTAACACCCCCCCCCCCCCCCCACATTCAAAAAACGTGCCAGGGGGTTAAATCTAATTTACGGGTTGATATTATAATTTCCAATGTACTAAGCATGTACATTTAACCCCTAAAGGACCAAACCTTTTTTTTTGCCGAAATCACTGAAACTGCCATTTCTAAGTGATGAGTAAGAAGGTAGATTTTATTTATTTTTGGAAATCCAACCATTGGATCTTGCTTAGAAGGAGGTACTTGTGGGTTTAAAAATAAGGTCATTCTAGATGGAGAAAAGGGAGAAACTTACATTTGAAGTGAAGGGAAAAGGTTTTTTTCCTTAGTGGCAATAAATTTCAGAAGCCCTTAACCACTCTTACATGAAAAAAATTGCTCTACTTAAAGTTGTGCTTGTATTTCCCCATGTAGAGATCAAGTTAGGTAAATGTGGGAGAATTTTCAAATCAATTAGAGCTATACAACACATAGGAAAAAAAATAGTGAATAAAAAGAAGTAGAAAATGATTCAAAAACTAAATTGTTAAGAATTTAATTCTTGAAATGAAAAATGCAAATCCCAACGGTTGTAATGTTGTGATAAACAATCTCTTGCCCTTGGTTTAACTTTTTTCCAAAATATTGAAAATTGAGTAAAATAGAGTACTTCAAAGTTGATTTTAGAGTAGGGAATCCATAACTGCCCGCAAACAAAAAATTCTCATAACTTTCATCTCATTGATTGAAATTGAATGGTCCAAAGCTTCTCACATATAAAAAAATCTAGAGAATCAATTTCAAAATTTTATTTTAAAAAAATGCAATTTTTTAAAGAAAATTTTTGGGTTGCCCCGACAGGCAAGCCTCCCCAAATATTCATAAATTCACACATAACTTCTTTGTCAAATGTCCGAATGAAGAAAAAATTAAATGCCCACATAGATCTTTGAATTTCCCACCTTCGATAAAAGTTTCAAAAAATCACATAAAGTAGCTCATCCAAAGGTACATGCCCAAAATCCCATTTGTTCCCCAAAGAGACAATGGACCTTTAGTGGTTAAGGAATACATTTAGAACATTAACGCTACTTGATTTTGAAGATTTGTAACTATCTCAAATTATTTCAATCTGAGCAAGCCTTTGAATAGGACCCTTCATGCTAATTAATGGTGAATTTTGTCTTCTTAGTGCAAAAATGTGGCACCCATCTTTGTTCTCCAAGTCTACAGTTTTGACCCCAACCTTTTACCCATCTCTAAGTAACAACATGGTAGCATAACCTACTTAATGCAACATCCTTCACACACCCTCTAGTTGAGAATGAGTGCTAGCAAAATCCCCTTAAAATTTTGGCCACTTGAAGTACACTATTTGAGATTGTATTTATATACTATAACTCTCAATATATTGAATCAACTTGAATTGATATGAACTACTTTATTAGTGGCCCTTGCAAAATCACTTATTTCTTGAATTAGTGCAAGTTAACATTTTTGAGTGTTGGGAGTGTTAATCAAATTAACTTGTGTATTAATTTCATTAGAACTTGAATAATATAGAACAACTTAAGCAAAATACGGCTTCCATTTCCTTTATTTTTTTCCTTCTAGAAAGGTTGCAAGGATCTAGCACCCCCAAGAGTGTCATCAACTATGAAATTGTCACTAACTGCACCTCTCACCTTAGTTGCTGCGCCCATGATCACTCCACCATACCATCAAAGTGTTTGTATGCAATATGTTAATATCTCCAGTAAAAACATACAATCAAAGTTAGAAATAAAAAAATCTTTCCAAAAAAAAGCGTTCTTGATGTTCTAAGTCAAAGTGTTGGTGGTGTATAATTCTTTGGAAGTGATGTGGGCTTTTTGCAGGCTTGTTGTAGGAATATGTGGCCTTTTGTTTCGTAAATGGATTGAAAATTTCTCTCTCTCTCGGACCCTTTCAATGTGCACTCGTACTACATTAGTCTGCTAGTGAGGTTGCCATTGCTTTTGCGTTTCTTTAGCACTATAGTTAGCCTTGCTCAATTTCTTGTTCACAAAAAAACAAGAGTTGCTAATCCTCCCGTTAAACACCAGGGGCTAGGTTTTTATAGAATCTCTATTTTTGTGCCACAAGGCTATTTTTTTGTTGTCTTTTGATATTACTTGATCAAACAAGACAACTATTGCACTTGTTTGCAGGATTAAATTCTTCCATGCTTGCTTGCAATGTGTGCATAAGAGGTTCAAAGAATTTTTTGATTCTTCCTTAAGATTTTAAATGACTCTTTGTGTGCTTATATCTTTGTTGTGATTGGGTCATACATCCATGCACGGCCTCTTTATTTGCATCTTATTCTTTGTGTGATTCTTGGGGCTAACTTACCAAGACCGAAAATGTTGTTTAGGGGTTAACATACATCGTTTGTTGTTGACTATGACAAGAGAAGCCTAAAACTTCCATAGCCAAGATCACTACAATTTTGAACCCACTTTTGAAAAATCTGCCCATAGAATTGCACAAACTTACCCCAATTTCAGATTTAACTTCCACACTTTGCACTTCATAATTGCCAAAGTCCTGTCAATCAAGGTATTATTTTTTGGCAACATGAATTTGGATCACTAAGGGTTAGTCCCTCCATTTATTATCCAATGGACTGTCGATAGCTATAATCTAGCAAACGAAAAAAATGCGCTGCAATCAATCGGCTTTACTTTGAGAATAGGAGGTTGACATGCAGGAGAGAAAGGCACATTGCAATAGAGGTTTCAATGTTCAAGAAAATCCGATTTTCCTTCCGGCGCTTTTTGCTTGCACAACTGATAGATTCCTAACAATAAAACATCTGGGTCTGTCATGCGGAAGTTAAGAAAATCTTCTGCACTTGAAGAGCTGCAGAAAACTGCAAGCATCATCTTTCCAAGCTCTCTTCCCTGAGATATCAACAAAGTCAAAATTACAAGAAACCAGTTTTGAAACCAACGTGAGAAAAGTCAACCCTCCTACTGCAAAAAAGGCCGGAGAAAATCATTTGGAGAATGAAAAAAAAAAAAAAAAAAAAAAAAAAAAAAAAAAAAAAAAAAAAAAAAACTGGAGAGAAGCCAGTAGAGCCTTGAAAACCCTTGTAACACCATATTGGTTAAATTGGGAAAAAGGGTACATTTTGGGACTTGTTGTACATGATCATGTACAATTGAATTAGCAACATTTTTTTGGTACATGTGCCCTCACCTGAGTGGAGGAATTTGCAAGGGAAAAAATCTTAGTGGCTCAGACTAAATATGATACCTTCAAATCTAGTTCAAGGTGACTATTCTAAATCAAGGTGAAGCACAAAGTGGGACCACATTTTTTTCCAATTTAACAAATATGGTGTTTTGTTCTCTCCATACTGAGAAGTGTTACTAATCTCAGGGCTCTTTAGCTATATCTTCAGCTCAAGCAGCAAAGTGTAGTACTTCACATGCTGCATTGTTAGCACTTAGCACGTCCTGTCAAGGAGTTCATGGAAACTTGGTACTGTACTACCGCATGTTGCAGCTGAGCAGATGTAGCATAATGAGCTCAGAACTTGGCATTCTCGTAAGGAGATGTGTTGCTCAGCCACAATTTTAGAGGTAACCTGAGCCATGTCAATACGGTATCCATGCCATCACTTGCACTTGGATGTTGTGTATGGTTCTGGAGGGGAAGTGAATTGAGTAGAAGCATAATAAAAAGAAATCAGAAGGTGTGAGCCTTGAAATTGTTGTGAACGGTCGTCCCAACACCATTCTATTGGAAATAACCGAGGCTAAACTACAAAGGTTCTCTAGTGCATGGGGTTTACTACACCAACTACTTACCAAGTCTCACTGCATTCTCAGAATTTGTGGAAAACTGGGACTTGAAACTGGGATTTATGATTTCACGAAAAGTTTTGAATGATAGAGCTAAGGATGATGTTGCTTTTGAGGGGCCGTTAGCAGTAGGTTGCATTATGTTTTAGATCTCAACTTGACAAGTCTTAGTTCAGCATCAGATTCCAACGTTTGTTGGATTGTAAAAGGTTATCAAGAAACCTCTTTTGGAATGCTTAGATATTTTATGCAAAAATATATTGAGATTGGGCTCTTGAGTTGTATTATGTTTTTGTTAAACTCAAGTAGAGTCCTATTTTTTTGGCACCAAAATTTCAAAAAAGTATTGCCATACAAGCATTTCTTGGCAAAGCCAGCTTTGAGTTGGACACATATAACATATAGTTTGAACTTTCCCTAATAGGTACGTTTATTGTTGATTTTTGTTCAAGTAGTTCAGTTAAGATGGAAGATTTAAATATTGTCGAAGGGTTTTCACTTCATGTTTTTACTCATTTACTATAGATACTTGGATGCGTTATAAGGGAATGTTGTCAATTTGGTCATTTTTGTCAATTTGGATATAATTATCAATTTGAATGTTTTTTTTGTCAATTTGGACATTTTTGTCAGTTTGGACGTGTCAATTTGAACACAGTTTTCTTTGGCTTAAGCCATCTTATGTTGGAAAATAAGAAAGTAGGGAAAAAAAAATGGAATTTTGACTAAAAGCATTGTCAAAAACACAAAAAATATGGAGATCGGCGTTTTCTGAAAGTCAAAAAATGCTCATCATTGTAATCGATTCCAAACCACCACGGAAATCAACTTAGTGTGGAACCATGAAAGAATGCAAAATTTACCAATTATAAAACAAGGGCAAATTCTTACTTTCACCATCCTTGTTTGTAAAAATAATTAAGTTTTTTCACCTTGGTCCCAAAAACACGCATAAACAACAATGTATGGGGAAATTAGCAGACTTAACGCCATACTGCCATACTTGTTAATTTGGGAAGGAATCCTGATTTTGGGAGTTTAAGGTGACCACCTTAAACCAAGCTCAAGCTCTAGGTGTAAGGTAAGTACAACTTGGAAATCTGGTTTTCTCAATTTGATGAATATGGTGTTACTTATTATATTGTTAGCAAATTGAAATTGTTGCAAAATAGCTAACTGGGTTTGAAATTACCAATTATAAATCTAGCCAAATCTTACAAAGAAAAAATATATTATATTATATTATATTATAAATATATAAAATATCCAATACAAACCAATTGAAAATGAGAAACACCAGATTTTAACCCCTAAAGGACCATTCCCCCTTCGGGGGACAAGTTGGACTTTGGGCATGTACCTATGGCTAAACTACTTGGTGTGATTTTTTGAAACTTTTATTAAAGGTGTGGAGTTCAAAGATCTATGTGCGCATCTAGTTTTTTCTTCATTTTGACATTTGATGAAGAAATTATGCATGAATTTATGATAATTTGGAGAGGATTGCCCGCCCGAGCAGCAGAAAAACTTCTTTAAAAATTGTATTTTTTTTAAACTAAAATTTGAAATTGGTTCTTTAGATTATTTTTTATAGGTGAGAAGCTTTGAATCATTCAATTTCAATCAATAAGATAAAAATTATGAGGAGTTTTTGTTTGCAAGAAGTTATGGATTCTCTACTCTAAAATCAACTTTAAAGTCCTTTATTTTACTCAATTTTCATTATTTTGGAAAAAAAACTAAACCAAAGGGAGTAGATTGTTTACCACAACATTATGACCGTTAGGATTTGCATTTTTCATTTCAACAATTAAATTCTTAACAATTTAGTGGTTTGACTCATTATCTACTTCTTTTTACTTACTAATTTTTCCCATGTGTTGTATAGTTCCAATTGATTTGAAATTTCTCCCACACTTACCTAACTTGATCTTACATGGAAAAAAAAGCAAAACTTTGGGTAGAGCAACTTTTTTGTTATAAGAGTGGTCAAAGGCTTTTGAAATTTTTGGCTAGCATGGAAAAAATCTTTTTTTTTCACTTTAGGTGTAAATATCTCACTTCTCTCCATCTGGAATAAGCTAAATTTTTCCCCATAAACACCTATTCTAATCTGGGGCAAAATCCTATGGTTAGATTTTCCAAAAACAAAACCTAACATCTTTTTTACTAAACCTCCTAAAAGTAGCAATTTTCAATGATTTTCATAAAAAAAAGATGTGGTCATTTAAGGGTTAATAAGTGAAGTTAAAATTTCTTTTCAAATGTTGATGTGCAATACGCATATACTAAGGATTAATATAGTATGATGGAAGTATCTATTGTCAACAACGCTCCATATCCAACCAATATGGTATGCTGTTGGGTAGATATGAACGTGCTTTGGAAATACGCGGGATATTTAGCTGCGACTTAGTGTAGTTGGACTTTTCAATCGCAAGTTCTGAATAAGAATTCTAGAGAACACCTGTTCTTCATAATAGCCTCCAACTATTGCAGACTTTTAATAAAATTTCTAGAGACAAAGTTTTCTCTAGAATGGGCACGGTTGTCTACTGCAAAGTCTCAAACTTTAGATGGATATTCTAAAGACAATCTTGTCTTTAAAATGGGCGTGGTTTATTGTTTTTAAATCTATCAAACATCCAAATCTACCAAATCTCAAAATTCTCACTTTAAACTATACTACTATCCAAAATTGAAAGAAAATGAAGTAGGATTTCTTCTCCCTCTTAGACAAATCAATTACTGTTACTTTGAAGCTCTATAAATTTTCTGTTATAACTTCAAAATACAAATATAATAACAATTCGGAAAGGTTATACTTTTAAATGCCACATATAAAACTTTTACTAAAAATTAAGACTCTATCCAAAAGTTATAACTAATCAAAGTTTGAGTATCCAAATTAAAGAAGACACGTAGTTTCTCAACTTCTACAGACAATAACTCCTTCAAAAATCTTCCCAATGACTTGAGTAATAATAATCTTCCAAATGACTTGAGTAATAACAACCTAAAAAGCTAATCTAACAAATTATTATTCATATAAGTTTAAAAAAAAAACTCTAAACAAGCCAAAAGTTATGGCTTATCAAATTTGCGGCATCTCTCTTGCTAAAAAACAACCTACCTCTCAACTTCAACTCAACACAAATATTTCAAAATCCTTTTAAATGATATGAGTGATAAAAATTTGAAAATACAATTTGACAATCTATTACCCATAAAAATTTCATACAAAAATATTGACCTGACCAAAAAGTTATGACTCTTCAAAGTTGTAACATTCATCTCACCAAAGACATGCCACCTCTAAGCCTTTGTACCTTCAGATCTTCCTCTTCAAAGCTCCAAATCTCAAATTTGATAATTTTCTAGAAATCTTATATAATGGTCTTGACTCCCTCAAAATTTCATAATAAATTAATAAACGGTTTGGTTTCTATGGTTGATCAAAATCTCCATCCCTTCACATAGGAGGCAGCAAACATTCCCTCACTCAAACATACACAAATTTTGAATGCTCAGTCCAAATCAAGCAAACATAGACTTTTTAGAAATACAATAGAATGATGCATAATCTCAACAAATCTCACTTCAAAAATCCACACACACAATAAATTATGGCTCCTACCACATTCGATTTTCTAACCCCAACTTCCCACTACACTCCAAAAGTTTTAGAAACTTCCTAAGATGCTTTGGACACATGGGTCAACCCATACCCCTCTCACATAAGTGGCTCTACTCCCATTCAATTCATAACTTACTCTTATCCATATCTTGAGGTTAATCCACCTCAAATTTAGATTAAAAGCAAACTACCTTATGATTTCTCCCAAAATACTTCCACCAAAGATATCTACCTCATTTTCTTTCACATTTTCTAATAAAAATGAACAAACACCACCGTAAAGTGGCCATATGCCTTCATAGACATATAAAAACGTTAAAATCTTATCTCCAATCTCCAAATTGTGAATTTAGTTAGTTGGAAAAGCGGTGATTTTTAGCCGCTCTATTTACCTCAATTCTTCATTTATTGAAATCTAAATCAAACTAAGTAATAAACGTGTATCTACATGATAGAGGCATCTCCATCAAGACAACATTGTTTCCAATCTTAGCAAGGATATCTGCTTTGAAATATGTTTTTCTATCCTTTTAAAAGTTGGGACCATTTAAGTCATGCCTCATGTCTCAATGTGAAGTATGAAGTAATGAACAAAAAATGGTTTGACTATTATCAGAATTATATGAGTCTAGAGATTGATAGTGGATCCAAAGCACCTTTTGACTGCTAAAATTCATAGTAAAGTTTTTAAATAAAATTGTGAAAAAGTTGCGATCTCAATATTTGTTATCTTCCTACACGGGAAAAATATTTGTTACTTCGAATTCTTTGCAATATGTTGCAAAATTGTTTGAGTTATTGTGCTTCCACCTTAATGCATCTCCACTATTGACTCCAACACGCTCAAAGTGGATGAAAAGTGTTGCGAGCCCTCTCAATACCCTCCCCCAAGACATTGCGTCCTATCGTTTCTAGCAAGTTTCTAGCAAGGGCCCTTCAATTTCAAGCCACTATTCACCACTATTTGTCTTTAGTTTAGTGAACTTTATCCTCTACTTTTCTTGATAAATGGCCAAATTATTATTTATGGGACGTATTAGAGTGCAAGACCACCTTTTTGAAGAGCATGGGTGGAGATCAAGGAACTTGAGGGCACATAACCAACAAAAAACTTGAAAATGCTTGGACCGGTGGAGATGCTTTTAACAATCACACTAATGGCAACTTTCCATGGGAGCTAGAGGGGTCCAAGCTTGGACCTCCAGCCATTGATTTTGCAAAAGTTGAATTACACGTTTAGACCTTTTGGACCCTAAATCAAAGCATGTTTTGTAAACTATATATTTCCTAAAGATTTCAAAAAAAAAATCTCTGCTTTGCCGCAATCAACCTAGATGGACATCTGGTTCCGATTATCCATAGCAAGGTTAAGGTAAACATACCCATTCTCAACTGACTCTTATGTACCAGATTGTTTGTTTCAGAATTGAAATGAACAATTTGGGTACATATGGATCATATTTGTTAAATGCCTGGGAATAAGTATATCTACTTTACTCTAACAATGTCAAGAACCCGACATATAAGGTAGGAGCACCCATAAGCTTTAGTGTCCCTATAACCATCACTTCTGAAATCTTGAAAATTTTGTGAAAGTGAATAGATGTAATGACAAGAATGTACAACATGTGAACATGAAATCTTGAAAATGATTATGGGTACAATGATAGTTTGCTCTTTAAAAATTCATAACTTATTTTCACAATATTCAAATAATGCATTTAAAAGTGCAAACTCATTTTTTTTCTATAATTTGCTAGGTTGTTTATTAATAGTCATCATGTTCAAAACCCATACTTTGACGTTTATGGGTGCTCCTACCTTAATGCTATTTCGAGAGCGTCGTTGACAACCTGCCTCGCATTAGTCAAATAGGTGCACGCCACGTAATTTCTACACCGAATGTCCCAAACCTCCACACGAGGATCCCCCTGGTGCCATGTGGCGCCATCCGGCAACGCGTAGAGCTACCGGTACGGAAGCACCGGATGTAAGCAACCGGAAAAAGCTATAGTTGCAAGGGGTTGAGTTTTCTCACGTCATAAAAGTCACCAGAAATTGCCTCCCCCTCCCCAGGCATTGAAAAACTATAAACCTTGATACAACATTGAATCCAGCTTTGAAATCTATCAAGAAACACGTTTTTCCTTTTATATATTTTCACGTTCCTGATACATGAATCAATATGCATGTAATACTTGCAAATTGAATTTTGAATCTATTGGTAATATCTTGATTTTATATTATGTGTAGATGGGGCTCATTGGTGCCTTTAGTTTGAACTCCGTATTCACTATTTCAATGTTGATTAAATGTCAACATTTATTGCTTGGGGACATTTTTGGGATGTTGACCATCCTTTGACGAGTGTTTTGGAAAAGACGTTTGGTGTGATAATAGAAATTCACTTAACCTCTAAATGCTGAAAAGATTTTGGCGTCCAAAAAACTTCAAGAAACTTTGAAACCATGTTGAAGGAGTAAATTTTATTTTTTTTAGGTTTTTTTGGAAAAGTTGCATGTTGAAGTTAGTTTCACCATTCAAATTCAACTTCCTCCATATCTTATTTCAATTGTTTTTGGTGGAAGGTTAACGACAAGCATATATTTTGTGTCATGAAAAGTGTCATGAACAGTGTTGTGAATAGTGCCACAAAGCCTATGACAAGTTGCCACATTGAAAAAATTGGCATTAAGTTGAGATGAAAGTGAAGAATTCCTTTGGGCACTCCCTTGGGCAATAAGGGCCCTTTTACTAAAATTTGACATCTAACAAAATCTAAAAGTGCTTTTGAACAAATTTCAACTGAAATATCTTTGTTATAGAAGTAGGATTCATTCACTGTTGAAATTTCTTTCATTCAAATTGATTTTAGGTCAATAATTGAAGCTCAAAAATTTCTTTGTACTAGATGGTTGTGCTTTGATAGTTGCATTGCAGGCTCATTTGTGAAATTGAGACCATGGATTTGGAAGGGGGGGCCAATTGTTTTGAAGTAACAACAATAAATGCTAAAGCAGCCTAAGTGTTTGTTTCCTAATTTTGTATCCAAAAGTTACCAGTTTGCATTAGAAATTTTGGACAATTCCAAAAAAAGCTAAACTTTTTATACTCATCATCATTTAATCAAAAACATCTTAAAATCTGCGTGGTCATTTTGGATTTTTTTGGGTAGCGCCATCTAGAAGCCTTGAAGTCCAAGGTTCAATAGTTAAAATTATGTTTTGATATTTAATAATCATATTACAATGACAATTCAAAAACTTCAAAACTGCCTTCCAAAAGCAAGAAAAACACCCTCATTTAGGGATTAAGGTTGTGCTAAGGGCATTTTATTGTTTTAGAGATGTTGTCCCTTTTCTCAGTTGGCCCTCCATAGAGTCTCTATATGTCCTCAGCCCTCATACCAATGCTGATCAAAACGCTTTAGAGTGTAGGCGCTAAACTCAACTCATCTGGTGCTTGTTGTTTCATTTTAACACTACAATTCAATACTGCATTTTGAAAATGTTCCACATGTATGTATGTTCTCATGTATGTACTAGTATAGGGATTTGTTGGTCCTACGAGACGCAAAATCATTTCAGGTCCAATTACGCAAATCATTCCTTGCAAGAAAATAATTCTTGCTTTTTATCCACGCATTCCAATTTCAAGCTTTATCCATGCGGTAAAATATTTGTTTTTGTTTAGCAAACGTTCCCTTGCATTAAAGCATTTTTGTTTTATACCCACAGAGTTTTTACCCACAAAATAAAAGGAACATCATTTTTTTCTCATGCATACAAATGTTATTTTATTTTTACCTACAAAAATTAATTACCCACGTAGTAATCATTCACATAGTTTTTTTTATTTTTTGTTTTTTTTTTACCCTACAATATTTTTACACTTGCCGTTTTTTACTCATACAAATTTTTATCCATGCATCAAGTTTTTATACACAAATCAAGTTTTTTCATACGCATTTTTTACCCATAAATTTCCATTATGCTGCAACTATTATAGACTAACAGACAACCTAATCTATTATATATACATAGACTAATACACGGGCGGGCACTTTGAACAAGCTAGATTTATGTAGTTACTAGACATGGGAGCTTTTGTACTGTACTTAGGAGGCGCCCTTTATTCTTACAACCTGCTCCAAAATTCTAAAAGATTTTGGAATATGGCACAAAGGTAGGGAAGTCTTTCAACTTAGCAATATAGATGTGTATGTACATGTGTACATGAATAGGTGCAGATCTATACGTAAGTACATGTACATGTGGATATGTATGTGTGTATGCATACATATATGAGTAGAGATGTGTGTATGTAAACATGTATGTGTGGATATGTATGCATGCATGTTTGTATATGTATGTGCGCATGTATATGCATGTATAACAATGGAGTTTTCTTGTTTGCAACTCAAAATTGAAATGTCAAAATAAAATTAGAATTTAAGCGTACAACAAACAACCACAAAAAACAAAGGTTAGAAACTCTAACTAGTACATTGTTTTAGAAATTGTCATTTTCGTACAGAGACTAAGAGACTTTCCATAAAGTATTTGTCTATCAAATGTCCAAAAGTCCTAAATGAATTTTCCATCAATAAAATAAAGACCTTCAAACCAAAAGTAAGAAAACCTTAAAATTTCTAGTTCAGAAACATCTCATACATTATACACGGAATAAATACTCTTAATTACAAATCATTGAGGAGGTTGATAACGAGTGCTTTGTTAAGTGCCTTGTTGGGCATGATTACGAGTGCTTTGAAAAGTATACTTTGACAAAATGAGTGCATTTGAAAAAGGGAATTGATATGTGCACAACTGCACACCCGGGGCTCACACAGCAGGTGTACGATAGACGGGGATAGGTATGGTTTTGACTTCTATAAGGGCACGGTTCTTCATGGTACATTTGAAAAGCACTTATCCAGTTTGAGGTATGCGTGCCAAAACACCTCTAATGGTATGGAACCGGCCATATTTGGTGGTCTCTATCCTCTTGCTCAAACCTTAAACCGCACGAAATGAGATTATGGCATACTATTGTCATATTGGACTTACACGATCCGCGCTTGTACAAGTGGTGAAACCCCCATTGCCCACTATGTAGCATGAGAGTAACACCATAGCCTAAAGCAAGTACAATTTTCAGGGCAATATAATTTTGATTTGGACCCTATTTTCAAGAAAGTTTGATTTTGGGAGGCCACATTTTGGCCTAAGGGGCGCTCAGGGGTTAAACCCTTATCACCTAAGGTCCAAAGAGGCCTAACACCATCCTTGCTTTTCAAGTGGTATAAGTCTAAATGTCAGTGGAGTATGAAAATCTCAATTGTACAATCTTGGAGTGTGCATGTTGTAAATGATGTGGATCAAATTTGGGGTCATTTGACCTCATAGATTGAAAGATTATAATGTTTTAGTGTTGAAAAAAGATGTTGAAATTTTCCTAAAAACACATTTGGAAGTGAAATTTGATTTTTGAACCTACTCAAATGAAAAAAAAAAAAAAATTGAAAGTGATTCAAACCAATCTACCAACACATTGGTGAAAGAAAATATCAATCAATATACTCATTTTGTTTGCAAAATTGTTTTATATGTCAAAAAGCCGTGAAAAATATAGCAAAAAATCACATCTATGGCTAAACCTCCCTCTACTAATATACTTCTCATAACTTCTTGGATTGATGTGACATTTTTACCACAATAACTAGACTGGTATGCGCAACTTTTTCAATTACAAATATTGAAAATAAAATTTCTATGAAGTAGTTATAAGCCACCAAAGTTCATTGTAATGCAAAAATGTGTGGATTTTGAACTTTGAGTTGCTCCCAAACATTCAGGAAACTTGGATTGACATGAAATTTTGTCATAATTACTAGAATTCAAGGAGAACAAAACCCAACAAAATTATTGAAAAAAAACATTTGATGAAAAAGATACAAGCCCTCAAAGTTGCAGCCATCACAATGCAATGTGGTGAATTCAAATTGACCTTGTGAACTTTGAATGGCTTTCACAAACTAAATATGTCTCAAATTGATTTGAAAATTACATCATAGAAACTAGACTAGTATGCACAACTTTGCCCACATTTTCTATTGAATTTGGACAATAAACGCAAAAATTACAACACTTCAAGTAGGAGTGATGGATTGCTAAAAGACACTTTCCGTTCCCTTAGGCGATGAGGGGTTAAGGTAGCAACACCCATAACCATCACTGTACCCACAACCATCACCTCTAAAATCTTGAAAAATCTATGGAAGTGAATAGATGTAATTACAAGGATATACAACATGTGAACATAAAACCTTAGTGTTGGTATTAAGTGCAATTGCAGTCGACTCTTTAAAAATTCACAACTTATTCTCACAACATCCAAATAATACACTCAAAAGTGCAAACTCATCATTTTTTTCCCTTGCTAATAAGATCTTATAATTTACTATATGTTTATTAACAATCATCATATTCAAAACCCTTAATTTGACGGTTATGGGTGCTGCTACCTTAAGCCTAGTGCACAAAAGGCGTGCCCAACAGGAAACTGATCCTCACAGGTCGGTTCGAGTTTCGACCCTTCGGGCCTTCGGGGAAGACGAGCATCTGCGAAGATCACGTCACGCTCCGTAACTCCCGCTCGCACTCGCAGGCAACGCGTTCTCACTCGTCTTGCGCAGTCCAAAAATTAGCGTAAACCGCGTTCCTTTGTCCTATAGAGCGTCGCTGTGATCCTGGCCGGATCTCAAGTGCCTTTGTATTGCTGAAGCACGGGTCGTGCCGATAAGTTTTGATTTGAATAGCGTGGATCGTCGTCGCAGCCTTTCGTTGCTGTGAAGTTTGTTTTCTGCGGAGCTTTTGTGTGTTTGGAGCCGGAAGGTAATCGTACTCGTGGTGGTGCTGTCGAAGAAGATGGATCCCAATCAGCCTTACCCCCCTCACAATTCGAACCAACACTACCCGCCGTACGACCCCAACGCTGCCTACCCTCCTCATGATCCGACTATGGCCTACCCCGCCTCTTCCGGAGAGGTACGTGGAGTTCAGAGTATTGACGGTGGTTTTGATATGCTCCCCTTGGATGTCGCTTCATCAATTCTTGTCTTGCTTTTGCCAATGCCCTAGCTGAGTAACTCACAGGCAGACTCTGCTTCAATTCTCGATCCCTCTCCCGAGTACCAGTGTGGAGTGCGAGGGTTTTCTCCAAAACCAATTAGGGCGTCACAGCTCACAATTGCAACCATGAGACTTCGCATTAATCTTGAACTTGTATATCTTGAATAAAGAAAAGAGGAGGGGTGTTTTCTGATGGTACTTTGCATGGTGATGATGTGCAGACTGGAGAAAAAGGGCTGGGCAGTATCGCCCATGTTGTGCAAGGGATAGCCCAGCAGTATGGTGGTGGTGGACAGCATGGTGGTGGATATGGTGGTGGATATGGTGGTGGACAGCATGGTGGTGGTGGACAGCATGGTGGTGGTGGACAGCATGGTGGTGGATATGGTGGGTATCCGCCACAGCATGGATATGCTCCGCAAGGGTATGAGCATCAGGGCGGCCATGGAGGATATCCTCCAGCCGGCTACCCTCCTGCAGGGTATCCCGGAGCAGCTCCTGCTGGTTACCCTGCTCCACAACATGGTGGTTCTCACGGCGGTGGTTCTCACGGTGGTGGTAGTGGTGTCGGTAAGCTTATGTGCCATTTCGAACTCTGCGCTTTTCTAAGACTTTTCTGCTCAGATGTGCATTTCACCGACATGGTCCCTAGGGTTTTGGTTTTTTCTATTAGTTTTATACTCAGCATTTTCTAATGATACACTCCATATCTGCACATCCTGTATATCCTTAGAATCTCTCAGGTTGTGTACACATCTTGCACCTGTTCATGTAAAAGAGGTGCACTCCATGTCCGAAGTTTACATGAACCTGATTTGGTGTCATGTTTTGTGCAGGGGGTATGGTGGCTGGAGCTGCAGCGTTGGCAGGTGCCTACGGTGTTTTAAAAGCGGGTTCTGGGTCACACGGCAAATACGGCTCCCACGGGGGTGGAATTCCCGGCATGGGTGGAATGCACGGTGGGCATGGTCAAGTCAGATATGGTCATGGCAAATACAAGGGTGGCAAGGGTCACAAGGGCGGTAAGAGAGGAAAGGGATTCATGGGTGGCAAGGGATTTATGGGTGGAAAGGGATTCAAGGGCGGAAAGGGATTCATGGGCGGGAAGCATAAGTGGAAGTAGGATATCAAGCGGACTAATGCCCGTCATCACCACACGTGATGGGTCATGCTTCACCGACAATCCGGTGATCTTCGTGATTTTAGGGCAACTTGTGATTTCTCGCTCTCTTGGGAGACGACTGGACCATCTTCGTGGTTGGGAAGGCTCTCAGCTCGGTACATCAAACGAGGTGGCTGCCTGCCAGCCCCGGTTTCTTGCAGCCGTGATGTTTGTATAGGGTTTATGTAATGGTACGTTAGTGTGTGCTTTTCACCTTCAGAACGGTTTTTTGAGAGAGAATCGGTGTTAGGGTTTCCATTGATTTTTCTCTAGAATGTTGTGACGAATATCAGAGTTTTGTATGAAGATCACTGCAATGTTATTCTTCTGTGCAGAGCCATCAGGCTGTTTGATATTAAGTTGTGTGCCTCCACTTTTGTAGAACCCTGTAATTTTGAGAACTGCAATGCTTTTTGTAAGTAATGTAAAAGTGAGCAAATGGTCCTTGTTCATCATATGTGTAGGTGCCAGAACTGCTAATCATCATTCTCTGTTATCCATTATCTTGTATGAAGGTTTTGTTGCCTGGGGTTAGGGGGTGTAGATGGTACGTATTCATAACCCCTAAGAGTGTCGGTGCTTTCATAACATTGGGCGATGAATAATTTCAAACCCTGGTGGTAGGACCTCTATGAAATGGATGGTCACACAAGGATGCTTACAAAGCTATTTGTGTCTATTTTTCAAGTATATGGCTTGTTTGAACATTGTGTGCTTCATGCTTTTTGTGCAAGCTTTAAATCAGCTCATATCAAGATTGAAAGAAAAGAAGAGAAACTTGAGAGACTAAAGTTCCTATGTCTGGAATCTCCTTAGGTCACAATTTATTTTGCCTCAAAACTCCGTGTCCCAGCGTGGTTCCAATGGATCTACTGTTAAATTATGAATGGTTAAAGTATATGTGTATTGCACCCGCTCTTGGGCATATCACATGATGCAACCATGTCTAAAATTGCCCTAACAAGAATTTTAAGTGTGGATCCAAATGATGAATTATTTTAGATTTTGGTTGGGTCTAGTTGGATACTAGTATTAACCCTGAACCCTTAAATGACCATAGGGCATAGTATACATGCCGACGTATAATTGTCGTTTGCTACCAATAAGAAATTTTATTTGGGACCTCAAGTAGCTCACTAGAACCGCATTGATCTATATCTCCAACTTCTTTATTGTTCTCAAATATAGTAGAGGTGTGGATCCATTCCAAATACAATAAAATACCCCATATTGTAGGTCACAAAGGGCCTTTTGGTCGTTCAAGGGTTAAAAGTAGATTCTGAAATCTTCAAGCATGTGTGTTTTTTGACACTAATAATTTTTTTAATTAATTGTCCAATTGCTAATTGTACTAAAATCCAAAATCACTTAGCAGCTCTCCTGTTCATAGTACAAATTGAGGTTCGAACGCTGCCAATAATCCTCCTCTATAAAAATTCATTGGAATGTCTTTAATCGTAAGTTTTACTTCTATATTCCAAATTACTCTGATGTTTTTGCAAAGCCATTTTTGTACCTTTCAAACTAGTACATTATATTTGTTTGAATCCTCTAACGTCAAAAACTTGTTGACTGAGAAACTTCAGGAATTTATTATCATTGCATCCTAGGCAAGAATTGCACCTCATACAAGCTTCACTATATGAAATTCTAGAATCTTCGTAACTCATTGCAGATTGAGTTGAGATAGATAGTGATTGGTTTGCACAAGATCAACTAGAGTGAATTTTGAGGTTGAATTTTTTTTCTAAACAAGAATTAGTTCCACTGCCCTACCATAAACCTCAAATAAGCACCAAATATTCACTGTAACTTGCAAATACATAGCAGTTTTTAGAAGGCGAACTAGCTAGGATCCACCATGTTTTGAGCATTGAAAGCTAAAATGATAGTTTATTTTGTGCTCACTACTTATTTCTAGTCTTTCCAATCATCTTGCCAATTTTAAAGACTTGACTTCTAGGATCCAATCAATCAGTCATTTGGTCATTTTAACTAATTTTCTTTCCATGCTTTCTACTAAGTGACAAAATTTCCCAACCATTGTTGAAAAGGTGTACATTCTAAGCAAAAATCTATAAGAGTTGGTTCGCAAAAATGTGTTAGGGTTGATTTGCAACATCAGAATTATGTGACCTAAAATGAGAATGTAGTAAAGATCGCAACAAAGTGTAGGTGCACTTTTCCTCTACCATATCTCAACACGAATATCGTAGGGTCATACACTTGCCTCAGATATGAAAGACATGTACATGTCACACTAACCCGACAAATATTTGCCTGATGAACCTCTTGTGTTCCATAGGGTTTACGCAGCAACTTTGAATTCAGGAGGCAACACGGGAGAGTATCTTTTGAACCCAAAAGCTTGCATCATAACATTCCTTCCACAAGGATTGAAGCTTTTACTATTATAATCTTCTTCCAATCTGTTGCAATCCTATACTAGATTTAGGGGTTATGTTGTGAGTTTGTGACGTCCAGTGGCTGCTCAGTAGTCTCATACAACTAGTGAATGCTGAAATTCAAACCCAGGAAACAACAAATTAGACGCTCTTACTCAGTCAAATTACATAAATGAGGGACCTCTGTCAGGGCACGGAACCACCTGACATACCCATCTTGAAGAACTTAGGGTTTCTTTTCGATCAAACATTAAATCATCATACAAGTTGCAATTCCCATTTGCCCTAATAAAATTTGTTGTAACTTCAAAAGTGAGCCCATCTGAAATTTCCAAAACTAAGGTCTACTCTTCCCCTTCATAAGAAGAAGGTATTCAGCGAGGACTTCATGAGACTGATATGAAGACAGGTCACAAAGATCTTCCGATTAACGCTCAAAACTTGAGCAAATGATAGAAATCACGCTGAAAGACGAGACCTAAGATTACAGAAATTTAAAAACAGCATTACTAAAGCATCACGTCACTTTCAACGTAATTGGCATGGTCCTGATCTGACAGGTGCGGCTTTCAATTCCAATTTACTGACAGCCAAGTCAAGTATGTGGGAGCATACAGAACCCTAAATTATTGGGTATATCGTTGAAAAAAAAGTGCCAGATGAGTTCAAGAATGCAAAAACACACGAAGAGCAAGGAAAATAACGATTTCCTGAACTAAGAAGTTTTTTGTACATGTCGTAACCAAGATATGATTTTCGTGATGGACTCACTGGCCTGTTCAGAGTCCTCCATCACATAACAGGAACGAAATACTTAGCGTCCATACTTCTGGAACTCCCACTCGCTGTTATCGAGAGGGCACACTTGCCGCGTCTTCAACCATCTGCTGATGCAATGGAAATGAAAGGCGTGGTTGCAAACACCTGGTGGGATTGAATTGCAACACAAATTCCAGACCACAAATCAGTCAACACGAAATACATACCACCACAAATGAAAATAAATCCCTAACGGACGGTTTCAAAATGACTAATTCAATTCATCAGATTTTGAAAATTGGGACTAGTCAAACATGCATTACAACGAGCGGAAAACACTGCACACGTTGGCCTGAAAAGCAATAACAAACACAACACTAAAATCTGGGCCTGTTGATGGCGGAAAAATTTGGTAAAAGCAAGAAACAAGCGGTGGAAAACGCGTACCCCATGCGACTGTGCACTCCTCGCTCGTCGCACTTGCTTGATTCGCCTGACACTCGATACACAAGTCCATGATATGATTCCGACAAATCGCGCAATTGTCCACCACAATATCTGCAAAAAAGGCGCCAAGTCCATAATGAGTTCTTCGAAAAGCAAACAATCACATGGCAAACCCTAAAGGAAGCCCCATTGAACATAACCATAACGATTTGGTTTCTGGACCAAACGCACCCCAAGCCCAGAGCGCCACAGCATTCCACTTCTTGATCTCGAAACGCTTCGGACGCTTGGAGACGGCGCTGGAGCTCGCCCCGGCGCTAGAACCCTCGCCCGTGGGCACCGTCATCGCCATCTCCGTGTCGACACCAGCCATGGCGCTCTCTTTCTCTCCTCTCCCTCGCTCTTTCTCTCTCTGCCTTTCAATGTTTTCCTTTCCAGGAACGGTGGCAGTCGATCGCGCGTAGCAACGTCGGAGTTGGCGTGCGGAAATCGGACGTTCAAAGGCAAACCCTAGAACTGCGTACAGACAACTGACCTGACCCTACAGCATGATTCATTCTCCAGACATGGGCTCTGCAAATTGCGGTATACAAGTCGAAGTCCCGGATCAGTCTTTGAGGACTTGGGCTGATCCGTAGTCAAATTGGCTGAAAGATCGAGGTCCTAGCTCCAGCTCTTTCTGTGTACTAAATATATACGGTAACGTCGATAATTTGCAATCTGTCGCTCCCAGCGAAGGACAGGAATTCAGCTGCCCCCGTAGCTCAGTTGGTTAGAGCATCGGTCTTATGAGCCGAAGGTCGTGGGTTCGAGCCCCCCCGGGAGCATTCGTCCCTTCATGTACCAGTGCACTCGTGAGTAGGTTTTTTTCATTTAAATACTAGCTTTTTGGCAACGAAAAGCCTGCACTCTCATCTTTGAGCATTATCAGAGTCACCCTCTGTCTAGGTTCTATGGTCAAAGTCCAAATTTTGTGTAACACCCATCATTAATATTGTAAATACTAAAACCGTGTGGTGGCATTTTGATTCCAAATTCCAAGGACAATTTTGAGCATTTTAATTTTGAATATCATGTTACACGTCAAAACTTGTTTTATTAGTCTTGCATTACTTTCAATAGTGCAATCACATCCTTACCAAAATCTACAACAGATATTGTCATGCAACATGTTACTACTAGAGGGCTCTAAAGGTAACCAACATCCATCCACATGAATGCCAAGCAATAAAACATCCAGAAGAACAAAAGCAAGGGTTTTGATTCAAACAATTGTGCCACTATGTATGCCTTGTTTGAGAAACCATTATTATGTAAAGTAGAACAGTGTTCAAAGTACACACAAAAACTTGTATAGTCAAACACTGCTGTTGTCTAACATAACACAAAAATTGGGTATTTTCCCACACAATTTTTCTATGTTTGTCATGGTAATTGGATCACATTCAACCGCCAAAAGGCTTTTCATGTCATTGAAATACTAAAATAACAAGATTGGTTGATTTGACCCCACTGCACCCATGCCTCCTCTCTGTTGTGAGCAAAGGTGCAAGATTGATTTGTACAAACAAATTTTGTGATATATATAGTATGTTCCTTACTTACTCCCTAAAGGACTAAGAAGCCAAATTTGGGCTAATTCTTGCTATGTTATCAATTTAGATTCAATCATTTGGGCATTTTCTTTTATCTGATTTTTTTAATTTTATGATTTAAACATGCAACGTGCTTCCACTGATTCTAACTCTATCACTTTGCGACATCTGAGTTATGTATTTCATAATGTATTTAGTTGAATAAGTCAAATCAAAATCATGAATCCTTGGTTTCTTAAGGGTTTAGGGTTTGGGAGGACATCAAGATTTTACATCTCAAGCCAATCAAAGTCTCTTCCTACTTCCAATTGCTGAGAAGGTGAGTCCACTGTTACACGTCTAGCGCTGAAGAAATGGCAATGAAATGCATCATGATCCTCCACACTAGAATAACAGCATGTTCACAAGCATTTTGTGATGTTTTTAAGGGAAAATTTGATGGATACCCTTGAAGTTTGCAATATTTTTACAAATGCCCTTGGTTTTTCAAGAATTGCACAAATACCCTTAGACCATCATTTATCAAGCGTTTATTTTGTTGTGCATGTCATTTTTCCTCCCTTTATGTGCACGCATAACAAAAAAGAAGTAGTGTGTGCACAAAGGGAGAAGGAAATGACATGCACAATAAAACAAACACTTGAAAATAATAGTACAAGGATATGTATACAATTTCTGAAAACCAAAGATATTTGTACAAATATAACAAACTTCAGAGGTATTTGTCAAATTTTTCCTCTTTTTTTTATGCAGACGTTGAAGAGCCAGGTTGGAAAACTACCCCACTATCTTAGGGCAACATATATGAATCTTTCTCCCCTTAACCAACATACCTTGCCTTATTCATATCAATAAAAACTTGATCTTCTCTTTGAACTTCCACTGGTATCAAACAATCTTCATTTGTGTTATCGTTTATATCTATAATGTCCTTCTCGTCTCCAAATCCCTATGCTTTCAAAATTTGGTGCCTTGTTCACAATAGCGTTTTCATTCTGATGAAATAACCTTGTTCTTGCTTGAGAGGTCTAAATGTAACTTTGCTGAAATGAAAGCTTGTTCTTAAAAAATCCAAGTATCAGGTTGACACTTTTTTTTTCCCATCGTTGACGCCGCTTTGCACGGTGGCTCGCTCGCTTTTCTTCTTGCTATAGGCTTGAGAATCGCAAGTAGTTGCCAGCAAATGCACAAAGTACAGCGGAACTGACAAAGAATCACATGAGGGAGAGAATTGCAAAACTATACGCACCTCTGTTGTTTTTAGGTCAGACCTATATCACTTGAGTGCTATTTTTTTGCACAAACTTGGAACTCGCACCAATGTCTGAAGAGGCTCTGTAAAAGTAAAGTCGGGAGTCACTGTACATTGGCCAAACTAAAACAAGACTCTTCAATATGAGAAGTCATTAGAATTTAATCAATGTCTGTCCAATAGAGTAGAGCACAATTGCTTAACATGCCCAAGCAATGAATTTAGCACTAAGGAGTTATCTCCACTGTCAGGACAAATGCCATAAGGGCGACTTGTGCCAATTCTAACGTTAGAAAAAGATGCTCCAACATTAAACACACAAAGCTAAAATTAGAGTTAGGGTTAAGCATAAATCCTAAGAAACAAACCACAAGCTAATGAACACTTAGTACTAATCATAAACGTATGCATACTATAAAGGTACAAATCAAAAAAACACAACTAAAAAACACACATCTTAAAAGAACAAAACATGGAACCACCAGGCAAAAGCCTAGCAAAAACCACCCCACTGCAAGAGATTATTGTCCCAGAGCCCAGACAAATAGGGGAGGCAGAGATCATTGTCCCAGAAGGACAAACAGAGGAAGAAGCGCAACCAGTTGTTCTGGACTTTGGAGAAGGGAATACAAATCTACCCGACTTATGCAGCTTGTGCTGGAGTGAATCACCTGAAAGTAGAGCAAAAGTATGTCAACATCAGACCCCAGCCCCTACTATAGAGGCATCACCAGAACCTAGAGCCCAACCTCAGCAACTATTAACTCCATTCCATCAAAAAGAAGGTCACTTTCAAGCTAAAGGAGAGATCAAGATTCAATTTTTGGAAGCATAAATTCAAGAGCTCAAAGTGAAATAAGCAAAACGCTCAAAACACGCCATCCTAGGCCTTCTCCCAAGTATGTATCCTGGATACTCTAACCTCTTGGAATTTCTAAGAGCACACATTCATGATAAGATCCTCACATTACAAACACTAGCAAAAGGTTTTTTTCGTCTAGAATTTCCAAACAAAGAAGGAGCCTCTTGGTGCTTGCAAAAAGCAAACCTTGCCTGGGAGGGGAGGGCAATCAGATTTCAGCGATGGCAAATAGGCTTCAAGGCGAGCTCACCAAACGCAAAACTAAGCATGGGGTATCATGTGCGGTTGCAATTTCTAGATCTAGAACTTGCTTTCTAGGAAGAACAATCTACAAGCTCTTTGCATTGCAGATTGGAGAGGTAATAGTGGTTGAAAACAAAACTTCACATGTCAAGTGACAAGCTGGGCCAATAGTCAACATGCTAGTAAAGAGAATAGAAGACCTGCTAGCCATGCTCCTCATTTCGGCAATTATCTCAATGGCAAAGGCAGATGAGTTCACGCACCTACAAGTGATTTACTTTGGAATTCCGGGACAGTGCAACTGTTGCAGGCAATTTGGTCACAACACAAAGGATTGCAATACTCACCGATACAAAGACAAAGATAACAAGCCAGACCAACAACCGCACAAGCTAGGAGTAATCTAGGAGGCACCTTTCCGAGAGGTCCCTCATAAATAGAGACGCAGGAGGAAGAAAAAATCGTCACAGACCAGTAGCTCTTCAAGATCCAATAACAACATTTGGGCCCCAGTGCACCAAACTTGGTTAGTGATTAGTTGCCCCCCAAAGGATCTGATTGTCCATGATAACATTTACGCTTGTCTACAACCAGACGCTGCGGAAGACAAGACTTCAGAACCACCACAGCATATACCAGCAAATCCCTTTAAGCCTCCGGAGACAGCACCGTCACTAGAGCCAATACTAGAGGAGGCAACGGAAATAACCACAAAACCTCTGGATCACTCCCCCATAGAGATTGCCCCATTAGTAGAGGACACAGAAGAACCCATAGATGAAATTCCTGAAACCCTTGAGAAATCACTATCGTACACAGATCCCCAAACAGACCTTGCCGTAATACAATCATCCCAGACACTAGTACAGAAAGAAAACCCCTCAACGCCCACAATAGAGCCCAACCCAATACCCAAACACCTGCAGGAAACCCTCAGAGAGGAAGAGGAGGTTACCAAAACGCCAGAACAACCACCCACCACTTCACCGCAAGGAAGATTCTAGCAACTCGGTGAAGACACCCTCTTAGGAAAAAACACTAGAGAACCGACCTCCAGATGGAGACCCTCTAGAGCACCATCCCAGACGTAGTCATTAGAGACATATTCCGCACTAAGGGAAAAGAAAGCCTAGGAGACGGACAGCAAATGATAAGCATATGGCCAATTATATACAAAAGTGCGGATCTTGGAACACTCCTCTTACTCAAACAAAGCAACTCAGGGAACAAAATACTTGAACCACTACAACTCCCATAGGAGACCAATCAGGCTACATTAGCCAAATTCCAAACTGCCCTTCTAGATAGCATAAGAGAATACCTCACTGCCACCTAGTGCCTAAACCATACAAAAACAAAACTTGGCACAACATCCTCTAGGCAAGTAGGTAGGACAAAAAGAACAGAAAACATGAGCTCACAGTTACTGCGACAATCAGAGTATCCTCAAAAACTAGAGAAATAACCAACCAATACTTGTAAGTTCCAAAAACCGCACTAGGGATATTATTGCATAATAGAAGTAGAGCGGTAGCCAACGCTTTACTTTAAACCTGGATAGGCCTAGATATCAACACCTATGACCCCACAAACTGGCACCCAGGAATGCAATCCAAGCCCATGCTCCCAGAGCTTACAAGCTCAGAACATATCCCTGACCAATGCAAGACACCCTTATAATAGCCACCTTCAACTTGAGGGGGATCGAAACTAGAGCTACTAGCGCCAAAAAACAGGTCCACATCCGAAGGCTGTTCGAAAGAGAAGAGACAACACCCCAACTTATCATGCTGCAAGAACACTGGTTACCACGCGAGGCCTACATAAGTAGAACTAGAAGCCTTCCTTTCAAAGGGGGTTTACAACTTTGGAACCCCGGTGAAGTCGCGGAAGGAGGACTCCACTGCCGTGGAGGCACAACATTGTTAATCTCACTGAAACTAGCACCAAAGCTGATTACAAAGGGAATTATAGCTAGAGGAAGAGTCCAATTTGCGACATTCTAGTGTGATGACAACACCACCCTAGCCGTAGTCAATATATACGCCCAGTGTGATAGCTCAAACCAACTTCTCTTATGGAGGCAGATCACTCAAGCAAATATTGAAGCAGATGCTTTCATTATAGGAGGCGACTACAACATAGTAGAACGGTATGAAGACTAGCAAGGCACCCACATATTAGGCATGAGTAGAAGAGAAAAAACAAAATGGTCAAAAATGCTCAATACCTATGGACTAAGGGATGTATTAGGATGCAACAGCATCAAAAATAGAAGCCAAAAATCCTACTTGTGGGATAATGCTAGAGTAGGAACAGACAACCGCAAAGCTTGATCGGACAGGATCTATATCAGTGCATCCATAGAAGAGAGAAGAGGCTCCCATTCATTACTACCACACCTAAAACAACTCTCTGACCACTGTCCGGTCATACTCTCAATCTATCCTTTGCTAGGAAGAAACGCTAGTAGGAAAGGAAGCTTCAATCTCGCACTACTGAAAAATGAGGTATTCAAAAAACAACTAGAGGACTTGTGGAGAGCAAAAGCTGATCCTAGCAAAGACAAATCGTGGCTCCTCTGGATGGAACATGCTCTGGTCAGGGTACACAACACGGCCACGCAGCTCAATAGACACGTAAAGAATACTAGATTTAAGAAAGAGTGAGAATTGCTTAAAAGGATCCAAATGCTAGAAAACTACCTATCAAGACACAATGGAGATGAAGCGGTTGCGGCAGAGGTCTCGCGCTGCCGCACTAAAGTAGCCGAGTTCACAACACTTGAGCTTGACAAATACCAACATGAAATGTCGGCCACCTGGAGCAGATACAATGACCGCTGTTCCAAAAAAAAATTCCAGTTTCATATGCCTCATCAAAGACAAACATACATCCCAGCCTTAATTGTTGACAATACCACAATTATCGATCAGTAAGGTAAACTTGAAATAGCCACTAACTTTTATCAAGCATTATACACCCAGGACAAGCTTTCAAAAGAATCAACGGAAGCACTTCAAGAAGTTATAGCAGGTGTCCCACGTATCGTAACCCCGCTTATGAGGGTGATTGCAAGAATGACATGTACTACATTCTGTCCCCCTCACCTTGTGCGACTTGCTTTTTGCTTGTAACTTTTGCAAAAGACGTCATATTGACTTGTCCTTTTAGAATAACGTGAACATGCAAGTTAATAACATTCAATGATTTTTTGGTGTTTTTTAAAATTATTTTGCTATTTTTAAGTAGTTCCTGAATGGGTGTCTACCTTGGCCATTTTGGGGGTTTTTAGTACTATTTTTGGGTCCAAAAAAGTTTTCTAGGGCTCTAAATTAGGGATGTTGTTTACAAAACATGCTTACATGCATTTGTAGAAGGGTTTTGCAAAATCATAAATTCCATGGCATCTACATTATCTCAAAGTGGGCATCATATCTCCCTTCATTGGCAAAATACAAAGAAATTCCTCAGCAAAGCCATTATACCATGTGAATGTGTTTAATGGATTCTCAAATGGCCAGTTTTTATTTTATTTTTTTGAATTATTTTACTATTTTCTAAAAAGCAAGAAAGAAATTGGTTTTTTAAGGTGAATTTGTTTTGAGCATAACCTTTAGAATTAAAAAAAATTTGGGTCTGAATTTTCATGAGTATGCTATTTTAAGTGCTTTAAAAATTGTCCATATTTTACTTTATTTAAAAAAAAATCATTCCAAAAGCTCGGTAGTACTGGTAGTACTACCAGTACTAAGGGTGTTTGAGACAAAACAAAGAGGTCATTCTTGCAACTACCCATGAATGCAACCCTCTCCCAAGCTGTTGATTCATTTGAACTGAAAGAAGTGGTCAAGGACCTAGCCACTGGAAAAGCTCTAGGGCCAGATGGAGTACTGAACAAATTCATAAAGGAGAGTATTGACCAGATCCAAATCTAGCTGCTAGCCACAATCAATGAGACACTCTCAGGTGGCGAGCTAACGCCAAATCTTAACAGAGGCCTCATAACACTAGTTCCCAAAGAAGGTAACCTCACAATACTTTCAAACTATAGGCCCATATCACTACTTGGCTCCTTCTACAAAATCCTTGCAAAATTCTTACAAGAGGGCTAAAACCCCTTTTACCCATCCTTGTACGCCCTAACCAAACAGGATATATTCCAAGGCGTTGCATCATAGACAATATTATATTAGCGCAAGAATGTATAGATTATGCGGAGGAAAGCGACCAAGATCTAGCACTACTTCTATTAGACTTTGAAAAGGCTTTTGACCGTATCAGCTAGAATTTCATGAGAGTTGTACTGAAAAAATTAGGGTTCAGCCATACTTTTATCCTATTTGTCATGTCCCTATATACAAATGCCTCAGCCTCAGAAATAGTTAATGGAGAGTCAGGGTAAGCTTTCCCACTCACCCGCTCGAAGCGCCAGGGCTACCCAATGGCTCCTTTCTTGTTCATTCTAGCTATGGACTCCCTTGGCTACCTCCTGCAAGATCCAGGGAACGAGGTACAAGGCTTCAAACTTCCCAGCGGTTGTTCCCTTATAAACTCCTCATATGCAAACGATACAGCCATATTCTTGAGAGGCACTGAAGACAACCTGAGGCGGATAAAAAAAGTGCTAACAACCTATTGCCAAGCTTCAGGCTCTCGCATCAATTGGAGGAAAACCAAGGCAATATGGGCATCACCCAGACTACGCAATGTTAGATGGAGGGACAACTTTGGTCTTAACTGGGTGACACAAGGAGAGCCAGCCAAATATTTAGGGTTAAAAGTGGGCTTCAAGATCAGCCCACATACAAATGGACTAGCCTTACTGCAAACCCTAGAATCTAAGCTACATCGCTGGGCCGTACAACAACTCTCTCTTGCAGATGGGATACTAATTTGCAACCAAATTCTATTAGCTACATGTTGGTACACAGCTGGAGGGTGTGGACTTGACAAAGGCCAATGTGACATGATTAGGGCCCTGTTGAGAAACTACATTTGGTCAGGCAAAGACAGCAACAGCCGAACCTATGCCCGCATTAGTTGGTCCACTTACATTCAACCACACAACAATGGAGGAGTCAAGCTACTAGATTCCTACATACAAACTAAAGCTCTACTTATAAAACTGGTGGTGATAGGCCAAAGCCCAGGTTGCAAGCCATGGAAAGATATAGTCAAACATTGCACCAATGAATGTAAGCCTATTGGGCAAACACCTTGGCCAAAGAGCGGCAATTGGATTTTCTACAGCAGCGCCATAACCAAAGGTAAGTCTTCTAAAATTCTTCACTTTGCATTCAAAGCTTTCATCTCCATCAAGGGAAATTTGCTATAGGAGGAGCCAGCAATCACATTCTGCATCCACCGGCAGCCACTCTTCGGCAACCTGCAATTGCAAGATGCCGATGGGCAACCGCTAGGGTTTGGAGAACTAAAAGGATTGAATTGCAAGGCGCTGGCGGGTCTAACCAAGTCTTTGACTTATGGCAGTACGAGAGAGATGACTGGCGGTCACAAGCAAAACTTGCAGATAAGCTTCTACACTACAGGGACAAAAACAAGTGTGGAGACAATCGGGTGGCGGTAATATCCAAAATTCTGTAGGACCCAAGATTGCGACCCAAGCTAAAAGAAGGGCATTGGATTGGAAATGAAGATGCACAAGGGATTAGCAAAGTATTTTTTATAATGCTGATTATAGAACACACCATCAAAGCCGTCCGCTTTTCAATTCACGCAGCTTCTGGGCTACTCACACGAGACGAGGGAGACCACAAATTCCACAATCAACGTCACCTTGAAGTTTGTGTCACCAAATGGTCCCCACAGCACTATAGTCTTGGAGAGTGCAACCCAAGGGTAATACCACAAGATTGCATACACGTAGTAGAAGCCAAATACCTGATCGACTTACCCTAGGACCCCGGTGATTGGACCTGGGCAAAAATTGGAGATCAAGAGAAAACCCCCTTCTACGCATACGCCGTCAAACAAGGATATAAGATTGGCCTCTCACAGTACACCACACATCGACTGCCAATCACATCCTAAGAAACAGTGGACACAACAATCAAGCCCAAAAGAAATTCTACACTTTCCTATGGCACCAATCTAGACCCCAAAAGATCGCAACCTTCATCTGGTCACTTATCAATAGGGGCGTCGCCACCAATTCCTGGCTCTCCAGCATAGGTATGCACAATATACCACCATGTGACTTATGCAAGGAGGAGCAAGAGGAGACAAATAGCCATCTGTTCTGGCGGTGCAGTTTCACGACTGAAGTTTGGAGACGATACCATCATGTAGCATGTCTACAGAATGGCCCAAGCCACAAGACTTGGGAAAAGGCGCTCTTAGGGAAATTCAAAGTTCCTACTTCCGGCACGAAGGAACTTTAGTTTGTATACAAGCATCACCCTTGGGACCTTCTGCGAGGTTACTTAATTTGGTTTCTTTGGATCGAGAGGTGCCAGAAACGCTTCCTCAACGAACCCCCCGCACTTGACCGCCTCATGCAGAGTGCCTAGACCTCCACCATACATGCTGGACTGGCAACCTGGCGCTCAATTCACCAGTACAAGCAAGTGGAGGATGCCATTGCAGCTCTTGAATTTGCCTTCATGGCAGAATGGATCACCATCCCCCCTCTGTTCTGCAAAGCTGCAAAGAATACGATCCTCTGGTTTTATGATTCCCCACCAATTTTGGCATCCTCAACGTGACCAAGTCTCTAAACAAGCAGATCAGTCACAACTCACAACCCTGCAAAGCCCTCGGAAGCTACAACAAGGCACCACTACGGCCCATCCAGCCACTCCCTAGTTCCTTCCCTACTTAGAGTAATTAATCTAAAGTAGAAGCAGTTGGTTTTCATCCCTAATGGGGTTTCCGGTTTTTTTCCCCTATATAAGGGGTTTTTCATGTACTCCGTGTTCACCATTATTACACGATCCCGACGTCTCTGGACAACCCGGTTTTTTCCCCCACGGGCGCTTTAAAAAAAAATCCAAGTATCAAAACTTCTAGAATTTTGAAATCTCATGAAATGACAAGTTAGACCAAAATGTGAGTTTTGAAGCTTAATCTATGCAAACTACATTTCTACTAGTGTCATTGAGATCTTTGCAATTGACAAGGGGTTTTTGGAAAGCCTACGTAGAGCTATTGAAAGAAGAAACATAACCAACATGCCTTTCAAAGTTTTGTATGCTAGGGCCTAGGACATCAATGTGGTTTCAGTCAGGCATTGGAGTGCCTTTGGCACAAGCGGTTTAACTCTTAAACATCCCATGAAGATAATAGATATGTGCCGTATTATTGGCATTTTGCTAGCAACAAAAAATAAATAAATTGAGATTTCACATAGCTCCTTAGACCCCTATTGATCTATATTTCAACTCCTATGTTGATCTCAAACATAGCAAAAATGTGCAATCTACAAAAAAAACCCAATACTAGCAGCAAAGCGTCCTTCAGACGTTTAAGGGTTAAGCTTGATTTTGAACTTAAAAATAAATCACTTGGCTTTATTTTTATCAACAGACCCCAACTTACATAACCTCTAACTTGACAAACAGCACTTTTTTTCTAATTACTTATGAACCTGCCTTCCCCATAGGATCTTTATTCTAATTCTACAAGAAAGTTAGAAGTTGATACAAGTACTCTTGGGCCCCTATTCTGAAAGTAAGGTAGGATGCTCTAATTCGGACCATGCTCTAATTCGGACCAACTGAAGGAAGGGCTGACATTTTAAATCAAATATCTATTACTATCATTGATGAGTTAGGTGAGCTTAACAAGTTTTGCTACGCTCACCTAATTCATCAATGACAGTAATAGATATTTGATCTAAAATGTCAGCCCTTCCTTGAGCTGGTCCAAATTAGAACATGGTCCAGATTAGACCATCCTACCTTACTCAATGTATGCACCAACTCTCCAGTGTAAAATTCTCCAAACCTTATTTCTCCAAAACCTTTTCCTGTTTGAAGGTGGTCGGTTTCAATCATAGGCCAAGGAAGGTGGGGAAAAAGGGAGAAAAAATAAAAGATAAAAGAAGCACATATTCACAATATGGGGAATATAAGGCCACTATATATGGGTCCTAGGTAACTAGAGTAGGAGCTAATTTCCACCTTTCACAATTTTGTTTTTTCGCGATTATTCAGATCTCTCACGTGTTTTTGTTTTTCTAACCTACTCAAGCCTATACCGTACTTTAGTACTTAGAGGATAGGGTCAGCTAAAATATTTCCGTAAATAGACGTCAACGTTTGGATAATTTTCCAACCTTTTTGTAACAGAACGAACAAGTGTGTACACTGAATATTGCGTTTAGGTTGCCCCACACTAATTTATTGACATTTCACACTACATTAATATTACATTAATTTTCATCAAAAATTACTACAGCAAATAGTTTCTAAAGGGCTTTGTCAACAATAATGAAGGTATAAAAAGACAAAGTAGCATCTTTCAAGTCATAAACTATGTGAAATCCAAATATGTAAAGAGTTACATGTGCCTCCAAGTGGTAAAGTGCATCAGTCATAAGGTAATTTACCATTTTGGTATATTAGGTAAATAGTACATTCTGGGACTTTCATTGTTTCTGTCATTATGTACAATTTAGCATATTACAAAATAACAAGCATGCACCTTCTTGTACAATATTGAAGTCTTAGTGATTGCCTCTATGAATTTCAAATAATTACAACCTTGAGCTATAGCTATGCCTACATTTATTGTATGTAGGATTAAGGTGGAGCACAAAAAACACCATATTCATTAAAATGGGAGATTTTCATTGAATTGAGAGGTAATTGAAAGGAAAGTCAACAAAAGGTTTTATTGCAATTTAGCTCAATTTGAGCTAAATTGCAAGAAAAGTTTTCAAAACTAACTTAAAATTAGAAGGTTTTAAGTCAATTTAGCTGCAAACTCTACTTTTAATGAAAATTGTTGATTTAGGTTGAGATCAATATGGTTATTTTGAGAGGTGCCCAATCTCCCATTTTAATGAATATGGTGTTAAAAAGGTCCCTCCATTTTTCCCAATTTACCTAATATGGTGTTCTTGAGTGTAAGGCAACCTAATTAGTAAGGCAACCTAATTGGTAAGGCAGCCTAAGAGTATTATTTAAATAAAACTCAGACTTATATTGTGTAGACAATATTGGGACCAAATCAAGCCGTACTTTTGAAAAATATTTGACAAAAATGTGCTGACCCCTACATTTGTTGTGCACAAATTCTCATTGGATTTTGTTGATTCTTAGTGGCTATTTTCTTAACCCTTAAAATTTTCAGCCATTTTGAAGGTGTTTTGGACCTCAATTTTGTAAGTTATGAAAGGGTGAAGCTTAAAGAATGATGAGTCATTTTTAGGCCAAAGTAACCGTAAGATCTTATAGAAAGCCAAGTCTTTATCATCTCTGCAAAGTTTGGTTTCAATCCAAGGGTTGGATTGGAAGATTATAACAAAAATGTAAATGGTACTACAAGGAAACCAATGTTTTGGAATAGTTGAAATTGTGCTTTGATTGGCTCTTTTGGACACATAACATTTTAAAAAGTTGGCATCTTACGCTCAATCTCAAGGTAATCAAGTTCCACTTGCATAGAAACAAGTCTTGTATTTTTAGGGTAGAAAATGAGTGAGAAAATGGTCTTGCAATAGAGACCACTTTACCCTTAAATTTCAAAAACTGTGAGTAAAATTGAAAACTTTCACAAACCTATGGCCAAAATTTAACACTACAACTCCAAGACCACCCATGGTTTGAAAACTTATGTAAATTCAATGGTGACTCTTCTTCTAAATTTGAAAACACCCCTACATAGCTATCTTGTTTATCTTTCAAATGAGTCAAAGTTCAAGTGACTCTTTGCATTCCTAAGGTCATAAATGGCATTGCTAAAAACTGGTCAACCCAATTTGGGTCAATGAAAAATTTAAGGGCTAAGTATTTGGGTAGCAATATCCGATTTTCAACAAGGTGAAAATTATTGCTTTATCTATGTGTCAGAAAATACATTTGGAGGGAAGGTCTTACACAAAGACCTTAGTTATTGCAAATTCACATGTCATGTTTGTGTTAAATGAGAAAACTATTTGAAAAAGTGATGAAAAGTGCTTTAAAATGACACATTCTTTACTTCTTTAACCCCTAAATGCCCAAGCGACCAGATTTGGGTTGCAACAAAACTTTGAAGATGAATAAAAACTTATCAAATCACTTTTTTCAAACTTTTTTTTTCAACTTAAGTTGGTTTTGAAGTCTATTTTCAACATCAAAAAATTTGATTTTGAAAAAGAAAGTTGATGATTTTTCTACTCAAGATTTTGTACAAGGGTATCCACTGCAATCTTGAATTTTATAGTGTTGGAAGATCTTGAAAATGAGTCTCAAATACACTAGAGCTTGGAGAAATAATCACATCAAAAATCCATTTAAGGAAAATATAGGAGTAGATTTTGAAAGCCGTAAATTGATTAAAGTTAAACATGTAATGATCTTAACCCCTAAATGCCCAAGCAACTAGATTTGGGTCTCTACAAAACTTTGAAGATGAATGAAACCTTATCAATCATTATTTTCAGAGCTTTTTTTTCAATATGAGTTTGTTTTGAAGTCTACTTTCAACATCAAAAATCTGATTTTGAAAATGAAAGTTGATGATTTTTCTACTCAAGATTTTGTACGAGGGTATCCATTGCAATCTTGAGTTTTCTAGTGTTGGAAGATCTTGAAAGTGAGCCTCAAATACACTAGAGCTTGGAGAAAAATCCACATTAGAAATCCATTAAAAAAAAATGTAGGAGTAGTTTTTTAAAATTGTAAATTGATTAGAGTTAGACATGTAATGACCTTAAACCTCATATTTTTTTGGTGACCTCCTTTTTAGATTTGGCATGTGAAATGAGGATTAGAAGACTTTAAGTCACTTTTGTAGTTTTAACACCCTCATGTTCAAACGTTATAATCTTTCAAACTATAAGTGATATTGGTGTGTTTTCTTTTTCCATGTAATCTCTAATATGTCTAGTTTAAATTTGTATGGTTACAATTGAAAAAAACTTGATGAAATTTATGAAAAGGTTGATTGATTGTTCAATTTCCTGGAAAGTCCAAGAAGCTCAAATAGGGCTTGGGCGTTCAAGGATTAAACCTCATATTTTTTTGGTAACCAACCTTTTAGATTTGACGTGTGAAATGAGGATTAGAAAACTTCAAGTCACTTTTATAGTTTTAACACCCTCATGTTCAAACATTATAATCTTTCAAATTATAAGTGATATTGTTGTATTTTCTTTTTCCATGTAATCTCTAACGTGTTAAGTTTAAATTTGTACGGTTACAATTGAAAAAACTTGATGAATTTTATGAAAAGATTGTTTGATTGTTCTATTTCATGAAAATTCCAAGAAGCTGAGATAGGGCTTGGGCATTTAGGGGTTAAGCCATAACAATTACCTTTTTTTTAGTAATCAGAAAAGGATGTAAGGTTTTGGCTTTTTAGTGTCATCTTTGATTTGATATCCTCTTTTTTAGAACCTTTCTCTTCGGCCCTTTCTTTTCTTTTATTTATGGCTCCTACGATTAAAACCTTTTGATAGTAAAAATTTTGACCTTTGATTTTTCTTAAAAAGAGAAACAAACACAATCATGACAAAATATTCAAGAACTTGCACCAATATTCTAGTTTTAACTCAATGATGCCCGCCAAGATATTGACAACTAAAAGTGTAAATAAAAACACGTTTGAAAATGGTTCTCATTACTGAATCATCTCAAATTTTCTTGAATATTGTTGGTAATTGAAAATTTGTCTCAAATTGTTTGAGCAAGTGGTTTTTGGACACCACATGAAAAAAAAATTACATTGTTGTTATAGGTGGATTTTCAAGCAAACCCAGGCTCACATGCTCACGTGGTGTACCTTCAGATAAAATCGCCATTGGGTGTATTTTCGAAAAAAATTCGAGCTCAAGTGGATTATCCATGGTTGCCGTATGAGATATTTACACGGTCTCCCAATTTAAGTAATGCCAGCTGGATAATCCAGAATACAGACACTCCCTGTTTTCCTGAGCTAGAATGTGTATCCAGTCGTCAAGGCTTTGTAACTTAACCCTTAAACGATCACAAGGAACTGTAAAATCCTGGTTGTATCGTAATTCTAGGGTGACACAAATCTGATTTTCATTCTTTTCTTGATGTAAATTGTGAATTCGAGCGGCTAAATGAGAGCACTTGCTCTTGGCGCTCTGGTAGCGTGTTCATTTTGGGGATCCACCGCAGGGATCCATAAGTCACAAATACGCTCCAGCTACGTATTTGTAATCCACCTCCAATACAAACGCTTCGCAAAGTCGGAAAAACGATTGCAGAAACATGCCGAACATCGCAAAAGGTGGAAACAAATAGCAATACACAACCCTCAAAAATCCAAGCGAAATCCAAAACAACAACATCTCTAAATATGGGAAAAATACCCTATTTTGGCCTTAGCGGCAGGCTGGGTCGTTTAGGGGTTAATACTACACATTGTGGGTGAAAAAGCTCAAGTTTTTCACATGGCATATAAACACTAGATTTTTGAAATATACCACCAAGAGATTGAATTTGAGAATTTTGAGTTTATATTTTCATTCAAAGACCCTGCTTTAGACAAAGGGCCATGGAAAAAGACAAAATATACCAACTCCAAATAGGAGAAGATTCTTTTACTTCTAGCATTGTTTGCAAAGATATTTTAGGTTTTCCACCCTAAATCCACAAACAAGTTTATCTAGTATACTCAATTGTTAGAATGACAATTTAGCATAACTCAGCATCATTGGATGAATGCAAACTTCCATGCTGCATTGAAATTGGCTACAGTGATCAACATTTTCCAATTTTGGGAAACCTAAGGTAGTTGGCTTGTAAACCGACCATCTAAGGGTTGAAATTGAATTTTGGGGAGGTGAAACTTCTTGTCATATTTTTCAGTAAATTTTACTTGAAAGACAAGAGAAATTGTCATCTAACACAAGTTTTTTCATATTTTTTGGAACTTTCTGGAATTAATTATAAAATTTTGAAGTGCAAAGATCATAGGGCTCTAAAACCGCCTACCTCCTCAAATGTAAGTCATGCGTACATTATTGAAAAGCTATGAAAAAGAACATGTAACATTTGAGTACATTTGAAGAGGTGAGCGGTTTTGATGCCCTAAGTTCAAGCCGACTAACTCAGATCCTCAAAATTTCGTATGACCAATTTATGGTAATATAATTTTCCAACACACTTCCGTGCACGGCTCAGGAACTCTTTGTATTTTTCTGCAATTCTCAGATTCCGTTGTAGAGAGGAAGTTGCCCTCAATTCATGATGTGGCCAAGTCAAAGCCTTTGACGACAATGCAGACTTCCAACAGTTCCCTGCACCTTCATATGATGCTGATATGCAGCTGCTTTCCCACTGCTTCGAATTACACGAGAGCTCTTTATAAACTACACTACATACACTACATAGTGCATTTAGGTTGCCCCACACTAATTTCCTGAAATTTCACACTACATAAGTACTTACTGATATTATAGCAATAAAACAAAATTAAAAGACCTTGTCAACAATAGGTCATAAATCTTGTGAAATCTCAATATCTAGAGAGTTGCATGCATTTCCAATTTTCAAGTGGTCAAGCAATGAGTGAAGAGGTAATATTTTTCAAGGAGAGGCAACCTAATTGCTAAGGCAACCCAAATGCAATGTTTAAGGCCACTTTGCATTACAAGTTGAGGTTGGTTTCTAGCCTTTGACACGCCCAACACTAGAATTTGATTGGTTCATATTCTAAAAATGGCCTCAAGGCCTTTACATTAAGAGTCAAGGTTGAAATTTCAAAACATATTTTAATATTTAAAAGACAAGATCCGACATGGCCCCAACTCTAGAAATTAGGTCCTCCAAAAATGTGAAGCCAATTTTTGGCCCCATGGTCATTGTTAGATTTTACGAAAATATGATATCTTGAAAATATTCTTTTGCGATACTCAATATCATAGGATGGAATAAAAATATCAGTGGTTATCCTTGGTTTCTTTTTTTTATCCATGTTCTCTTGAAATTTTCAAAGTTTACTCTAGCGACTTCAACTTTTTGGCCTCAAATCCTTTACACACAAGAGTTAATCCCGCAGTATTCATATTTTAATGGGCACCTAGGACCATTCTTGAGGCCATTTAGCCTCTAAAGGACCATTGTCCCTTTGGAGGACAGGTTGGACTTTGGGCATGTACCTATAGCTAAACTACTAAGTTGTGTGATTTTCTGAAACTTTTTATGGAAGGTGGGGAATTCAAAGATCTACTTGGGCATCTAACTTTTTCTTCATTCCAACATTTGACAAAGAAGCTATGCATGATTTTATGAAAATTTGGGGAGGACTGCCCATTTGGGCAGCCCAAAAACTTTTTTAAAATTTACTTTTTTTTTAAACACAAATTTGAAATTGGTTCTTTAGATTTTTTTATTCATGAGAAGCTTTGAATCATTCAATTTCAATCAATGACATGAAAGTTATGAGGAGTTTTTGTTTGCGGGCAATTATGGAATCTCTACTCTAAAATAAACTTTGAAATCCTTTATTTTACTCAATTTTCAATATCTTGGAAAAAAAACTAAATCTAAGGAAGTAGATTGTTTATCTCAACATTATCACCATTGGGATTTGCGTTTTTCATTTCCATAATTTGATTCTTAAAAATTTAGTGTTTTGACTCATTCTCTACTTCTTTTTACTTATTGATTTTTCCCATGTGTTGTATAGTTCCAATTGATTTGAAAATTCTCCCACACATACCTAACTTGATCTCCTACATGGAAAAAATAAAGCGCAACTTTGGGTAGAGCAATTTTTTTTTATAAGAGTGGTCAAAGGCTTCTGAAATTTTTGGGCAGCGTGGAATAAACTTTTTATTTCACTTTAGAATTAAATATCTCACTCCTCTCCATTGGAATGAGCTGATTTTTTCCCATAAGTACCTCTTCCAGTTTGGGACAAGATCCTACAGTTGGATTTCCCAAAAACAAAACATAAAATCCCTTTTTTCTAAACCTCTTACAAATGACAATTTTTAGTGATTTTGGCAGAAAAAAGGGCTTGGTCCTTTAGGGGTTAGGGTAAGACTTTCCCAAAATGGCCCCAAATTTTCATGGCCTTGACTCTTAGTGTAAAGCGGCCCTTACTGTTGGACATTTGCACATTTGCTGTTCCAAAAGGACATCAGGAATAGAGCGAATCTCTTGGAAATTTCATCATTCTACCTAACATGAGGACTCAATTTGCATATTGCAAATTGACAGTTGCCGAAAGGACAGGCACAATTATCGTGTTACACGGCTAAGTTTGACCCTGGAAGACCACCTGAAATACGAGGAACTTGCAGATCCCGAGGACCAGTCGGCAAACGTGCATATATGAATCAGCAGTAGAGTAGCCCGACCTGGGTATCAAGCTTGCTACTGGATTTGTGTTTGGCCTAGCAAGAGGACTGACATACTGGGCCTTTGAGCTCGATTTTTGACCTTCCAAGTGATTACAATATTTGCTTGCTCTCGAAAGGAAAGGTGTAGACTGCAGACGATTGAGCTGTTTGAATTCATTTGATTGTGTCATCTCGTAGTTCTTGCGTATAATGTCTGCAATGCAGGAAATGTCCATATGGCCATAGCTCGAGATGTGTTCAGGTTGAAATTTTCAGCTTTGATTACGAGGTTCTCTAGCTCCAAGAAAATTATACTGAGCATTAGACTCTGGCTTTGAACTAGCTAGACATCGTGATAGCAAAAGTAGTGCTCCATATTTTTCTTTTTTATAGCCGATTGCTGCAGCAAGATGATCTAGTCGTCTAGCACCTGAACTGGCTGAAGCAGTGAGCTTGAGATTTGAATTGGAACTGTAACCTTGCAACCCATTCCAAGTCATCCTAGACCATATGGTTAACATCTTGTTTCAGTATATCTTGACAAACTCGAAATAACAAGTCTAGAAATTCTTCGTGTTCTTGTACATGATTTCTCTAGTATAAGTTTGCGTACTAACCGGTTTTTTGCTTGCTCTGAGATCGATGTAGGAAGAGTACGAGTGCTGGAGCTTCAAGCTGAATTTAATTTGAAACAGCTAGCTGCTCACCATGCTGCCTCTTCTGGCAGTAGTGATAGGACTGGTAGCATTTGAAGCGGCCGCAGTTCTGACTTCAACGACGTTGTGCGCAAGGAAGAAAGTGAAGCACCCCAAGAGGCAGAGGAAGGGGTCGTCAGTGTACCCGCAGTGTAAGAAGGGCAAGAAACGGCGTCACCGAGACGCTGACGTCGACCTGAGTCCTGCAATCGAAGCGGCAGCTCAAAGCAATTGCTTCGGAGGTTGTGGCGATGGCGGGGGTGGCGGGGGTGGCGATGGCGGAGGTGGTGGCGGTGGGTGTGGAGGAGGAGGAAGTTGATCATCATACTAAGCCGTCTAGTAATTGGCATGGTTTGCTTGGAAAAGCCTTTAGTACTTTACTATTTGAATCTATATTGCTTCAACAAAGTAAAGGCAGCAATGGAACAGTTATGTAATTAGAGGAACTGTCAATAGCAAGAGTATTTCAGTGGATTGTTGTAAAGTAGAGATCTATTCTTGTGGCTTTCAGCTGTTCCTAGCAAAAGGAGTTTGTTTGGAATGTGGTATCCAACACACTAAAGTATGTATTATTTTGACTCTACATATAAAAGGTATGAATATTCGAGGTTTGCAGTAAAGAATCTCAATCACCAGCCTAAATCATTCTTGAATCTTGAATATACATTTCCAATGTGCAGATCTCATGTCCAAAAGCATATATGTCTGTGATCAAATATTCCATATTTTAACTCCGAAAGTGCCAAACAGTGTTTTTTAAAGCAACACAACTATTTTGGGTAGGCTAGTACTTATAGAATAATGCATGTGTTTTAACAAAAAAATTAGAGGATGTGTGTCCAAGGATTGTTCTTACAATAGAACAATTTTCAAACCATTTTAATTTGTAGAAAAAAAGTTATGATGGAAAATGTAATTCTACTTGCTCAAAGGGCAAGACAAGCAAAACTACTTACACTCCATTTGAAAATTTGAAATCTTGCTCAAAGGTTGAGGGGCAAAGCTATTTCCTTGTCAAACCTTGACCCAATCTCATTCCATGAAAACAATTGGTTTTGCTTATTGCTCTTTACTTCACCTTAGATGGATATGGTCCTATGTTGATCAAGCTTGTCAAAATCACAATTTCGACCAATTTCCAAAAAAAATATCCCTTCCTCTAAAGCTAGCTGAAATCTAAACTTGCATCATTCACATCTGAAAAGACTATTGTATGCAGAAGTTAAAAGTTGTTGAAAAAAAAACTTTGTATAATACCGTACTTGAGGTATTTGAATGGTGTCTTCACCTCCTTTGTTTATTTGCTCATGGTATTGCAAAACTATATAACATCATTCACTAAACTTATTTTCAAACCTATTGGCAATAAATGGAATGTGCTTGTCACCCATAACCATTATCTTGTCACCCAAAACAATTAGTTTGTTACCCATAACCAATTTTTTTTTGGTATTTGTCAATCATGGGACCAAAAAACACACATATAGGTGCAAATTTAGGTGACGCCCATGGAGACCTCATGTTTATGGGTGCTACAACCTTATTGAAAAAACACTGTAAACTATTTGTTAGCTTGTGCAATAGGGTGATTGCAAGAAACACTTGTACTATTTCTTATCCCCTTCACCTCTTGCAAGTGCTTTTTGGCTTGTAACTTTTGAGCAGCAAGTTCTTTTGAGCTGAAATTTCAGAGGAAGGTACATGTCACAGTTACAGACCTTCCATAATTTTTGCGGTTTTTTTAAAATTATTCTACTATTTTTAAACAGCCCCAAATAGGTGTTTACAATGGCCATTTTGGGGGTTTTTAATACTATTTTGGATCCAAAAAAGCTTTTCTAGGGCTATAAATCAAGGATGTTGTTTATGGAGCATGCTTACAAGCATTTGTACAAGGGATTTGCAAAATTATAAATTCCATGGCATCTACATTGTCTCAAAGTGGGCATCCTATCTCTTATCATTGGCAAAATACAAAGACATTCCTTAGCAAAGCAATTGTACCATGTGAATGTGTTTAATAGGTTCTCAAATGGCTAGTTTCTATTTTGTGTTTTTGAATTATTTTACTATTTTCTAAAAAGCAAGAAAGAAATTGGCTTTTTGTTGGTGATTTTGTTTTGCACATAACTCTTAGAATAAAAATTTTCTAGGTTTGAATTTTCACAAGTATGCTATTTTACAAATTGTCCATATTTTATTTTATTTAAAAAAAATTATTCCAAAAGCTCAGTAGTACTACTAGTACTACCAATACTAATGGTGTTTGAGACAAAACTATGAAGTGTTTCTTGCAACTACCCAATAAAACTCTCGAACTAAGTTAGCAGGGAGCAGGCTAACCAGATGCCCTCTTCCAAATGGAAACTGGGATTCAAAATATCCATAACCTCCAGAACCTGCAGGATTTCTTCTCGGATGGCTCACACCTGGCCATCACCGATTTCGTACTCGAACTACTGGTCGGCTGCACTCTGGGATGCATTTCGACCTGGAATTGTCCGTTGATCTCTCCGACGATTATCGTCTTATTGTCGACGCACTCGTCGGAGGTCAGAATGACAGACTTGCCGGTAGAGTCGGTCCCCAGGGAGAACTCCTTGTATGTGTCGTCGCAGTTCACGTGTGCAGTGTAGCTTCGGTTCTTCTCCACCGTTGCCAATTTAATGAAACACCGACAGTTTCCTACATGCATGTTCAACGCTCTGGAAGTGCGGTTCACAATCTCCGTGGAACCCATAATTTCCACTGAGCCAGGCCTCTAATGAATTAATTGGCTCGTTGTTTCTAGTGAGAAGCGAGCTTGGAATCGTTGTTGACGAAATCTGTGAACAATTTCCAGAGAGATGATTGACGTAACAGAATCAGAAAAAGCTCCAGCCACTGGTTAGAAACAAAATATGTAACTGAACCTATCATTCATATGGTCTAATCGTCATGTTCGATAAATTGGCATGACTCAGAGAGCCAAAATCGAGGTTCAAGTGCACAGAGTTCTAAAAACCTAGAATTAGTAGATGGTAGATGGGCGCCTGGAAAAGTGCCAGTATTGTGAATCCCTGTAATTGAACAACTTTTATGTGATTTTCATAGTTTCACTTCACAAAATTGGCACATCACAAGTAGGAACTGATTTAGTTTGAGAACGACGTCTCGACTTGGCAATTATTTGCATCCCTGCGATCGGTAAAATTCTGGGCTCTGTGGTTTAACTAGGCGATTAATTCATCTTGGGAATACTGGAACGTCACGTTCTCAAAGATTTACTTGAGTTTTACTTAAATCACTATTGCTGGCGAGCGAGCTCAAACGTAATGAATGGCGCATGATTTCATCAGTCATCACACTTGCCATGTACTGAAATTGTCACGGTGGGCGGTGGCAACTTAAAAGCAGAAAACTCAAAGTAACACTATCATTACAAAATCCACAGTAAACTGCAAACGTTCACAAATGCGTCACCTTAATTAAGATGGCAAAATATGAGAGTTTTGAAACTCTCCGTGGCTCTTCTGAAATCTCAGATCGATATTAGTCCGACTTTTCTGAGCTTAGACCCCTTATAAAACTACAACCTTAGGCTATTTACCGACATGAAAGTAAACCAATTTAACAGTTATGACCACACTCAAGGCAACAGAGATGCAAAAGAACCTGACCTGGGTATTACAGTGAACAATCTTGAGACAAAACTGGAAAGCACTCAGCACTTTTCGATCTGCAACAATACACCATCAGTGACGCATCATAACCTCGTAGCAGGTGAAGCAGCTCCCCAGCCTGAAACGTATGGAGTCGACACTCAGAACATGTATACCTTGCTCTGGAAATGTCTTGGTTTAAATGCACTTCCAGGTAGTTGAAAAGTATGCGAGAAACGATTCATTGCCGACAGACTGGTATGTTTAGTCGCATGAATAATTCAATCTAGTTCTGTTCTTTCCTAGATTTTTAGACTTTTTAGCTGTTACGCAGATATTGGAGATCTGATTGTCAAAAATGTGTTATTCATTAATTTGGGAAACGATGGGTACCATTTTGTACCTCACCTTAATGATGGGTACCATTTTGTACCTCACCTTAATCTAAAATAGCCACCTTAATTTATGTCAACTAACCACATGGAACTGTATTCATTAAATTGAGGAGGTCACCTTAATCCTACACCAAATAGTGTATTTAGGCTGCCATAACAATCAGGTTGCCTAAGCTTCACAAAATTACCTCATGGTCAATCACCTTTGGCCATTTGGAGGGGCATGCAACTCTCTTTATGCTATAGTAATTCCTAATTTTGCGTGTAAAGTTCCAATTTCCCTGCTCCTTGGCTTTGGCGCTTGTTGTTGCATCTAACCTTTACTTGCTTCCTCCATTGCTTATCACAGTAATTTTTGACAAAAACTACTTGTAATTTGGGTAAATATTTAAATAGTGTGAAATGTCCAAATCAAAGTATGGGGTAACGTAAATGCACTATTTGGCGCAGTTAATGAACTTTCTGTTCAAAAAAAGCGTATTTTTGGAAAATATATATCTCATTTCATTGGAAAATAGTCAACGTACTTCCAATGCAATGAATATGGCGTTCTTTGAAAAAAAATTAAAAAAAAAAAGCCAGAAGTCCCACTTTGTACGCTTTATCCCAAATTAATGAATAACGCGTTCAGATCTATTTTCAAGTCGGCATTGGTTAGTCTGCACCAATCGGTAGAGTGCCGGCTCTAAATGTTGCCATCGTTCCTTTTGCCTTTATGCATGGATTGAGTTTCACCGGTTGGTTTATATAACAGCACTTTAGTTAAATTGCAATACTTCATTAAACTGGCGCAGTGACGTAGAAGAGAGGGAAAAAAATGCTTAGATTTTGGGAGTTGGGAAGAAATATTGGAGTGGAAGTTATAGCAATGGAACAAAATCATGCTTACTAAAACTGCCTAAGTATTTTGCACTTCCCTTCTTCTCTTCTTCCTTTTCTTGCCCAAGTGAAAATGGTGTCAACACATTGCTATTTTGACAAAATTGATGTTGTATGGGTTATTGTCACATTTTCATTATAGTTAGTGCATCTATGAATATTCTACTATCCCTATATTGATCATTCAAATTTCTAGGTTTTTGTCTTATGATATCCAAATCAATTTGTTTATTCCAAATCCAGTTTATTTATTTTTTTCCTGTTTTGTTGATTCACGATAGAACGTCAGTTTTATTAAAATGGTAATGGTTTGGTGCTATTTTTGAATGAGCGAGGAAAGTGAGAAGAGAAAGAAGGGGTCCAACAAAGGTTTCAAGTACTCCCCCAACTTCGTCCCGTTTGCATCGAAAGTAGAACTTGCTGCTGTAGCGAAAACGTTTCCGGCAAATTAGTGTCAAAAATCGGTAGGAAGATTTGGGACTGGTGCTATACCCGGGAGTTATAATCTCTGGTAAGTTTGAGTGTGTTGCCATCCAGCAGCACACACTTCGTTACAGCAAAGTCTTGTACCAGTGTCTGTTTACCAGAATTGGCTAAAACCTCATATTCAGTAAAATGGGAGATTGAGCACCTCCCAAAATAATCAAAGGAGATATAAAAATTTTCAATTGCAGATTAGTTTTGAAAGGTTTTATTGCAATTTAGGTCAAGCTGACCTAAATTACAATAAAACCTTCTAATTTTAAGTAAAATCTGAAAGGTTTTATGTCAATTCAGCTCAAATCGAGTTGAATTGACATAAAACTTTTCGTTGACTTTCCTTTACATTACCTCTCATTTCAATGGAAAACTTCCATTTTACTAAATATGAGGTTCTAAAGGCATGTTTCCACTTGCTTGTAGTAAAAAGTTGTGATTTTTTGTTAGGAGTAACAAAGTAGGTGCACAAAGGGTACTTATGGCTTGTAGATGTTATCAGCTCCATTTAGCAAGGATGCATAATAATTTTGGTACTTGTTCTTCACATTACTGATAAAGTTAAAGCTACAAATATTAATTAATCCACCATCCTCACCAATTTCACTTAATATCATGGTTTATACTTACTATCAAATTTTTGTTTTTTTTGGTTTTGAAATTTAAACTTTGTTGCAAAGAATTATTTATGTAATCATAATTTATTACGATTTCTACATACTAAAAGCCATACTATTTACTATAACCAACCCTATCAATTAGATTTGGTCCTTAATTACTAACTCAAGTGGAACTGCCAATTAAAATTGATCATCTAATAATCACCCAACACTAAGAGCAAGTGAAAACAAGCCAAGTAAACAAGCCAACTCTGGCTTGTAGTTGCAGAGCCCCCTCTCTGACTTATTCCAGCCCTTGTTAAAAAATCTCTATCAACTTGAAAGTCTTAGTTTCCAAGTCTTAGTTTTCATAACTTGAGGCTCTTGAAGCCATGTTTTCAAAGCTTTTGATACTTGACAAGTGACTTTGAAAGTGATTGCTTAGTAGCTTTGAGCACTTGAAAGTCCTAGTTACTGCGATCTCGGGAAAGCTGAAAATTCTATTTTTGACCGTCTATGTACAAAAGGTCTTGGTTTTAGTTACTGTCGTTTTGGGAGGTTGATTTTTTTGTTTTTATGAGTCTGGGTACAGAAAAGTCTTGGTTTTATAATTCAAGGGCTTGAAAGTCACAATTTTGGCACCGTCAAACTCACTATCTAAGCAAACGCTGAGGAGGGTTTTTCAATGCGCTTCAATTTTCAATATCAAGCCAGCACAGTAAAACTAATTTTTAGTTTAGAACCCACAATACTGTGGCAGAGATAAGGGGATTTTGTACAAAATAACTTAGTTCCCTTTTCATATTGTAAAATTTGCTTGAACAAAAAAATTGCATTTGTGATTGCCTTATATTTGTGAACCCTAACTATCTCCATTGAGCAAGTGAATTGTGCAATGGAACATAACCAAAAATTGCCCATTGGTTATTCAAGCTCTGTCTTTGTTCCCAATTATTTAATGAAATTGATATATGCACACATGGGGGGGTAAATTTTAGACATTTACCACAAAGAAGAATACAATTAACCCCTAAAGGATGTTGCCTACCAAAAGTGTTGGCAATATTTATAAAAAGACCATTTAGTACTTCAAGAAACGGCTTCACTACAAATGTCAAAAATTCCCAAAAAATCCTAGTTCATTGGTAGTATGTTTGTGACTTGGCTTAAATTTTACAACTCCAATGGGATTCATGTGCTACCCAAATTACTACAAGAAAAAGGGCCTTTTCTAACTAAGGCAAATAACTACCAAAACAACTAATCCTAAATGACTAGTCAAGTGTTTAATTTATGACTACATGTAGTCATGAGTTAAATTATTTATGACTACATGTGGTCATAAATTACACACTTGATTGACACTTGACTGACTAGTCATATAGGACTAGTCATTTTGATAGTCATTTGCCTTAGTCAAAAAAGGCCCTTTTTCTTGTACTGTAATACCCCATCCATACACAACACATGAGAGCGTATACAATACACCAACATCCTTTAGGGGTTAAACAACCCCTAGTGGAAAAGCTTGGCCTCTTTTTGCAAACAAGGGTAAAAGTAATAATTTTGCCTCTATCTAAGTTTTTCAATTGGGCATTGTTCAATTGTATCCTCCTTTATATTTCTAGACAAAATCAAGGTCTCTAAATCCAAATGCAAATTCAAATTTTTCAAATTCAGCTTGTTGATACCGTGATGATAAATATCTAAAATTTTACCCAAGCGTACATATAGCACTCCCAATATGCATATATATATATATATATATATATATATATATATATATATATATATATATATATATATATATATATATTCCCTTACTTGAACATGAAAATACCCTTGCGTGCCCTTACCCTTACACTACACTTTTAAGTTAGTAGCAAAATTTTGAAGATGCTTCAAGCGTTGCAAATTTTCTCCTTTATTTCCACAGTAAAAGTGATTCTATCAAAACTATCCTATCAAATGTATTGCTTTATAGAACCTTTGCCAACATATGAAATTTCAATGTCTAAATATAAAAACTCTATTTGTGGTGAATGATTTTATTTTATTTTCTTGGCTTCACATAAAAATTAATTGAAAAATATATGTAATAATTTTTTAACATTTGGTTGCACAAATATATAGGAAACGTCATTGTTCACATCTTTTGTATTACAAATATGCACACTATGTTGGTAGAATTTTCCCCTATGAGGCTATAATGTGTTTTCTAATTTTCTTTCATACAAATTTGAGGTTATGGAAATCAAATTCATGTTATAGTAGGCTAAAACTTGAACAAACATAGTCATATTTATCATTGGAAAGCTATAGAAATGTAGAAGCCTACTATAACATGAGTTTGACTTTTTTAGCCTTAAATTTTTGTGAAAGAAAATTGGAAAACACGTTATAACCTTTATAGCCTCATAGGGGAAAATTCTACCAACATAGTGTGCATATTTGTAATACAAAAGATGTGAACAATGACGTTTCCTATATATTTGTGCAACCAAATGTTAAAAAATTATCACATATATTTTTCAATTAATTTTTATGTGAAGCCAAGAAAATAAAATAAAATCATTCACCACAAATAGAGTTTTTATATTTAGACATTGAAATTTCATATGTTGGCAAAGGTTCTATAAAGCAATACATTTGATAGGATAGTTTTGATAGAATCACTTTTACTATGGAGATAAAGGAGAAAATTTGCAAGGTTTCACAAAGGGGTTGCAAGATTTTCTTGAGGGTACTATACAATACTACATCACTGGTATTGTAATTGTGCTTGATGGCACATGGCACAAACTACTGTAGGTTGAGAACAGAATTGGCATAAAATATTTTCCCAAAATTTAGCCTAATTGTGTATCCTATCCTTATCATAAGATAGTAGCACCCTTAAGTGTCAAACTAAAGATTTTGGAGTAGGAAAATCAATTGATGAACTTTGAAAATAATATTGTCAAGTTAGGAAGAGGAAACCAAAAATATTGGCATCGATTTCAAAGTTCCAATTGCAAGCATTTGTTCACAAATATTTTTCAAAGTCCAAAATCACTAAACTTGTATGTTGTGTGTAAGAGATGCTAAAAACAATGTTTGATGGTTCTTAAATAGTGAGATGGGGCACTCAAAATTATCATTTTAATCACCATAAGGTAGGAGGTATGTGAATGGACTATCTAAGCAAAAGTGCGCTTCTCTAGAAAAATTAGGGCAACTTGGTAAAATGGAAATAATTTTGGTAGAAAGCCAAAGAGACAATTCTATGGCCATTTGATTTTATGCTTTTTGAGTTAGTATGAATCAACTAGAATTTATCAAAGCAAAAGGTGCATAGGTAGCTATTCTTGATCATAGATGGTAGCATTTGTGATGCAAAGGCAGCTTGTAAATGAAACACATGAGTCCTAAAGCAACAACAAAGCCAAGAATGCTTCAATAAGGCTCTTAAAGCTTGCAAGCACCCATTCCATATTCTAATATTCAAATCATGATTGAGAACAAGTTTTCATTTATTTTAGTATGACATGTATGTGTATTTTACTGAAAGACAAATCTCAAATTCCTAAAAGAATGCATACAGAACTACAATTTCTGAACATAAAAAAATCTAACCCATTTAAAGACCTTTGTGCGCTGTTTTTGTGACCCTACACAATCGGTTCAAAATGCATGCCTCCTACCTCAACCTTGTAACGCCGGGGAAGCCATTTCCTGGCGTTTGAACAAATGTCCAAGGATGTGCATGAACAGAAAAATTGATTTTTCATCCATAGTTTTGTTTTTGATCTATCATGTTAGATTATGATGAGTTTCTAATTGGATTTGTAGTCTTACTAGTGTTTCTTTTTATGTAGATGAGAAGTTAGTAAAACAAATGAATCACAAAATACGTTGTTTTAGTGTATTTTGAGAAGTTGTTGCTCTTTGCTCTAAATCTGAAATTTCTCCACAAAAATTATATTTTATGAACTTGAGCCCAACTTACAAAATGAAGGCCATCTACTCTAGTTTCTTCTCCACTTCAAATTTTGAAAAATTTCCTAATATTGAATATGTTATTGCTATTTGAACTTTGAATGTATTTTCAATGTCTATTAATTTCTAGTTGTAGAATGACACAGAAATGGAGTTTCCACCATGATGTTTGTTATTGTGATATACACACATCATGAAACTTTCATCTTTTTCAGATGATTTTCTATTTGATGTGATTTTCTTCACTTTTTCTTAAAATATTCTCAAAAAAATCAAAATTTCTCAAAAAAATCTGAAATTTTTGTGAAGTAAAGAAGACGTGTAATTCCACCTCTAAAAATTAAATACAAAATTTTTCATACATATGTAATTGCAAAATGGCAGCAAATAGGGGTTAACCTTCACTCCGTCACCCATGGGGACATGACTGAGATGGGTGTTACTACAACTTATAAAGTTCTTTACTTGAGAGCAAACAGCGACGATCCCCAAAAGGCAGCTTTATACGAACTCTTTCCCAGTTTCCAAACCACTAACACGACGATACCAATTCAAGCCTGAAAATCTCTTAACAGGTGTAAGCATATTGGCATACAGAAAATACCTAAAATCCACTTTACATTACACCAAACTCTCAAAAACACAAAAGACCATCTTGGATGTTTAAAGAAATTGAAAGGAAGTACAACGATGCTGAAGCAAAACTATTTTTGAATCCAAGGTAAACACTAGGAGAAATTGCAGTAACATGTACACAAGTCCACATTAAAAAATTTGGGTAACTCTCCTTCAGAAAGGATGTCAAGAATGTCAAGTGCAGCCTGCTATGAACAATGTTTTCTACACCACTAACAACCCGGTACTCGCAATGAACCTGAAGTTAAGTCCTTACAGAGTGGGATTGACTGGGCCAGGGTAAGGCTGGTTTGGAGGAGGACCACCGGGGATAGGGTTGTGACCAGCTGCTGGTGCTGCTGCTCCAGGCACCGTGGAGCCTTGCTTCTTCATGCCAGGCACCGACATGCCAGCCCAGGGGGCCTTGAGTCCACCGTTGGGATCGATCTCTCCGATATGCTTGAGCGCCAGCTGCATGTTCTTCACACCCTTGTCGTAGTTCACAAACCCCATGAACCAGAAATCATGTCCATCGGACGTCACCACTTGAATGTACTTCTCCAGAGGCTTGCTTTCGTTGAACGATGACACCACCTCCTTCACTTTGTCCAGCGGCACCACCATCTTGTAGTAGCTCCAGGCTTGCAGCCCAGTCTCGGCTTTATAGGCGAGAGGCCGGTCACTGGAAAACGAGAACTTCAAGTTGGAGATGTAGAGTGTGCCGGCCACGGGACCTGTGGAGGTGGAGAGGTAACAGGCGTACGTCTTGCGCAGCTGCTCGCCCTCCGGCATGGGACCGAATGTGGACTTGTACAGCCCTTCGAAACCGCCCTCTTGAACCATCTTGATTCCTTGACTCACCCGTCCCCGGGCTGCGTCTGTCACGGACGGACCTGTCTTCACTGCAACCAACATCCTCAATAATCAGTTCAAAAATTCATCCCTAATAAACAGGAACTCAGTGGTATCTATGAACGAGAAGTGAGCCAGACCTGGTAAGGACTATAGTGTATCTGCGAAATTTAATTCGCGTGTTAAGGATGTGTGAAAAGATTCTAGAATCATTCATGATGATCGTGGAAATGGAGAAACGTTTCAACTTACTATGGCTCCAAATGTTTCCTGCCAGTCCTTCGGCTTTTGTCCTGTACTTGTTGAAGTTCTCCACTATCAAGTTCATTGGACCTGGTAAACAGTCAAGAGGGAAATGCAACGTTTTAGTCTGCGATCGCCAATGAATAGAAATCAAGAAATCAATACGCCATTCAAATCTCTAGCAATACAATTTTGTTCAAACAACATTTTCCAGAAAACATAAACTTGTGGCTAAAGATGAGGAACCAAATAAGGTGAGATGCTTTCAACTGTGCAAAAAGGACTACTGTTCTGATTTATAAGCTGCAAACGTGTTCAATAAAGCTTAACCACTGTGGTATCAAAGTTAGCTATACAGTTTGATTCAATTTGGTTCCTTGCCCTAATTCATCACCTAGACCCTTAGACTCTTTCATTTCCTACAGAAGTTTTGCATCATTAACAGCTTTGAACTATAAAAACCTCCCTAGAGATGATCATAGGATGTGGTGATTTTCGATGGTTTCAAGTTGCAGAAAACATCTTAAAACATCCAAAAACCGAAAATTGATATCAAAACCTAGTTGTAGAACTTATGAATGAGAGCGAAGGAAATTAGAACCAGCAACATTATGGCCCATTTGCATATTGTTGTTAAAAACACTATTAGCAAAAATGCAAGGACAATTTTCTTATAGATTCACATTGATAACATCAATTGAGCATGGGAATTATTTCAGAAATAGAAAGTAAAACACTTTGGAACCAACCTACCAACCAAGGTGAAAAGAAGAGATAAGAATTGATAAAACGTAAGAACTTACTGGTGCCTGAAGGTGGAACTTCCTCCGTCTTCATGTAAGGGCTAGATGGCGCAGATCCCACAGGAATGGTGGTAGGCTGGGGCGGAACGAGCCCAGGCTGGGCCTCCTGGCGCTGGACGCTGGGCGCCGTTGGAGCAGCAGTGGCTCCACCAAAAAAGCCAGTCTTGGATGCTGAGGTCGCATCGTAAGCGCCACTGGCCTGCCTGCGCAACCCGCCGCCGCCTCCGCCCAACGCCGAGGCCTTCGGGAATGAGCCGCTAGGTTGACGGCCCAAGCCTCCGGGGGCCTTGCTGAAGGAGCCGCTAGACTGCCGACCCAGGCCACCGGCGGTAGGGGACGGTGCGGGCTGCGTGACCGACACAGGTGTCTGCGTTGCAGCAGTGATATTGTCAGGATGGGCGCTCGGCTCCGCTGGCTCTCCCATGGGCGGGGCTCCGAACGTGCTTTGTGGTTGCTGCGGCTGCAGCCCATGCGGTGCTCGCGCTACATCTGGAGTGCCATCCTCCGGTACCGACGTGAACAGCGGCTCATCGTACTGCGCACCAGTGGCATGTACAGTCGGCTCGGGGGTGCGATAACCGTGATCCATTGTCGTCGTTCTAGTTCTCTGCATCACAATGCACACACTCACTCAGAATCTACTGCATCTGGTTCACTTCAAACAAGTCAATGCACCGCGATCGACTTTTTCCATCTCGCATCCCTATCTAGAACATAATGGCGTGATACCAGCATAACAATATTTACACTCCTCTGACTCAATGGCAAGTAGAGCACCCAATTTATTTCAGAACCCAGACTAAGTTGACGCAAATTACCATAAGCGTGTACTCTCTCGACCTACCAGTGTCAAATGTGCTAGCAATGCACTTAACCCTAAGCTATCGCAGTACAAGAAGACTAAAAACCAAAAATGGACGCTAATCACCAACAACTTTCCGCCGAGACTGAGTATGCAAAGTTCAGGTCTGCTAGAAAGGAGCACGACTGAGCTTTGCAGAAATTTAGCATAGAGAAAATTGAGAGTTCAATGTTCGTACCTGATCAGGTGGCGGTTGCGGTAGATTGGCTGCTGCAACGAACCAAAGAGGGTTTAAGACTAGCTAATGGAGTAAGCTTAGAAAAAGAAAAGTTAACGAAATGAATCCAAAAGTGGTTTGAGAGTGAATGAGGTGGTGATCACCGGAAGCGGAGATATACGTGATAATCGAAGCAGGAGAGGACGGTGGTACCAGTCGGGACGGAAAAGCTAAACAAAGATTTGATCGGCGAAGGTGCGCAGGATTCGAGAACGGCAGGCAACGATGTCGCGTTGGATGCCAGCCTAGACGTCGTATGGAGCACCGGAGGAGAAGCAGTTGGCCACTATTGAAGCACCGCAGGCTGCCGCGTGGATGACACGTGGACGCTTGGGAGAGAATAGGGTAGATCGTAGGCTTTTGTGTCAGGGAGCAACTAGTGGTAGACTGGTAGGTTGATCCAGGGATTGAGGAGAACCGGCAGTTAGTGTATTGTCATCCGGCTGGTATGTCACAAATAATCGGTTTCATTTGCAGGTTGTAAGAGCACCTTCATCTGTAGACTCAAGTTGCTCAAGTGGCAAGTCGCATAGTCACTGTCCACAAATTCGTCTTCCACCAGTGACTCGTCAATTTTATTTTCTCCCCGGGCTCACCAAAGAGGGGTCTTGGCACGGCTAGCTGCCGGGGCTATTCAATTTTCTATCACGCTCAAATCTAGCTCTTTTGCAAAAACAATGGGCTATTTTGAGAGCGGATCAAGGTTGTAGGCTACTTGGCTCAAATGAGCTTCTCCAAAACAGCAGCCTCCGTGACCTGGCCAAGGTCCCCGGCCTTCGTGGTATTTCAGAATCTGTCGTTTCTGTTGATCAGACCATATATTCCGGTTCTGATTCTCATCAGAGTCCTCCCCACTCCTAACCAGTGGGACTGAAACAAAACCAGCCAAATTTTGCAGCCGCGGGCCCTAGGAACTGCTCTTGGCAAGTCAAAGATATTCCGGACGGGTGGAGGTGCTATAAAGTTGGAGGGGAATGTCTAAAGCATGGAAACAAAATAGTAAAACAAGAAAATAGTAACAAGAAAATTTATTCCGCTAATATTGTGAAGGGGCTGATTTGCTTGACCATTTCCTAAAATATCATATATATGCCACTTTGATAATAAACTATTGCCTAATTAAAAAAAATTGAAAATTTGGAATCCTTAAATTTGCTCAATCTTTTCTGAGATAGTTGAATGTCAATGCATTTTTACAACTACATGTGAAAGGGCTTTTTGTGTGTAAAACATCGTTGGACACAGGCTACACAATTGCATGATCACCAAATAATTAGAAAGTGTTACGTGTGTATAGAGAGGGTTGTCAATTGATTACAAAGATATTCTTGATTGATGCCATTGTTTTGTGAAAGAAAACAACAAAATTTTGGTGTGTGGTTACAAGTACTAGCAAATAACTTGGAGGAGGTTGAGAATTCTATTTGACAAAATTGATAATTAATTTTAAACTCTAAATTTTACTTTATAATAATCTTTCTTGTTTTCAATCCCATTTCTAATTTTGGAATTGGGAAATTCTTTGGCCTTTTCACAATGAAAGGTTGGGCTAGGTTCAATCCAATATTTTAAAAATCCTTTTGGATCCACCATACAAGAGAAATTAGCCAGCATAACTAAAAAAAATCCAACAATGGGTTGATCTCAAGTGGTCAATTTACCTGATATCCACGGTCGGGTGTTAGTGTGGGGTCTGATTTTTAGAAACACACAGATTACTTTTCTCTAACCTTAAAGCTCATCTATTTGAGTATGAATGAGAGCTAAAGCAACCAAATTTCTCATTTTTACAAGTATCATCTTTATTAGCTTTGGACCACATGGGAGGAGGCTTTGCATGTAGAGAAGCTATCCCAAGGAAGTTTGAGTATGTACTATACAATATCTCTCACGGTATGTTTACGTTTGGGCATGTTTTGCCATTCAATGAACTCTGCATAAACTAGAGTATAATTTGCATTTTCTTGCCTTGCATCACAATTTTGTAATTCTTATGCATTTCCAATCAAGCATATCAAATTTTAGTTCCAAAAAACCAACACCCTATTTGTGATTTTTTTTTTTGTATTAAAAACATGGTTTTACATAAAAATTGATTGAAGAAAATTGGTGGTGAATTTTTGGGATTTGATTGCACGGATATATAGGAAACATCCATATGCACATTTTCCCTTGTAATAAGAATCCCCTTTAAGTAACAAATTATGATCAATAAAGAGTTCAATGTGGGGTGTTGTAAGACCAAAATTTGTAAATTAGATATTTCTTCAATACAATTATATTTTTCTATTTGACTCATACAATTTACCTAAATTTGTACCTTTGAGCATGACAATATGTTCACTTAGCCAAAAGCTAGTTAATAATTAGTAATATTTATTTTACAAGTTTTGGTCCTACCACACCCCACATTGAACTCTTTATTGATCATAATTTGTTACTTAAAGGGGATTCTTGTTACAAGGGAAAATGTGCATATGGATGTTTCCTATATATCCGTGCAATCAAATCCCAAAAATTCACCACCAATTTTCTTCAATCAATTTTTATGTAAAACCATGTTTTTAATACAAAAAAAAAATCACAAATAAAATGTTGGTTTTTTGGAACTAAACTTTAATATGCTTGATTGGAATTGCATAAAAATTACAAAATTGTGATGCAAGGCAAGAAAATGCAAATTATACTCTAGTTTATGCAGAGTTCATTGAATGACAAAACGTGCCGAAACGTAAACATACTGAGGGCAACTATACTTGGAAAGTGAGTCAAAGTGCTACAAAGGACAACGCCTCCAATAGATTGGTTGCTAGTTGCTTCACCTATGCAAAAATACAATTAAACTTAATCCGTCTTTGAACAAAACTCAGACGCAAAAAATGTGAAAAATATTTTTGTGAGAGTGTTAGTATGACAACCTTTAGCACCACAACAATAGGTGATTTTTACAAAAAAATGTGGAGATACAACAGTGGTCATTCCAAACAAAAGTAAATAATCTGTATAAAGGATTGATTAGGAAAATTCAATTAGTAGCATTTTGAATTATAAGAGGTCAAAATCGAATTGATAGATCTTTCAAATCTATGCCCTATTTTCAATGTTTTAGACTTTAAAAATTGCAATGAATCATTTGTTTATCGATTACACTTATGCGGGTAGGGTCTTTGATACACTCTTCTATTTGAGTTATCCTACTTTCTTTCACGGAGGCCACTAGAGATGAATTTGCCAAGATAAGACTGAGTGTCTTGCATACATACAACTGAACTGTGGCTTTGCCTTTGCTCTTAGCACAGTCAATGAGTAAATTGTTCATACTTTCATGAAAATAATTTAAGATTTTGTTTTTTTGTTTTTCTAGAAAATAACTTATTCTTTGCCTACAAAACTTATTCTTCGTGTAACTTCAGTTTTCTATTCAAATGGGTGGCATTTTGTGAGCCAATTTATTTGTTAAAAACTGTTTTGTGTTAATGAATTTTTGTTTCTTCTGGTCATACATGGGAATAAAACCTTTCTAAAATTGAGCAATGCTCAAGAACGACATTCAAAGATTCCACATATAAATTGGAAATGACAAAAATCTATTGATAGAGTTTCTAAGTCGGTGCCTTAGTTTCAATGTTCTTTTCTTGACATTCTCCAGCAAGAAATTCTATATCATTTGAATTTAGGGAAAATTTCGTGGATACCCCTGAAGTTTGGAATATTTTCATAGATACCCTTGCTTTTTCAGAAATATCATAAATACTCTTGAATCAACAAAATTAGGCGTTTGTTTTGTTGTGCATGCCACTTCCCTTCTTCCTTTGTGCTCACACATAACAAGAAAGAAGTAGTGTGTGCACAAAAGGAGAAGGAAGTAACTTGCACAACAAAACAAACGCCTATATTTTTTGGTCCAAAGGTATTTGTGACTTCTCTTGAAAAAGTAAGAATATCTATGAAAATACTGCAAACTTCAAGGGTATCCATGAAATTTTCCTTTGAATTAATTAAGGGAATTGATACATGCACACCCTTGTGGGGTAAATCTAAATTTTAGATTTCTACCATCATAAAGTTGAATTTGAAAATTTTGAATTCAGATTTGGACTTAGAGACCATGATTTAATCTAGAACCATAAAAAAAGTTGCAATTCCACAATACCCAATCAAAAAGTTTATCCTTTTTTACAGACAAAAGTAAAAGTATCACTTTTTCCTACCTAAACTTTTTGATTGGGTGTTGTTGAATTGCAACTTTTTTATGGTTCTAGATTAAATCATGGTCTCTAAGTCCAAATTTAAATTCAAAATTCTCAAATTCAGCTTTACGATGGTAGAAACCTAAAATTTAGATTTACCCCACGGAGGTGTGCAAATATCAACCTCGGTGTGCATATATCGATTCCCTTTATTAAATCCCAAATTTAGACTCTTATATGTGCACAATTTTATTGTTCTCTATGGGTACTTTGAATGGTAGTCTACGTTGCTCTGTAGATCTATTGGTTAATTTGGACTAGCTTTTGGCTATAAATTTTCACCAAAAATTTCTCCTATTTTTTTTAGCAATGAGGCACTTGTGGCTTTAGGTCATTGACTTTTGCCTTAACACACAAATGAAGTGGTTTCAAACCTAATTATTGGTAAGGTGCTTACCACCATAGCACACCCAATTATGGTGGAGAGTCAAATGATTTTGTTATGAGAAGTTCTTGGGGGAAAGAACATCTCAACCAAGATCTCAACTCTCTACAAGGTTTACCTCTATTTCTCAAAGAGTCATGAAGAATGAAAGTTACCATCTAGATTCATGAGACTTAGATGAATGAACTATTCCCAATATCACAAAGATCTTTTAGATACATATTAAAATTCTTTTTTCAGTAATACATGGTGTCAATATTAGTTGGTTTATCTACTTTCCTTGGGTTGTTTATTGAAAGTCTTAACCTCTTAATTTGTGCCAACTAATCACAATAGCATTGATATTAAAAGAAGAACTATGTTCTCACAAATTAAATTAATCTTAATTGATTTTAACAAGTCCTCAAAAATTAGGTTGCCATATGACCCCATCTAGAGCACTTGATGAGGAGGTCTCTTCATTGAAGAGGAGTTAAGGTAAGTAGGGGGCGTAGAAAATGGGAAGATCTCCATAGCACTCTAGGATTTATTCCTTCAAGAAACACCAATGCAAATTTGAAATAAAGAAGAAATTTTCATATGTATCATACACATAAGAGATTGTATCACATGTATAGAAGATTTTGATTCATCCATTTAGTACAACATTTGGTTTCATTTATTACTTTTTTGAACTTTATATTATGTAGATTTTAAAATTTCCCTCTTTGCAAATATTCCACAGCATATAGGGCTTTGTTGGAATCTATTCAAGGTTTAAGAACTAAAATCTAAAAATACAAGTTTACTATTAATAAACAAGAGAGAGATTAATCTAACATTTTATTAGAACTATAGAAGCTCTTACTTAAATTATTAAAAATCAATCTATGTATAATTCCAAAAACAAACAAAATTATGTAACTTAAAAACTTTTGGATAATTATTGCTAAGTAGAATAGTGGGTATGATTTTTGGATTTTGATTTACAACAACTATTTGCTTTAGAGCCTAAACCATATCATCTCCTACTTTCACTTATAACATATCATTTTCTTTTTTATTAGATTTGGACTACTCAAGGATTCTAGAACTTAAATTGGAAAGATCCCACTTTTTTCAAAACTTGTGAAATATTGTCTTTCCATCTTGAACTTAAAATTTACTTTTCAACTGACTTTTTCTTAAATTTATCATTTGTTGCAATAGACTTCAAAGCTTGCAATCGGATATACAATTGACCCTCAAATCAAAAAATGTAGGAAATTTTGACTTAGAGTCTAGAATTGTCTAAATAATTGACCACTTCATAATCTTATTAACAAAGACAGTGATTTCTCCCCAATAAAGGTAGTTGCAACGGTAATGGGTGCCATAATCCTTTCACTTGTCAGTTTATCCTGTAAGTATCCCAAGTTCCATATTTTGATGTCGACAAAACTTTGAAGTCAACCAAAATCTTATCAAACTTTTGTTTTCAGTACTTAATTTTTACAACAAATGCTCCTTCAAGCTTGTCTTCAGCATTAAATGCAAATATGCCAATAATTGTTTATGAGTTTTCTATTCACATTTTAGTGCATGGGAGTCCATTGCAAAACTTAATTGTCCAAAACTTTTGGCAGGGCTTCACATACACCAGATCTTGGGGAAAAAAGCACATTGCAGATTCATTATATAGAATTGGAAAGAAGGCATTGAGATGCCATAAGTTCATTATGGTTGTACACGTTATGCCCTCTACCCTCATGTTTCTCAAGAGATCTCAAATCTAGGTTTGACGTATAAAAGAAAGATTCAAAGAACTTGAATCACTTTCACAACTTTGAGCACTTTATAATCATAAATTACAATCTTTCAATCCGTGTGACATTGCTATGTTCTCTTTTACATGTGTGATCCATGATACATCTATCAAGATAATACAAATACAACTTTAAAATTCTTGATAAAACTGATCACGTCTTCAACTTTCATTTAACCCCTAAATGCCTGAGAGTGCTCTTGTTTTTGGAAGGTAGTATTGAAGTTTTTGAATTGTTTTTTTTATATCATTATTAAACATCAAAACAAAATTGCAATCATAGAATCTTGAACCTCAAGGTTTCTAAATGGCGCTACCCAAAAAAATTCCAAAATGGTTAGGTGGATTTTAAGATATTTGTGATTGAATGTGGATTAGTATGGAACTTTTTGATTTTTTTGGAGTAGCTCAAAACTTCTAATATAAATTGGCAACTCTTGGATACAAAATATGGAAACAACTACTTAGGATGCTTTAGTGTTTATTGTTGTTCCTTGAAAATTAATGGCCTTCCAAATCCATGACCACATTTTCACATACGAGCTTGCAACACAAGTGTCAAAGCGCAATAGCCTAATACAAAGAAGATTTTTAGCTTCAATTATTGACTGAAATCATTATGAAAGAAAGAAAACTCAATAATAGATGAATCATCATTTTTATTTCAAAGTGAAATTAGTCTAAAGGCACTCTCAGACTTTGTTGGATGACAAAAGTTTAGTAAAGGGGCCCTTATTGCCCAAGGGAGTGCCCAAGGGAAATCTTCACTTTTTTCTCAACTTAATTCTTGTTTTTTCAATGTGACAACTTGTCATAAGCTCTGTGACACTATTCATGACACAAAAGGTATACTTGCAATTCAATTTCCACCAAAAGTAATTGGAGTAAGATATGGAGGAAATTAAAATTAAACATTGAAACTAACTTCAAAGCGCAACTTTTCCCAAAAGAAGACTTAAAATGACCAAATCTATGCCTTCAACAAGGTTTCAAAGTTTCCTAAAATTTTTTGAACACTCAAATTGGGTGCCTTGGGCATTCAGGGGTTAAAAGAATAATTGTAGAGGATATAAAAGATTCGCAACATAACAAAACATTTTTTATTTGACCCTTAACCACCGAGGTAGACAAAGAGTGTTAGTTGCATACCAAAAAATTGTTTTGCAAAACTGAAAAAGTATTTTCATCTAATTTTTTATATAGAAATGATCACATACACATGATCTATCATAGAAGGCAAAAAGTAATCTTGTTGGATGCACTTGTTTTTTTAAGTATTTCAAATTATGAGAAGATTCAAAAACATGATACTAAATTTCGTGTTACCCTTCTTACAATTTTCATGAGGTCAACAAGCAAAACTTAGTATTGCAACTTTAGAGACAATACTATAATGGGTGGGCATTTGTTAAGTACTGTAGAAAAGAGTCATTGTAAATGGCTTAGTCACAGTGACCAGCCTAGCGTTCACGGGTTAATTGGTCACTACAATTTCCCACCTTGTGACTACATTAGAGAATGGGCTTTGAAAGGGTGTCGAATTAGGATGGGCCTCAGTTGCTACCAATGCATCTCACGATTTTTTTTTTCCATACTCTTTTCAACATCTATTCTTTAACCCTAAAGGACCATTGTCCCTTAGGAGGACAAATGGGATTTTGGGCAGGTACCTACGGCCTCAATTTTTGTCTTAATTTTTTGAAACTTTTTTTGAAGATAGAAAAACACATTAGCTTTTGGGGAATATAATTTTTATTCCAATTGATGCCAGGGAGCAAAAGTTATGCCCAAATAAGCACAAATTTAGGGACTAGGGGCAGCAAAAAAAATTCTTATAAGAACTTGAGAAAAAATTTAATTTTTTTTTTCTCATAGATTATATCTTTATCTACTTCTAAAACTTTGACTCATTCCATTTGGACTAGTTATGAGAAAGTTATGGACAATCTTGTTTTTTGGGCAACTCAAGCATCTTCTTGAAAAAATAACTTATAAACTTCATTTTTGAATGCAGGTTTTACATTTTTTCAAAAAAATTGTTGGAGAGGGTGAAGTTTGCTTTCTAGAACAATCTCACCATTGGGATTATTGCATTTCAATTCCATTGCAAGGTTATTCGCAATTTAAGTTTTTGTTCAATCTCATACTTTCTTCTACCTAATGTTTTTTTAAAGAATGAAAATTAAAGTACTTTTTTGAAATTTTTTCCCAAGATTCCCAACTCAACTTCCCACCATGCAAAAATAGAATTCCAAACTCCATGGTGCAAAAATTTCAAGTTAAAAATGTTCAAAGTTAAAAAATTTAATCAAGCAAGGTGAAAAAAAAGTTATTTTTTACATTTTAAATGCAAATATCTTCCAATCTATGTGGTTAAAGTTCTTGAGTTTTGTATGACACATTCTTATAATAATCTATCACAAGATCCTACGGTTAGATATGCAAAATACCCGATTTTCAAACTTTTTTACTCTTTGCCATAGAGATGGCAGTTTTGAGTGTCTTTTGACAAAATAAAAGCCATGGTCCTTTAGGGGTTAATACGAACCCAACATTTAATGCTCAAGCCCATTCATATAACGTGTAAGCGACTGACACGAGCAACACGTGTTGCATACAAACAGATTTCTTGCTTCTCAAAACCAGCGGGAAATGTCGTACATGAAAAAATATATAGAAATGAAGAAACTACACTACAAAGGCATTTTCATTACATCCAGAAACATATAATTGATGTTTTCGAAAACATTAAATTCACTCCCTTCGAACGTCCCTTGCAACCTTTTATACACCTTCGTTAAAAAGGTTTGTTTTTGGTTGACAACGGATTTTCCAATGCCTTTACCACCTATTTATTGAAATAATATTTGGCAAACATGCTGGTTACCTATGATAGGTCAACATTACTCCCACATTTAGCAGAGATCAGAACTTCATAACACCAGATTAACCACAATCAATGGGATAAGCATATGCAACCTTCTAATCTCTTTACAGATTTCCATAGACAGTCTTTTGCACAGAACATTTACAATGCTCTACACTGGACACCAACAGAGTTTGCCAGGTTCTCGTGGACATAATGAAAGGCATGGTTGTTGCGGAATCGGTATCCTGCCTTACTGTTCAGCCGGCTGCAAATCCACGAACAACAAAAAATATTAGTTAGCATCATGTAATGATCCCATTTCTACTACGTGGCAACCATTTGGGACACCTAAAATTGCCACTAGTCAATAAGTACCAACCTAAAATTTTATACAACAAGTGCAGGTTGATTAGGATAACAGCAAGTGGCAGTTTTAGACCATCTACCAGAAGAAATTAACTATCCGTAATTTTTGCATATCATATCTAATTGACGTGTTGCTAGGTATGTTCAAGTCCTTTATGATTTGCGAACACAAACACATACAAACATTAATGTCCTGTAACAAGGACGAAGTAGTGAACATAGTATAAGTTAACATGCTTAAAAGTTCTTGAAACTAAAGTTCAAGAGGCAGTGTTGGAATTCGCAAACGGACACAATTAAGAAAGGAAAGACGCCAATTAGTTGGAGGAGAATTTTTAGGTCACACCAAATGAAGAACTGACTGTTTTCGAGTGCTTAAAGTTATCTGTTCTTTGCACGGACCCAAATGAAATCTTCACTTCACTACTGGATAAAGACTGAATAGTGTTACAAAAGTGGTAGTTTTGGGTGTCTGTTCTAAAATTACAAATTGATCTATAAGAAAAAAAACGAAAAAAAGCCTGTTACAAACGAGGACAGGGTTGCAGATTACATACCACTACGAGGGGCGTGTATGGGTTGTCGGTAGGGAGGGAGTCTTCGTCGGCATCGTACTTCGCTTTGCTTGAGAAGTACAGAACCACGGTCGCCAGAAGAACGTAGACCATGAACAAAAGGTACAGAAGGGCCAACAAGACCGCAAGGAGGTAAACCGACCAGGGAGGCAACTTGCCCGATGAAAGCTTGCCGGCGATAAGGTTGGACAGATTCGAGAGCACTGCCCCCACCAGGATGGTCACCACGAACAACGTCAGCGCCGTCAGGAGCTTCTCCTCTACGAGCTTGGAGCTTCGCTTGAGCGCCGCCAGACCGTAGTTGTGGTGTTCCAAAGCGGCCACTTCTTGCGACAGCAGGAACAAGAAGCCCAGGATCGTGACGGCTATGGACACGAACACTTGTTGCAGGATCGGCAATACCGTTGAGTGCTTGAAGATCAGAGAGAGGAGGTAAAAAGGAAGGGAGACTGTAAATATGGTGGCCAGAGTGAGCAAGAGCACCCACACGGTCGTCACGAGGAGCCGGAAGAGTGCTCCTGGGAGAGACTGGAAAATGGACTTGGTCGCCGACGAGTCTTCCTCGCGCTCCGAGTAGATGTACTGCACGGTTTTGCAGAACGACGCAACGGCGAGGCTCCCCAGCAGCCAAAGCAAGACGCTCACAGCGACCCCTATTAAGACGCCTCGCCCGGATGGAGCCGGCGGCAATGGCGCAGTAGACGAAGCGTGGAAGAGAAAACTACCGGGGTGGGGGCCCGGTGGCAGAAACGGGTTCCCACCCTCAGCCCACCACGCGAGGCCGAGGATCTCCAGAAGCTGAAGGAGCGTCGAGGGCAGCACGAAGGCGAAGATGAAGGGGGCCAGCAGGCTGAAATACCTGACCTGGAGTCGGCCTGCTTCCTTGAACACGCCGCCCACGCCCCATCCTCCCAACCCGTAGGGATGCCCTTCCACCATCGTGATCGATCGACCGATCCTCCAACAAACCTGGCAACACGAACAAACTGAAATATCAGACAATGCAGCTGGCGCACCCTCAGCGCCCGCGATCGGAGAAATAAAAGAACCCGTACAAACTAGAGCTCACTGGAGTGCTGTGACAGCGTCACCAGATCTCTTACCTGCCGGAGCCGATTGCAAAACTACCAACACGATGTGGGAGGACGACGATCAGATGCCTGATCGGCAACGCTGATGCAGATGATGGTTTTGGAATCGGCGCTGTGCGTAATATGCGGAGCCGATGCCAGTGTGTCACTTGCTGCCACTTGCTGCCACCTTGCTTTGCTGTCAGGGCAGCGCAGAGTGACGGATGCTTATCCTCCAGAACTGGTAGGTCTATCGCACCTAAGCTTCGTCAGCCCCGCTGATTCATCCTGTCTAATGGTTCGCTAGGGCACGACTCCAGTGCAACAAGGAAACCTTGACATCTTCGCACCATGGATACCAAAATGCCCACTTCCTGCTGGGATCCACCATTGAGCTCCTTAATACTATTTTTCTGATGCTTTCCTCCACTACAGGTATGGTTTTGCTTGATGGTAGGAGTGGTGTGAGTGAGAGTCTTTGAAATGAATTTGGATACACATTTGGATGGAACTCAATTTGTCAACAGCATCCTTCTATCAAATATTAGGTTTTTCTCGCATAGTACATCATTTATTAGTTTGAGGGTGCAAGATTGTCACATGTCAATCTTGGGCAGTATCATGTTTTTGAAATGTGTTTCATATGGAATTTTTTTTCTTCTTGGGACTTCACGGACGATTGCTCTTCAAAAAAAATTATTATACTGATAAGAGGGTCATTTAAGTGAAGGCACTTGGACATACGGTATTTTGAAAATTACCCCTACATGCACCAAATTTGGTGTTTGTAATACTCTAAAATTCAATAAACCTAACTAAGTTACTATTTTTAGTAGTTTGCATTTTGGATTTATTTTTTGTGAAGTTTGATTTTAAGATCAACAATCTGATTTTGAAAATGATCAATTATGAGTTTTTTATTCAAGTTTTTGTGCAAGGGTCTTGACTTTCTCTATTGTTGAGAGCTCTTGGAAATGAGCCTCAAATACACTAGATCTTGGAGAAAAATTTAAACAAAAAATTCACTTGAAAAAATGGTAGAAGAGATTTTGAAAAGCTATAAAGTGATTGGAGTTATGTATATTATTTCCTTTAACCTTGTATTTTTTTGATGGTCATTTTTTTAGATCCAACATGTGAAAAGAGGATTGAAAGGCTTCAAGTCATTTTTGTAGTTTTAACACCCTCATGATCAAACGTTATAATCTTTCAATCCATTGGTGAAATTGTTGTGTTTTCTTTTCTTGTGTGACCTCTAACATATCTAGTTTGAATTTGTACGGTTACAGTTCAAAAGAATTTGACACAACTTATTAAAATACTGCCTTTTTGTTCAATTTGAAGCAAATTCCTAAGAGCCCAAAAGAGGCCTCAAGCATTTAGGGGTTAAATGGATTTGGACTCATTTTTAAATTGCATTCATACTGCTAGTACCCCTCCTAACACCAAATGTGAACATACCCTAACTCTCTAGTGTGTAAAGGCTTTGAGGCCAAAACATTAAGGCCACTAGAGTAAATTTTGAAAATTTTAGGAGAAAAGGGATAAAGAAAGATATATAGGAGAGCCATTGATATTTTTATCCCGTACTATGGTGTTGAGTATCTCAAAAACATAATTTTTGTTCAAATAATTATATTATAATAAAATTTGACATTGACCCTAGGGCCAAAAATTGGCTTCACATTTTTGGAAGACCCAATTTTTGAGGTTGGGGCCGTGTCAGATATTGTCTCTAAAATATGAAATTATGTTTTGAAAAATTAGCCTTGACTCCTAGTGTAAAGGCCTTGAGGTTGTTTTCATAATACTAGCTAATCAAGTACTAGCATTCCAAGTGTCAAAGGTTGGAAACCAACCTCAACTTGTAGCATAAAGTGGCAATAAGCTCTTGAAAAATCTCATTAACCCGTAACGTATCACTGTCCCTACCGAGGACAAAATGGATTTTGGGCAAGCTTATAATATTAACATTTTAATCAATTTAATCAACTTTTTTTGTAGAATAAAGTTTTGCAAAGGCTACACTTGAGTATAATTTTTATTGAAATCATAATTTATAGCTCAAAAGTTGTGGGGGGTTTTAGTAAAAATTTTGTTGAAGGGATAAATTGGGAATATCCTTTTGCATTGCCATCTCCCAAAGGCAACCAATGAAGGCATGATCCATCACTAGAACATGTCCAAAGCAATAATGTGTTAGATATATACATTGTTGTATTAGATAAATACATTTATTTTTTAGATAAATACACTAACCTTTGAATTGCAATAGTTACTAAAGATTTGGTACTTTTTCCATTTTTTTTTTGTGGTTGTCAATAAAGCAAAAATCTTCCAACCCGTTACTTGGTTTTTTGCTTTTAATTCTGTATCTTTAGAAAATTTGGTTTGCAAAAAACCTCAATGAAGTGAGGATTTCAAACATATATTAGCAACATAGGCTCATTTAGGGTGTGTTCCATTTCTTAGTTGGCTATGAAAACTTGTGAAGATATGCTTAACATAATTTAAAGCATGTTGAAAAAATCTCTTCAACACCTATAATGCAAAATATGTTCAAAATTTTTGGTTAAAGAGACTTAAAAAATTTGGACACAAGTCAAAAAACTTTTATTCTAACTTCAAATGACAATGTCTCTCAACTTGTATGGTCAAACCTCACTAAACTTCATCATGTCTTCTTGTATAAACCTAATGCAAGATTATATAGCTGGATTTGTGAATAAAAAAACTAGTTCTTGGGATCAAATGACCAATCACAACCTTGAGTCTTTTCTGATAAAAGTGGGATTGTTCTATTGGGATTAATAGAGGACGATCTTCCATTAGTTGCTATACTGCAGGAATTCGTAAACTTCTCTCATTTTCAAAATATATTATTTTTAAATGTATCCACTCATAATGTATAATATTGATGTTATTAAAAAAAAGACGAAATTTCAAATTTGATTACAAAAACGGAAAAAAAAATTGCGATTGAGAATTAGATACCTTCTACATGTTGCCATCAAATGGAAACCAACCTCTCTTTTATGCATATTTGCTAGTTGTATTATTAATTTTAGCAATTATCAATATTATTTTTATTTTTATTTCTAGTTTAGTTTTTTGTTTGTTTTGATTTTTGTTTGTTTTGGTAATTTTATTTATATTGTTTGACAGCAATGTTTGAAGTAGCGTACCACTGCACAGGTATTTCAAAGCACATACATATACTAGTATTGAAGATGGAGGTTAATTGGGAAAAAGCACACATACGAATATACAATAACTTAAAAACTTGACAATGTGAAGGTGTAGAATTATTGGAGTATTCATAAAGAAAACAAAAAATAATTCTTTTTAGTTATTCAAATAAATGAAAATCTAAATTGCAAAATGTGTGTGTCTATATATATATAGGGAATTGTTAAAGTCACACCCAAAATTGTTAACGTCACACCCCCAAGGTGTGCTTTGAGCATGAAATGTGAGAGTTTAATGCTAATTTTTTTGATTTGCGTAAAGAGATTTGTTTCACCTCTATCATTCTAAGGCTATGTTCAAGTTTTTTGGAGGTGATTGAGTTTGAAACCAAAAATATAAAACTTTTGCATTTCTTAAAGCAAAAAATACATTAAAATTTAGCACTGATGCAATAAAAGCTCAATAAAACTTTGTATTTGTTCTTTTTTCTTTATTTCATGAAGGTGGTTATGTAGTGATTGAATGAACAATGGATCACTTGAATAAAAGAGATTAGCATTACTCTCAAATTACATGCTTGTAGGCATGTGGCGTTAGCAATTTTGGGTGTGGCATTAGCAATTCCCATATATATATATATATATATATATGCACACACTTTGAGTGAGTAGGATATGTAAGAGTAATGCAAAATTCAACTTTACAAAAAATTGATATTTCACAAATCAATTGGTCTAGTATCTAATCTTGATGTACTACATAGATACAAAAAATCAATATCTCACAATTGACGTAGAATCTAATCCACATGCACCATCATTTTGGTCCTTTTTTGAAACCAACAATACCAATCGCTTTTATCACAGTGCCACTTTTTATATTTTGCTAGGAGGCGCTTGGCATTTTATTTATTTATAGCACATGGTTGGAGGGCATGTGATGTTCTATATTTGGGGCATCCTTTATTGTTTCAACTTCCACCTAAAATTTCTACAAAATTTTGGAAATGAATATGGTTGTAGGGCACTTGGTGCTCTATATCTTGGGCGTCCTTTGCTGCTCAACTTACAACAAAAAATTCTAGAAGAGGGCGCACTTAGAGAAATTCTCCCACTTAGTATATATATATATATATATATATATATATACATATATGTATATATATATGTATACATATATTCAAAAAATATATCTCAGTATATGATAAAAATACAAAGATACTTTGTAATCATTGATTTAATACTTTTATTTTATTTTTTAATCTTCAAGTCATACACTCTATTAAGTTGTTTTTTGTACTATACAATACCCTAAAGAAAGTCTATGTACTCCTTCTAACATTTAGAAGAAGTCTACATAATTTATGATATAATGGGCATTATATTTTCATATTGTTGGTGTCTGATCCTTGTGCAATCCCAATCAAGGATACCAAATTTTAGCTACTAAAATCAAAATTGTAGTTTTGGTGAATTATTTAAATTAAAATTCTTGGTTTTACATTATTATTAATTAACCCCTAAAGGCCCAAGGAACCCAGTTTGGGCTTTATGAGAACTTGGGTAGGCTCTATTGTCTTCATAATTTGGAATTTTTTCATGAAAATTTTAGGATGGATGCTACTCATCATAATTTACATGTGGAGCTTTATTTCATGTCATTTGAATAAGTATTGCTAAATTTAGAAGGTTTTTTCAATTTCAATGTCAAACCGGGCAGCAAAAAATATTTTCTAGTTTTTTTTAAATTTTTTTAATAGAATTGTATAGATTGATACCTACTCAAAAGAATTGAATCACTCAATTGAAAATAATGAGGTAAGAGTTACAAGGAGTTTTCTTTTGCGGGCAATGAAGGTAGCAAGAGGGTAGAAAAAGCATATAAAGTTATCTTTTACTCTCAATTTTGAAAAATTACAAATGAAAATGAAAACTAAAGTTACTAATTGTCAATTAGAGCATTCTCACCATTGGGATTAACAATTTTCAAATTCTTCCAAAACTTACTGGCATATTAGTTAAATCTTTCATTCATCAATACCTTTCACTTTACAATTTTTGTAAAAGTGAATCCAATTTTTTTTGGGTACATTTTCTTATATATGCTTTCAACCCATTTTTTGACATATTGCAAACATTTCATAAGAAAATACAACATATGTGTTTTTTTCTAAAAAGTTTGAAAATCAAAACCTCACCTTTTGGACGGACTAGAAAAGCCTACATTTTGAAGTTTAGGCATATCGATCTTGCAATTGGTGGGGATATTCATTCTAAAATTTTGGAACAATGTACTTTTGCAAGTCAACCAAAGGATCCTACCGTTGGATTTGTTGAAAAATAAGTTTCAATGAGGATTTTGACCCTGGTTTGGGGATTAGTATTTTGAAGCAATTTTGGACCTCTAAACACAAAAGAATTTTAGGGGTTAAAAAACAACTATGATGAATTTTTGAGATTTGATTGCATGGATATGTAGGAAATATCCATATACACATCTTTCTATTTACCAAAAATCTTCAAAAAGTTTCAAAATTCCTTCTATAGAGCTTTATATATTGAAGTGATCATGACCAAATTTAGTAAAATATATATCTCTATTTTTTAATTAGCTTTTGGCAAAGTAAACACAACATCACACTCAAAGGTACAAGTTTAATCATAGTATTTTATTCAATCAACAAAATCTAATTACTATAAAAAATATATATTTTTTACTAAATTTGGTCATGATCACCTCAACTTTAAAAGCTCTATGGAAAGAAATTTGAAACTTTTTAAAGATGTTTGGTAAAAGAAGAGATATGTATATGGATGTTTTTTACATGTCTATGCAATCAAATCTTGAAAATTTATCACAATTATTTTTTAATCAATTATTATGTAAAACCAAAAAAAATAAAAAAATTCACCTAAAACAGGATTTTGATTTTTAGTAGCTGAAATTTGGTATACTTGATTGGGATTGCATGAAGATCAGACACCAACAATATGATAATGTAATGCCCCTTATATCATACACTCTGTAGACTTCTTCTAAATGCTAGAAAAGGGAGTACGAGTAGACTTTTTTTTAGGGTACTACTGTATACCTAGAAAATGTTTCAAAGTGTATTTTAAATACCCCAGTTTGTCAGAATATGAGCTAATAAGTTTTTTGCTACAACTAAAAATAAATGTACACAAATTTTTTGTTTCTGTTGTGACTGGGATAAACCGTGCATTACATTGAAGAACTTTTCCAACATCCACTGCACCTATCAATTACACTAAAAGTTTGCATTTAGGTTGTGCCGCACTAATTTCTTGACATTTTACACTATATAAGTACTACTCCATAATTGATATCACAAGAATTTTTTTATCAATAATTGTTGCAAAAAAGAAATTATAAAGGGCTTGATAACAACAACAAACTTGCTTGAAAACAAATAAATGACATTTGAGTTGTAAACCATGTGAAATCTTAGTAAGTTGGCCAACTCGTAAACCAACCATCTAAGGGAAAGATGACTTCTAAATGAAGTCAGATTAGCAACTTGAAAATATTTTTGTTGGAAAGTAAAAACGGAAACAATTCTATGGCCATTTTAATTGAGTTTTTTTGAGTTGGTATGAATTAACTACAATTTATCAAAGCAAAAGGTGCACGTGTATCTCTTCTTGATCATAGGCGGTAGCATTCATGATGCAAAAGCGGCTTGTAAATGAAGCACATGAGTCCTAAAAGCAACCACTAGAAAGTCAAGAATGCTTTAATAAGGCTCTTAAAGCGTGTAAGCACCCATTTCATATTCTAATGCTCAAATCATGATTGAGAACATGTTTTCATTAATTTAGTATGACATATATCTATATCTTATTGAAAGACAAAACTCCACACAATTATGGCCAATAAGCACACTTAATGGTAGCTCATGTCACTCTCTTGAGGTTCTAAAACCATGCATGCACAAGCACAATTTTTGAACATTAAAAAATGTGACCTATTTAAGTACCTTTGTGCACTATTTTTGTGATCCTACATGGTCGGTTCAAATCGACCAAACGCTTTTAGAGCCAACTACCTTATGTAGAGAGTTGCATGTGCCTCCAAGTGGCCAAGCAATGAGCTATGAGGTAACTTTCCAAGGTAAGGCAATCTAATTGCAATATTCAGTGTGTATGATCTTTGAAAAAAAAACATTTTTTTCTTCAAGGAACATCATGTGTATAAACAAGAAATTTAATTGAATGTGTAAATTTTATTTTAAGATTTTTGAGGTTTCAACCCCTAAAGGACTTTGTTCCCTTGGGAGACAAATGGGACCTTGGGCATGTACCTATGATAAACCAATTTTTATAAAAAAATTGAAACTTTTGAGGAAGGTGGGGAACTCAAAGATGTATGTGCACATCTAAATTTTTCTTCATTCCAACATTTGCTGAAGAAGTTATGCATGAATTTCTAAATACAAGAGATGGCGGGCAGTCTGGGCAGCCCAAAAAACTTCTTTAAGGTTTTCTTTCTTTAAAATAAAAATCTGAAATTGGTTCTTTAGATTTTTATATATGTGGGGAGCTTTGAATCATTCCATTTTGTTTGATGAGCAAGAAGTTTTAGTTTGCTAGTGGGTATGGGACTCCCAAATCTTCATTCCTTTTGCCCCTTGTAAAATTTGGTCCTTTACTTCTCCTTTTTTCCTTCTTTTTTTCCAAGTTGTAGTAGACTAAGATTCCTTGGTTTTCACCATTTGGATCAAAGTAATTCATATTTCTGAATTTTACATAAATCCTCCAATTTTTCCTAGTGTACATGCAAATTTCATGGCTTTATGCCATTGCAAGATTTTGCAAAGTACAATTCACACCTCCAATTCATTTGAATATTCTCCCACACAAACCTAACTTGGTCTTCTACATGGAAAAAATAAATCTCAACTTTGTGTAGAGCAATTTTTTGATATAAGAGAGGTTAAAGGCTTCTGAAATTTTTGGGCATCATGGACTTTTTTTTTTTTTTTTTTTTTTTTTTTTTTTTTTGCACTTCAAAGGTCAATATCTCACTCCTATACATCTAGAATGAGCTAAATTTTTTTTTCCACAAGTACCTCCCATAGTCTAGGGCAAGATCCTACGGGCTACGGTTGGAATTTTGAAAGAAACAGTTTTTTGTACCTTTCTATTCATTGCCCTAGAAGTGGCAATTTTCAATGACTTTTGTAGAAAAAAGGGCTTAGCCCTTTAGGGGTTAAAATGCTTTTGAAATCAATACAAGTCCATCACCACCAATCTCTCACTAGCATGCTCTCAACTAATTCTCAATCTACAAGAGGTTTGCTTGAGCTGAGACAATTTTAAGTTCTAAAGGATGATGAAGAGCTACAAAGGTGTTGATGGAAGTTGATAAGTATGGCATAGACATACTCATTTGTGCAAAATTACATAGGATACAAATTAAGGGTTTGGATTAGGAATAGTCTACCATTTGAATTTTACTGCATTTTGCCCCTTGTTTTAGGTTTTTAATCCCTAAAGGACCAAGCCCCCTTTTTTAGCAACATGACAATTTTGGGCAGGTACCTGTGATTGGAGGTTTTCATATTTTGGGCTGAAATTTTAATAGAATGCAAAAACAAGGTTTATCTTTCATATGCACTAAATTTCATGACATTTGAAAGTATGAATAAGAAGATATGGCCTGATATGTTGTTTTTTTCACTTGGCAGGCAGCTTGGGCAGATTTTTAAAAATCATTTTTTTCACAACCAATTTTTAAAAAATGGTTAGTGAAATTTATGTGAATGTAGAAAGCTTTGAATTATTCTGTTTTGATCAATGAGATGAAAGTTATGAGAAGTTTTGTTTGCGGGCAGTTATGGATTATCTATTCTAAAATTAACTTTGAAGCCTTTATTTTACTAAATTTTCATTATTAAAAAAAAAACAAAGCCAAAGGATGTAAATTGTTTATTACATTATTATGACCATTGGGATTGGCATTTTTCTTTTCCATAATTAAAATCTCAACAATTTTGTGTTTTGAATCATTCTCTACTTCTTCTTGCTTACTAATATTTTTCCATATGTTGTATAATTCCAAATGATTTGAATTTTTTTTAACATGTACCCTACTTAGGTGGAATAGGTAATCTAAAGAAGCACCACCCACACGGCCTTTTTGCCTTAAGAATTTCACCTCTTGAAGGTAGCTTTTTTCACAAGATGTTTCTAAATATTCAAACCGTTCTATCTTGGAATCCACGTTGTGAAAAATTCTGAATTTTTTTCCAAATCTTCTCAAACTACCCTACTACAAGATCCTACGGTTAGATATGCATAAAAAAATTTTGTTTTCAAATTGGATTGATGCTCTAAAATGGCAGTTTTGAAGAGTTTTTGGTGAGAACGTTGCTTGGTCCTTTAGGGGTTAAAATGTGTCGTTAGTTTTAGATTTGCCTAGGAACTGACTACAGGGGACATATCTAAGTGAAGAAAGAATCCTGTTGTCCCCAAATTTATGTACGATTTCATACATAAAAATCAGAATGTACAACCTTTCAAGCACAAATCAAACTCCAAAATATTCCTCCGTGTTACAGTAATAAATTGACGTTCTAAACTCTAAAAAATAATGAGACCTTGTGAGTACAATGGGTTTAATAAAATATAGGTTTGTCGAGGCAGGCGTCTCAGTCCATTGTTCTTGCATGGCAATGGATAGGTGGCACTGCCGATTTGTGTGAAGCCAGTGTTTGCTTAACCCTTAAGGACCACGCGACCATATTTTGGCCGCTGGGAGTGGTTTTTGGCCTGTAGGTTGAAATCGTACAATAATTTGGAATTTGGTCTTGAAGTATACATGTGATCACAAGAATTTTGCACTCATCTAAAAAATAATAATGTAACTGGGTATGTGAGCTGATAAATAATGGTGTTTATAAGGCATGGTTTCAAAATACGTATCCAATTTTTGTCAAAGATGAATCAAAGCAACAACACAATACATCAACTATGTAAGAAGAATCTCAAATTTCAATTGCACAATTCTAACAAATTTCAAATTGTTTAAGAAATACGCTTGTATTGTTTTCATATATGGTAGTAGTATAATTGTAATATTTGAAAATCTACTGAAATGTTGTTGTCATTTTGGTTTTAAAATTTTTCATCTTACATTTAAGGCCTATTCTTCATTGTTTTCACCAATTGGATTTTCCAAAATAATTATCAAATTTCTTGTAGAACCGTTTTAGGGTAGCAAAGAAACTGGGTTTTTTGACCCTTTTTGTCCACTTAGCTACACCTTATGATTGCTATTTTTGTCTATTTTGTGTGAAACTAATCTTGTTGAAAAGGTGGAAAACCCTGCTTTTTAGAAATGTAAGGCCCTTCTCAATCAAAGCTTGCATGAAAGGTTAACATTCAAAATTAAACAAGAATGAAACACAAGATTTTTTGCATAGGGCTCACTCAATCATTATAATGTTTCACCTTGAATGGTAGATCTAACTGAAATTTTGGTGCTTTACAATAAACAAGATATACTTCCCATTTGTACGGTTAGATTATTGAAAATGGGTCCATATTTGAATCAATTCCAAATCTAAGCTTACAGCCCCTGTTTTCAGTGGATTCTGTGAAAATGGGCGTGGTCGTTAAAGGGTTAATATGTTGGGGGTGATAACCCTTTTATAAGCGAGTTTCTATTGTTTAATCCTTAACACCTATTATTTAATTCTTCATGCTTAGTGTGTTTTTAGCCATTAACCCTGTTAACACGGAGTCCACGATCACGCCTTGAAAATTCCATATTGTTCATTTAGTAAGCTTCATTTTTTTATAACATACAAAAATGATTTTCGGTTCCTATTTTTCTTCTTTAAACAAAGTTTTATGATTTCTACAGCCCGGAATATTTCTAAGCTTTCTAAGTAAAGATTTTGAAATTATCTTGAATATTTGAAGAAAGCTGACCTAAGAATTTATTGGGGATAGAACATGTTGGTTCTTTAGAAGGTCTACTTCTTAACCCCTGAAGGACCAAGCTCAGTTTTCACCAAAAACTCTCAAAAACTGTCATTTCTAGAGCATCAACTAAATTTAAAAACAAAAGCATTTTTATGCATATATAACCGTAGGATCTTGTAGTGCAATAGTTTTAGAAGGTGTGGAAAAAATTTCAGAATTTTTCACCTAGTGGATTGGAAGATAGAACAATTTGAAAGTTTTTTTGGGTCATGGGGAAACCGGGGAGCTACCTTCAAAAGGTGAAAGTCCTAAGGGGAAAAGGGCGTGTTGGCGGTGCTTCTCTAGATTCCATATTCCACCTAAGTAGGGTGCATATCAAAAAAGTTTCAAATCATTTGGAACTGTACAACACATGGGAAAAAAATATGAAGTAAAAAGAAGTAGAGAATGATTAAAAACATTATATTGTTAATAATTTAGTTATGGAAATAAAAAAGCTCAATCCCAACTGTTGTAATGCTGTAAGTAACAACTTACATCCTTTGGTCTAACATATTTTCAAAAATATTAAAAATCAAGTAAAATAAGAGACTTCAAAGTTTATTTTAGAATAGAGAATCCATAATTGCCAGCAAACAAAAACTCATAATAACTTTTATCTCATCAATTCAAATGGAATGATTCAAAGATTTCCACTTACACATAAATCTCTTGAACCAATTTCAAATTTTAGTTTCTGAAAAAAGTGAGTTTTAAAAAATTGCCCAAGCTGCCCGCCAAGCCAAAAAAGCAACATATTAGGCCATAACTTTTTGCTCTTAATTTCAAACGTCATGAAAGTTAGTGCAAATGAAAGATATTCTTTATCCCCACCTTCTATTAGAATTTCAATCTAAAATATGGAAATCTCCAATCACAGGTACGTGCCCAAAATTTCTATATTGCCAAAAAAGGCAACTTGGTCCTTTAGGGGTTAATAAATGCATTTAACATCAAGGATAGAATTTACCATCTAGGTTCATGAAACTTAGATAGTTGAACCATTCACGATGGATGCTCCATTTAAGTTTTTTTTCCAAAATACTTTTGCCTTTCAAATTTCCAAAAAACATAGCCACATAAAACAAGATTTAGGACTTGGTATGAAGTTAGAAATCTTGATTCTCAATTGCTTGATCAATTAGATTTTGAGAATTGAAAGGGGCTTGGAAAAAATTGTCCAAAAGAGTTGGAACTTCTAACGTGAAACTTACAAGTCCCCATTTCAACCTTTTAGATTTAAAGAATTGGTGGGACTTGGAAGTGGACCCAATTACCCAAAGGACAAAATGAGGCTAGAATGGGGTTGGAGCTAGCATGCTGACTTGGCAGATGCCCATTCCCAACCCAAGGCTGTCGTGGGGTCAACACAAACCATTGCAACCACATTGACAGATCCCAAGAAGGCCCTCAAATATTGCTGTTGGTCCTCTAGGAATTATGGCAACTACCATTTATCATAATATGCGTTAAAAGCAGATTAAAGGCAAATTTAGAGCACATGGTCATGGTGGTTGAAAGATTTTGATGTCATATAAAAACTTTTGTTGACGCATTTCTCAACACACAATTTGCAAGGGGCAAAAATTGGCAAGAAATTTTAGTTTGTTTTACCTTTTGGCATGGTTTTTATTTTTTGGTTTTGGATTTGTCAAAGATAAGGCACATAGAATTAAATATTGACACTAAAGGTTCATTTTACAAGTAGATAAAATATGAACCATAAAGTTTTCCTAAATAAGTTATGTTTTGGATTTTCTTTGTAATTTTTGTTAACTTTGAAGTGAGAAGTTGAGGTTGATCTAAAAGGGTCATGTTGGTGCATCCTTCTTGAGAAAGATCCAAAACCATTCATTGGACATTATAACTCTTTACAATCAAGTTGCGCAATGTGTGAAAGATGAAGTTGTCCACTACAATTATTTTAGGTCATACTAGCAGTTGGCGCTTGCTATGCTATGTCTTGAACATTAGAATTTTATTAGGATTTGTGTATGTTAAATAGAATGCAAAGTAATATTTTTAGTAAATTTTCAAATTGTACCTAGAGTGTAGATTTGATATTACAGAGATTGAGATGTGATATTACAGAGGTTGAGATGTGATATTACAGAGGTTGAGATGTGATATTACAAAGGTTGCTGTGATTTTAGTAGTATGATTTGAAACCTTCAACAAACACCCTATGGAAAGAATTGGAGAGAAGCCAAATTGGTCATTTCTCCCTTAGGTGGATTTTTTTACATGAAAGTTTGTGACGTTTCATCCATCTCAAAAGTATTTAATTCCATGAGAGGTATGTTCACACTTGGAGGTGGTATTAGGGAGGGGTTTAGAAACAAATGTAGTTACCTCATTGGACTAGATTTGTTTAGCTAACTCCACTCTTGTTGTGAGGTGTGAATTTACTTACAAAGTAAGAATATCTAACTGCAACCCTTGCTCTAAAGCAAACTCCATAGATTTTTGTCCAAAATTTACTTAGTCTCAAACATGAAAAAATAGATTTGATTATAACTAGATATGTCATGAGGATTGCTTCATTTTTATTTTCAATTAGATAACACACAATTTTTTTTTGCAATTGTTTAAAATAGCATGCAAACCTATGCCAAAATCTATCATCAAGAAGATCCAATAAAATTAGATTAGTTGAATGATAATATGTGTTGATGCTTTTTGGATGCTTTCATACATACATACATACATATTAACCCCTTAGGCCGGAGGAGGCAGCCTTCGTAGGTATTGAAATGAACTTTAGGGTGTGTTGCCAATTTTGGGTTATGGGTTGACCAATTACAAATATATAAGGAATGAAGTCTATTTTCATGCGCACTTGTTTGATCAAACTTTGGATTTATATCTTGTTGTAGAGAGAGTGATTCATGAGAAGGCATATCAAAAAATTTGAGTGTTTAGTACAAATCACTCACTGAGACACCCACAAGAGGATGACACTGCTTGATGTCTTTAGGGACCAAGTAAATTGTGTCATGACAAAAGCCAAACCAATTATTCTTTGGCTTTGTACCCCCTACTTGAGCTTTTCAGTCATTTTAGCGTTGCACGATCAAAATTACTTACATACTGTCACACTTCTTTTGAAAAAACACATGGTCGTAGATTAATACTATTCAAATAACTTGTCTGGTTGGATTTTCTAACCATGCAAATCTCATTTTTCTAAAAATGATCAAAATTTCATGATCTTTTCCACAATTTCTGCACCCTAACCACCCATGCCTTTCCTTCATCGAATACAGCAAATGGTACAATTTTTTCCCAAAATCTTAAGTTCAAGCCCTTCCACATATCACACATGAGAAAAGTGCACAATTTCAAAATCTAATTCTATTGTAGTTGCTTGTAGGAGCCATTCATTCAACTTGTACAATCCAAACTTAATCCAATGCACCACCTTTCACTTAACGAATGCAGCACATATCATAAGCAAATAGATCCAAAAAATTTACGTGCTTATCTTCCAAGAGTGCAATTTACATTGGTACAGTTGGATTGTGCTTTTTATATCCGACTGAATTGCCAAAATGCCTAAAGCAATTAGTTTTTCCAAATGAACGACCAGCCCAGAAAGCAGGCGGCCCTAAAGGATTAATGTTATATAAGTAAAGAAACCATTTTATTTACAATTCACTATTACCATTATTACCATTAGGAGTGGTTCAAATAAGCTATACTTTCACATGTTCATGAACATGTGTAAAGTACACTCATAAAAACAGCTACTCAAAATGGTAAGACAAGGCAACCCAAAAGCAAGCATATATCCAAAACGAAACCATAGTAATCCTAGATAATAAATACATACACATTAGAGAATGTTCAAAACTTTAGGCTGAAATTAGGGTCCAAAATTAGGTTTAAAAAAAAAAACCCTAATTCCCCTTGACCTCTTATAACTTTTGCATACAACATTTCAATGGCTTCTTCAAACTTTCATGTTTATGTACGGACTTCATTGATTCACGTGCAATTATTGGTGTGAAGGAAATTTGGTCGGGAAAAAATAGATCCTTATTGAGAACCACCTTTGAAGTACTCAAACAACACTGAAATATACCAGCCTTGCAAAGTTGCAAGTCAATAGCTTTGGAAGCGGTACGGAGTCAAGCAACCAGGGCCCTCTTTCTTCTTTTATCTGTCACCGCTCATGCCCTTGTTCATTATGCTGTTTTCAAGGGCTTTTTTGGCAGTTAGCATGCATCCTGTGTGAGTGTGAGTCCGGTCAGCCGGTTCCTAAAGCTTCTGAAAGACACGTACTGTAAAAACCAGGATCCAATTCTTTTATAATTTATTAACATTCCAGCACTCAGATGCTGCGAAGTCCCTTGATCCCCTTTCCATGGACACCTGCCCGACTGTCGATTGTCGATGCCGGAGCTATTTAGCGAGCTAGCGAGCTAGCGATGGAGAAGCGATTTCTGAGGAAGGGGTAAGACAGCCAGCTTGGGAAATGGTCGAAGAAGTGCACGTCGAGGAGGAGTGGCGATCTGGTTGCACCACGGATATCTAGATGTGCAGAGAGCTAGAATGAGTTCTGCAACTGCTGCGGCGAGTAAGCTTGGAGAAGTGTAGCAGGTAATTTTATCATGGGTACGTGCTCGTGAGTGTTTGACGCTTCTGAATTGTTGGATTCGACTGACTTGGAATTACTTCTGTAGACTGTGGAAAGTGGAAGGGAGCTGTTTGAGGCGCTTTACGGATAAAATTGTTAAGAATTTTGTTGATTTTTGGGCGAGCTGTATCGAGATCTTTGGCTTTTGGTCAGGGTGTGTTGGTTTCGTATGCAATTTCAGCGTGGGAGGTTGCAGATCACAAGACAGCTCCGTTTCCATTCAAACTGCGGGATCGTAGCCATTTGGTCAAGTCTTACTTATACCACTTTGATAGTAGAGGGCTAATTTACGATTCGATGGCGCTTAACTTAACATCTACATGAGCTAACTCACCAGGTACTCCGCGTGGAGATTTCGCTGTATGGGGGACTAACTCATTCTCACCGAGTTTCAGTTTTTCGAATGGTTTCTTGACTGGCTATGGAGTTACGCGGCATTTTTGTACTGAAACTTGGCCAGTGAAGGGGTTTGAAAACTATACAGGCATAGAAGAGTGCACAAAAGCTGTGTATTGTGGAAGCGTTATATGTGCTTGAAAAGGTAGAATTTACGTCAATTTTTTGAATTTTTGAGCGCAGGCGGATTGGCAGTATGGCGTATTATCTGAGGCCAATTGTCACTGCAGTCGTGCATCTTCTTCTTCTTTGCTCTTCAGTCGTTGCCACTCCTCAAGGTACAAGCACGAATTCCCTGATGTTTTGCTTGGTTTCATAAGCCTGATGGGTCTGTTATTTCGAGAGAGTTTGTACACTGTTTCTTAAAGCGGCGTATTTCAGTTGATTTTATTTCTTTTGAAGTTTCCTTCATCTTGTTACAATGAGAATCTGTGGGTGGCCATGAGCAGGGGATGCACTGATACAGATGGCAAAAGACTAGCAGGCAACTGTTCCAACTTGGTGTGTAATAATATAGTTAAATTGCTGTTGTAAGTAGGTGTTAATATAGGAGACGAGTCAAGTACCTCACAGATTTAATATCGTCTTCCTTACGAGATGGTTTGCAAACTCTATGGTTCCTCCTCTGAATTTCATGATTTTTCTAAATTTGGTTTTCTTACAGTCGATGGAGTCAAATATGGAATTTGGTGCACTTGGTTTAAATAGTTGATAGTTCATTTCCTCAATCATGGTGCACGTGAACGGTGCAGGTCGGTAAATAAGCAGTTTTCTGGACTTGAATCAGATTTCATTGGAGCCATGGCCGCCTTGTTTGTGGGGTCCTTTGTTGCCGTTTCGTTTGTAGTAATGTAACCACTCTACATGGAATGCGGTAGTCACTACCTAGTTGTACATGGGCAAAATTCACTTGCACGTAGAAGCCAGTCCTACTTGATTCAAATTCAACTTCATACCAATTAGAAACCTGGCACAATTATACTCACTGTATCTTGGACTATTCCTTAGTCAAGTTCATAGATAATTTAAATCACATGAAAATTTTAGTATTTGCAGCACCTTTATAGACAAAAGAGTTTGTAGAAGTTTGATTAACCTCTGAGTGATGGACAAGAGGGGTTGCTTTCATAAATTTTTAACCGAAGAAGAAATCATGCCTTCTTACATTGTGGAGGAAATATGTTTTACTCTCTAAGCCTACAACGAACTGTGTATAGTTGATAGAGGCACTTACAGCCTCACCTCCCTAATGTGACATGGTTGGGAAACCACAACATAAAGGTGTTGTAAAATGTAAATTCAGTGAGGTTCAAAGGATCGAGTAGTCAAGGTCGAGTTGTCCGGTGTCCAATTGTATTGTTGCAGAAGCAAAACATCTGTCATATTCTTATAAAGTGTGACGTTAGAAAGGGGAAACTGTGGAAATTTGGGAGGGATGTACCGACATGGCAGGTTGACTAATACCTTTCATGACTGGTTGATGGCTTCCCTCCTTTGAAGAAGCAGGATTTCGTCCAGCTCGTCTTGTCCTTTGCTGATTGCTTTGAGCTTGGAAGATTCTAGGCCTCTGGCTGCCAGCAGTTGTCTAGAAAACGTGAGGGCACAGCATGAGCTCCATATGAGGGTGTCCAAGGCTCTCTGCCTTATCAGTTGGCCCATATCTTGGTGAATCTCAATCCTCTCCTTCACTTGTGTGTTGATAGTTAAATAACATACGCTTCAACAAACTAAGTAGATTATTAACATATTTATGAGAGTAAAGAGCTGTTAGTGAAAAAAAAGGAGGGGTGTAGTTCTTGGGTTCATATTCCTATGAATTAAAGAGAACTCAAGTGTGGAATTTGGTTTGTTCTAGAGGTGCTTATCTTGCTATAGAGTAGAGTTACTTACTTTCTAATTGTTGAGCATTTATTGTAGGTTGGCAATCTTATGCAAAAAGTAGGCACGGAATTCTTTTGCAGCAAAAGCATGGAGACAACAAGCCTACGAATTGTTCTATCAAGTTCAAATCTGCCACAACATTTACACACTACGGCTACTAGCATCCCCAATATCAAGTTTGCCTCTTCTGCTTCTAGAATTTTCTTGCAAACCGCATTTTGCATTGCAAGTGTTGTTCTTGGCTTCCGAATTTCTCAACAAACCTCTCTCATGATACTCCAACTCAATCGCCATTCTGAACATGTTCAGTTCAACTTTGATATCGCAGCAGCAGCAATGCAAGGTATTGGAGAGCATCTAGATATGAATGTGGCTTCCTCAAATGCCTTAATGGGTCATGAGACAATGGCGGATGACCGTAGGTTGCCACATCCAGACGCGCAGCTTCTAGTTGCACCGTTTGCTGGAAATGTCTCAACTTTGAAGATTTCAACCGGGGTTCAAGTTGGTCGCCACCAAATATTGATTCGAGAATGGCCGCACCCAAATCCCATAGAAGTGATGAAAGCCTACAACTTGATTGCCAAAGTCCAACAGAAGCAAGTACAGTTGTACAAAGTTCGAGAATGGAAGCCAATTATTGCCATCACTCCCACATTTTCTCGTATGTTCCAAGCGTTGCATTTGACAGGTACCATGGCTTTGAATTGTCCAATATGCTATGAAGATAAAATTGTGTTCTAGAAAGAGACTTGCATAGAGATAGATTTACACGTGTGCACAAAATGATTTTGAAAAATGTGCACATGCATTCAACACTTTCAACGTATTCAATAGATAAGGGGTGAGTTTTGACTAACCTAATTGTGGTTTGGCAGGTTTGATGCACACTTTGTCAAATATTCAAGGACCAGTGACGTGGATTGTCATTGAAGCAGGAGGAGTATCAAACAGTACTGCAGAGTTACTTACTCAAGCACAAGTGCACAATGTAGTACACTTGGGATACCCCAAGCCAATGCCTGAGGCCTTTGAAGCCCGTTGGATAATAGAATCTCACTTACGAGTGGAAGGCTTGAGGTAATGAAAGCCTTAAGTCAAGTTTTTAACAATCAAAGAAATTGATCATTAGTTTAGCCTTGCAAATTAATTAGTTTAGTCCGCAACATTTGTGCATGCATTTTTCTTATTTGCATTTGATCCAACATGTTTTGGTGTGTAGATATGTGAGGGAGAAGGAGCTCCAAGGTGTGATAGTCTTTGCTGATGATAGCAATAGCTATAGTTTGAAATTCTTTGACCTTGCCCAAAAGGTGAAATGGATAGGGGTGGTTCCAATGGGCCTACTAGGGTACACTGGATTTCAAGACAACAACAACAATCAAAAGAGGAAAAGAAAAAGAAAAGGCAGTCTCTTGCTTGGAGTTGTCCACAAGAATCAGGTCCCTCCCAAAATTGACATGCAAGTCCAAACCCTTGCACGTGATGGTTGGTATGCACACAGGCCTCTTCCGTTAGATTGGGATTCTGGAAAAGGCACCATGTTGTTAGACAACAAATTGCAATGGGCAGGATTTGTCATGAATGCACAAGCAGTGTGGGTAGATTCAAAGCAGGCTAAGAAACCGCATTGGCTTCAAAATTGGAAGGTATGGACTCGATTGAAAGAAGATGTGTACCTTGATATCAGATCTATCTTCAAGGATGAGTCTCACGTGGAAGAATTGGTCCTAGACTCAAAACAAAATGCTGTGCTACATTGGTGGATCCGAATGGAAGGACGTTCAAATGGCAGATTTCCCTTGAGGTGAGGTTCCTTATCTTTTTGGGTGTTGCTCAAGATTTTCATAACATTTATGATAAGAGCCATTGTTTTCTTGGGAGTGTTAATAACTTCTAGATCAAGGACAAAGTTGGGGATCTATTGCATCTTGAATTCAAAAATGAAGGTAAAGATTTAACTAACTACTAGTATTGTAAACAAGTAGGATTAAAATTCAACTACATTGGAAAAGAGGGCCAATTAGACTACTCTAGAATGTTATGTAAGTTTTTTTGATGTTTGAATTTACTTGAATGACAGGTGGACTCTGGATTTACAACCAAAGATTTTGTTGCCCACAAAGAACACTCCATGGCTTGAAGAACACGTTCCAAATTCCACCTCCAATTCCACCTTGCTATTTTCAATGAGTCAGACCCTAAAAATTAGTTCTACAAAAAAGTCACTTGTAAATAATAATGAAAATCATTCAAGCCAAAATGGCTAGAAACAAGTTTTGACAAAGCAATGCAATTTATAGATAGCACTAGGCTAAATCTACTTACACTAGCCTCAAATTCACGTTGTATACAAACTTCTTTAGAGTTGTGCTCAAATTTTTGGGTGAAATATAGCATTTGTTAAATTCAAATTGAACGAGGCATCTAAAGTGTCAAAACAAAAAAATATTACGTTCAAGAAGGACTTGACACTTTCCAAATCAACCATTGGACCTTAGTTAGTACAAAGCAAACAAAACCTATCTAAGCCAACACTCATAGTTTGGATCTTACTTTAATCTTCTCTAGGATTCCTAATCAATATTGAAATAGTTGCAAGTCTAATATAGACACCACATTTACTTCACAGCACCATTCACTACATGTTTATAATGAGGGCAATAACCATCCATATTGTTGCTAAGGGTAGGAGCACCCATAACCGTCAAATTAAGGATTTTGCACATGATGATTATTAATAAATATCTAGCAAATTATAGGATCCTATTAGCAAGAGAAAAATGATGAGTTTGTACTTTTGAATGTATTATTTGGATGTTGTGAGAATAAGTTGTGAATTTTTAAAAAGCTAATTGAAATTGCTCCTAATACCAATACCAAGGTTTCATGTTCACATGCTGTACACCCTTGTAATTACATCTATTCACTTACATAGACTTTCCAAGATTTAGAGGTGATGGTTATGGATACAGTGATGGTCATGGGTGTTGCTACCTTATGCCAAATTTCATAGCTTCAATAGAAGTTCAAAGCCCACCCTACAATACCTTCTATGCATAAAGAATACCACATGATGATGGTTGTCTTGAATATATAGACAAGCTACCATTCACTAACTCAACCAATGCATTGCACACCTGTAACTAGGATGAATAAAAAATGTTTTGCTAAATAATTCACAATACTTAACATCACAAGGTTGTTGATACAACTATGAAATCCACAACACAAATCTAAAACCAACAACAACATAATGTTATTTAGTACTTAATAGACATCTAAATCTCAAAAGTAGTGTACTTGCAACAATGGTCTATACAAAAGTAACACGCTTTTCTTATTTTGAAGCATATTGTTGGATATGAGTTTTTGAACAAAAAATAAAGAGTGGAGGAATAGGGAAAGCACAAATACTATGACAACATACATTTGTGACACTTGGTTTATTAATAACTACAAGCATCAATGACCTAAATGACACGTCAAGTACAATCTTTCAAATTGTTGCTATCTCATCTCAATGTTGATAGCTAAATAGTATGTTGACTATCAAGAAATTTAGCACATCAAACTATGCGGATCTTCAAAAGCTGTACAACCAAAAAAGAACTTACACAACTTTGGCCGATGTGCAAAAGTGAAGCATTTGCCAAAAGGTGTACTCTATGTACATTTTTTTGTACTAGTGATCATTGATCATCTAATTAGTTTAAGTGAATTTCAATAAGACGTCTTTTATATCTCGTAATGACATCCCAACTATGAAAAAATCTTAACGGATTGTCCACAGCCTGCATCATCTACTAATCTAGGCAGCTTAGCAAAATAACTGCATTTAGAATACCCTCTTCAATTGCAAACAAATATGAGAGGTAAATGGATCCTCCAAAACTTGTGAAATTCTTTGGTTTTCACAAAAATGTTGCAAGGCATCTCAAGTAGGTGACCATATCCTACAAATTGCAACAATAAGTATACATGCCAAATGTACTACAGCAAATGTCTTAAATGCAAAATGACCTTCAAAATCCATTACAGTCTTGCAGCAATAGGTATGACCTTGTATCTCTAACCCCGTGACTTTTTGTAGATTTTTAGAATAAACTTTTGAGCTACATACTATCCTAGCTTTTGCATTGTAGTATTCCTTGTAAAAGTAAAGGAGACTTGCCATTGATCCAAAAGCAATATCCTTTGAATCTTCAATGATAAAAACATGTTGATTACAAGGATAGAAGATTCACCACCACAATATATGATCAAGCAGTTTTTGGATCATCTACCTAAAACATCATATTTATTAAAATGGGAGATTGGGCACCTCCCAAAATAACCAAATGAGACATAAAACCTTTCAATTTTAGGTTAGTTTTGAAAGGTTTTATTACAATTTAGCTCAAATCGAGCTAAATTGCAATAAAACTTTCTAATTTTAAATCAAATATGAAAGGTTTTATGTCTATTTAGCTCAAATCAAGTTGAATTGACATAAAACCTTTTGTCAAATTTCCCGTACATTACCTCTCATTTCAATGAAAAACTCCCGGTTTAATGAATATGAGGTTCTAAAACCACTTTTACTCTTCATAAATCCTGAATACATTGTCCAAATGACGTGTTCTTTGAAGCGTTAGAACCCATATTCATTTGCCAATAAAAGCATACGAAATTTTGACCAATCTAATAATACCAAATATGTTCAGTAACAAGAGTGCCTATTTTGGGTGTCCCAACTTTCCCAACTACACGAGCTGACTTCAAAATCCAAGCATCGCATGGGATAACTTTAAGCTGAATCACGGCTTCTAAAAAGTGCATGCAATTTGGCACTAAGCTCTCCTAGAAGACGATCACATCATCAATTGTCCTTGCAATAAACTGCAACAACAAGTCCACGATGCTTCATAATAATAATTCTGTTGAAATTCATGGTGCTTGTACTAAAAGGACCCTCCAATGACCCATCTAGCAATGTAAAGTGAACATCATTTCCAACATTCAAGCATCTTTGGGGATGAATTTTGACAACCACCACCACAATTGGGAGCACCTTCCAAAACTTGGCAATGACCAAGTGTGTAGGGAGCTTCTGCGAGAGCTCTTGGAACAAAAAATGTACATAATAGTGGGGGCTGATATAGGGTGAGCTTGAAATGGGGTTACTTGGATAGTGCGCAGTTTTGGGATTCAATTTGGACTTGCTTCAAAGAAGGATCGGAGCATGGAGACTGTTCGACAATACGTCGAATGGTGTAGATTGAGATTTTAGTGCACATAGGGCTTGACTTGTTAAAAGAATTAGGGTCTACCATTTCATCTATTTTAGGCAGTGCACAAAGCAATTTGCCCTCAAAGGCAAATTTATCGTCATCCGGTGGCATGGATAAACTATGCAAAATACAGATGCTTTTTACACTCATATAATGGCGATTCCATTCAACCAAAAATAAGATATTCTATCTTTAGGTTTTGAAGGAACACAAATTTTTTTTCCACTAAAAACGCTAGAACATTTTGTAATAAAAAGTCCATTAAAAATACATTTGTATTGCTCTTGAGTGAATTTTTTTGGAAAAAAACATTACAAAGAGCATGAACCGTAGAATGGGCATTTGGCACTATTTTTAACTCCTAAAGGACCAAATTGAGTTTTTTGCAACATAGCCATTTTGGGTAGGTTAATACTTATAAAATAAAAAATAAAATTTTACAAAAAAATTAGAGGATGTGTGTCCAAAGAGTAGCTTTCTAGTGCAATAGTTTTCAAATTATTTCAAATTGTAGAATAAAAGTTATGATGGAATATATAGTTTTGTTTGCACAAGGGGCAGCAAGGGCATAATTTTTTACACTCCATCTGAAATTTTGAAATTTTGCCCAAAGGCTAAGGGTCAAAGAATCTTCCTTGCCAAATCTAACCCAACCTCATTCCATGAAGGCAATTGTTTTAACATATTGCCCTTTACTTCCCCTTTGTTAGAGGTGGCCCTTTGTTGGTCAAGTTTGTCAAAGCCACAATTTTTGGCCAATTTTCAAAAAAAAATTCCCTTCTTTGAAGCTAGCTAAATCTAGAGCTCTAGCATTCACATCTTGAAAACATTATTGTATGTGAAAGCTTAAAAAGCATTGAAAAACCGGCTTTGTATGAGAATTTTCTTGAAGCTAGTTTCCTATTCTAATTTTTAGTATGTGTTTCTCAGTTCAAAATGTCATGAATGCTTTTAGACATATGGCAAGCTATATTTCAAGCATCAATCCAAAGGAGTTCAAGCAAAAAAGTGAAATCAAGTGGTGCAAAAGCCACTCCAAATTAGAGCTGCCTAGAATTAGAATGCCCCCCAAAAAACTATTTCTCATTTTAAACCTTATACTCTCACAATCTGTGCAATAAATATCTTTCATCTTTTTACCACATTATAATGAAGTAGTGTACTACTAGATCTTACGATAAATTGCACCAATATTTCATTTTCAATTTTTTTGCCTTTGCTATCAAGACAACCCATTTTGAGTATTTTTTGGTGAAACATTGTCACAGAACTTTAGGGATTAAGGGACTTCCCCAATTGATTTTAATTGTTTTTCCTTATTTTCACTTAGAAAGTTTGAAAATAAAGGCTACATGTTAGGTATACAACTTTCCATGCAATTTTTTTGACAAGATGGGCCTTTCATTTTGTTTAATAAAATAAACTTTGTAGGGCTCTAAAATAGCTTTGCATATCAAATTTGTAGGGCCCACTCTAAAGTACAAAGATCCTCTAATGTCCTTGTCCACAATAGGGTTTTTAACTGACGTTCTTTAGATAAAGCTACTCTTCATTACTTGCAAAGTAAATATCAAACCCAAAATTTCTTAAAAATGTGGATCAATGCATTTCTAATGTGTCCAAATCCTTTCTAAACATTTGAACATTTTGGTTTTCCATTTGCATGAATACATTACCAAAATTGGTTTTGTTGAATTGTTTTTAGAACAAATATTAATACGGTTCTAGTATCTACTATGATGGCTTAATCTTTGTTTGTAATCTTGAAACTCTTAGACTTCCTCTATTTTAATTTGAAATAAAATAGATTTTATGAGTGTGTACCCCTAATGTCATAAGGCTTTTTTTCTTTAAAAATTAAATCAAGTATGCTGTTTTTATTGCAAAGTACAAGTCTTTAAAAATCATTTTTTTTGCATATTTAACTAAGAAGATATTGCACTAGACTAATATATTGATGTGTGGCCAAATTTTCAAAAAAAAAATCACCACATGCATTGCAAAATTTATGCATTATTTTTATTATAAATAATAAAAATAAATTGCACTTTACCTATCCACATTTAAGGCTTTCAATCTTATTAGCTTAAAAGTTTTGCACTCCATATGTTGAGTTCAACTTTTTTTAATGTTGACATAAAACATAATACTTTTTAAGAGAAAAAAAATGTTGAGCAATTCATCTATTACTTCAAAAGTTCATAGACCAACTTTTTGCTCAAAGGGCAGATGCTAGAGTAGTCTTTGATTGGATAGTCATACTTGTTCAAAAGCATTTGGTCAAGGTGAAAGAACCAAAATATCGTCCACCATGGCCACAAGTTTGAGTTGTCATGTATTATTGTCAAAATAATAAAGAAACATTCAAGGTGGACATTGTTGTTTTTATTCTAAAAAAACTATTCTTTTAAGATATTTAGAAGATGGTGTCAAATTGCCAATAGTAAAGGCACACATGAAAATTGATTCTATGTTGCTCATGTGTATTGCAAAATAAGCACGAGGAGTGCACTCCTTTTTTTTTTTAATTGTACATGTGCAATCAAACGAAGGGTTATTATAATTGCCTTGATCTTAAATTTTTGACATGGCTTTATAAAAAGTAAGCATCATTGAAATGGGTGTAGACTCCTTATAAATAATGAAGGGTAGGGCATAACAATGAGAATAATAATTTTTTTAGTTGTACAATAGCCTTGCCAATATTCAAAAAACAAAATCTACACTTTTATTGGATGTACTTTAATTATTTAATGGTTAGCTAAAGTATCCCATGTTTTGAGTATGACAAAGTATCCCATGTTTGATCCCTGTCCAAGTATCCAATGTCAGCTATTTTCATCTAAACTCATTTCTCCATGCTAATGCAATACAAAAAAATATTACTCCATAGTAGGTTTTGTCATTTGGTTAGACATATGCTAGGGTTAAAAGGGGCTTGTGGTTGAAGTGGAACAGGTTTTAGTACTTTTTCCTTCCTCCTATATTGAATTTACAAATCTGCTTTTAGGTGTACTATATGCTTTTCCATGCTTTCTATTTTCTCTCAAGTTCTTGTTTGAAGTATTATGTGATTGGTTAAAATTTATGTTTTGAAGTGTTTGGTTTTTGATTATATGTGTGTAACTTCATTTGTGTCATTGTATATTTATAATGAACATAAGGTATACAAAAATATCACAAGAACTTAATTCAAATGAAGCCTAGGGTACATGAAATTGTCAAAATATAGAAATTTAGGTAAATATAGCCCTATAGAAATCAATTTTTTTACCTACATAGCCCCCATTTTTTAGGGGCTTGAATGCACGCTACCAACAAACAGCATGTACACTGCACTCCCTGTGAAAATAATGTTTAGCACTTACAAAACAAGGATTGGAGCATGACTAATGTGGTTACATGAAGTTACAAATTTTGATGCTTGTGGATAAGCCTTCTTGGTCATGCAAAAAGAGTGCATTTTGCCAAGTATTTTGCATTGCATGTAATATTATTTAAAAAGAGCTTATTCAATGGTAAAAGTTTACTACATGAACTCCTAATGTCCCTTTGATGAGCAATATAGATTTTAATATGGCTTGTACAATCTCAGCTTTTTTTTTGATTTGTTGAAACTTTTGAAAGATAAAACAAAATGCTACCTTTTCTATATATATATATATATATATATATATATATATATATATATATATTTATTGCCAATTTTAGTCAAACAACACATGTCATGCCATTGAAGCCCAAAATGGAATTTACAGCAAACGCTTTTAATTTACATATATATATATTTGATAAATAGTGGGTTTTCTCAAAAAAAAAACATTTGTTATTGTATAAATTGCAAGAGTGATAGAGAAATTATGGACTAATTGATTTTCAAAACATGTTTTCAAAAAAAAAAAGTTTGTTTTGTTCCAAATGCTATATTGACATTAATTTAGATGGTTCAACTACCTTGAAGGAACAATCTTACCATATGGGCTAATTTGTATCAATTCCATTTTAAAATTGTCAACAATTTAGTTTTTCATTTGACCAACTGGCAATTTTCTAGAGGATGCTTTTTTCTAGACCTTCAATTGAGTTTTTCAATATAAGTATTTTTAAAATAAAATGAGTGGTGTACAAATTTTAAGCTAAGAATATTCCATTAGAAAAAACAAACTAGGATAGAAGGTTCCTAATAGAAAATTGATAATAAAAGGCTAAAATTAGAAGGCTATGAACATGAGGACAAAATAAAAAAATTCAAAGTAAAAGGCTAATAAGATACATATAATACCTTGTTAGTAAACAAACCTTTTTATAATTGTGTTTTTGCTAGGATAGAGTCCTTGGACAAAGGTCGTAGTCTTTTTTTAAACCCCTCCCACACATTCAATTTTTCATCAAATTTTAAAATGATTACATATTTGAAAAGCTAGCTAAGGGGGATAAAATGTGTAAGAATTTAAAAAGTAGATTGTTCCTAGCTAATTCATGCTTTTAATCCATGTCAAATGCACTTTTGCACAAATGAGTATGCTGTATTTATCAACTTTTATCAACATCATCAACACCTTTGTGGTTTTTCAACCTTTTGAAACTTGAAATTGTCTCAACTTAAGCAAGCTTGTTATACATTGGGAATAGATTGAGAATAAATTGATGGTAAATTGTTGACAAACTTGTAGTGATTTTAAAACATTTAAATTATAATTGGATAATTTTTTCAAATGTTTTTTCAAATACTTCTCCTAATTAGATTTACATCAAAAATTAACAAAAATTACTCTTTTATCTAGGCTTTTCAAATATGTAATTAGTTTTGGATTTAGTAAAGTATTTATTATATGAGAAAACTACAAAAAAAGGACTATGAATTTATGTCTAAGACTAATTTCATCTAAGATTCACATTACATACAAGTAATTTATAATAATTCAAGTAGATCTCTTGGCACAAAGACATGTATTTCATTGCTTGTATTGACTAGTCATGGCAACAACAATAGAAAATTCAATGCACACACTCTATGAAATAATTATTACCGGAGTAATTTTTAAACCCTCAAATATTGATTTTTTTGCATTTCATCATCTACCAAGTTTTCATACATAGAAGTTTAACATCCATTAGTTATGTTGCAAGACATAGCTTTGAGTTTTTTATTCTTATAATTATTCTTGCAAAGACAATGAGAGTGGGTTTCAATTAGTACATCCAAAGATTAAAAAGAAGCATGCTGATCATGATGCCAAAAGAGAGAAGAAACAACAAATTGCTTCAACAAGCAAGCCATTAGAAACTTATTTTTGTACTTAATGCTCAAGAAAAAAATATTATAATAAATTAGTATTTTTTTAAATCTTCATCTACAAAACACTTTTGAAAAACAAGCATGGGTTTTATAAAGTATTCTTCATCTAGCAATCAACACAAAGGATACAAGAGACCCAACCAAAAATTTATCAAATTTTCAACATGCTTTTAATAATGTAAAAGGTAACCAATTTCAAGATGACTCATTAACAATACCTGTAGAGCATATCATCTTAAACACCTTCATAAATCCATTGAAAAAAATCTTAATTTGAAGCTCTTGGAATAGTGTAATTTCTCCTAGACTCAAATAACAACTCATTTACAAATTAAGCAAAAATACTTAAAATTTTAATTCATAACACTTAAGACATAAGTGTTGGTGAAATTTCCTTGAGCTCTAACTTTCATAACTATAGCATAGGAAAATTAATGAAAATGCTCCTTTATCATTGCAATGACACATTAGAAGAGTTTTGTTTCCCAAAGTCTTTTGGAGATATGAATCAATTGTGTAAAAGCATGGGTATGTTTAAACCTTCTTGCTATAATCTATGCACAAGAACAACAAATATTCCATGAGCATGTTTTAATGGAACCACCTACTAGAGAGGAAGATGATAGAAAAAATTGCAGCATATGTGGAAAGTTAAAGAAAGATATTTCATCCTTTGATATTCTACTAATCATGGAGCAATTATCAATGCTATGCAAATCCAAGATTTTTTGTTGCAAATTTCTTATTATTTGAAAAGCTAAAGATAGATGGTTGGACTAAGTGGTTGATGATTTCCAAGAGTTTATTCATGATTTTTGAGATGGTGCAAACGTGAGATGTTGGGGTGCTTTTGGAATCTTGTGAAACAATATGTATTAATTGCCACATGCTTTACATGTAACACAAAGTATGCCACTTTTCCACAAAGTGAATGGTCAATAAAGCTAAATAAATGTTTGTGTGAAGGTGCCAAACATATGTATTTGTTTGTTTTCATTGCTCACATTGCATCAATGCCTCACCAATTACATATGGTCAAGGTAGCTTTTTTATTTGCATTTTATGATTTATAATATATTAATAAAAATCCCACTTTTTTTAAAAACCTTCTTCTATTCTGGCAAACCAAAGTCTTTTTTGGTCAAATTGGAGTCAATCGCAAGGAACAAATGATAATAGAATATGAATTTCATGTTAATTAAAATATATTTCTGAAAAACTAAAAATTTCATTTTTGAAAATGAAGAGAAATTCAAGAAATTTCAATTTAATTAGCACATTGAGATGGATTTTAGCCAACAAGAATATTATATAAGAATTGTTGGACATTAGAAAGAACTATCTTAAACAATGGTAAGACATCATTTACTAAACCATTGCCTCTGATATTAATTCTTTTATCATCAATAATGTTACATAAGTTCATAAAATTCAATGTCATGAATTATTTTTTGACCCTTGTCATTGATGAAATGGAAAAAAACTATATTGAAAGATTTCAAGTTGAACGGTCATATGATCCTCAAAAAGTTCATCAAAGTTCCATTCACTTATAATCCAAACACTTATTTCATACACTAAATGTTATATATGTATGCATATTTTGATTTTATGCACATCCTCATTCATATTATGTTCTTTTTCAATCTATCAAATTTTATTTTATGTTCAAATTTTTTATTCATTTTCAAATTTTTATATTGAATTTAAACACTTATTACACATGGTTTTCCAAAAAATCAAATTTATTATGTAGTTAATTGATAATGCAATTTTCACTAAATATATATTATACTATATTTGTAGACATTAGGATTTATATCACATTGTTCATCTTCACTAATGACCACCATAATCTTACTCAATGTAAAGTATGAATTTAAGAGATGGTAAATATAGTTTTTATTGTTAATGTTATATTCCACAAGAATTAAAAGACAATAACAATTAGCATTTAGAAAAAGTTTTGATCTTAATCTAGTTGTAAGTCCACCCAAATCAATTCATGATTTGCACACAAGATTGAATTCAAAGATAAAAGCCCCAACATGTGACCAACGTTCAATATTATTAAAATTTTCAATTATCACTTTTTTTATAATTGTTACAATATTTGCAAACTTCACTACATAATATGCTATTAATCAAGATCATTGTTGTGAACATTAATATTTACAAAATATTTAATTTTAGAACTACTTGCATTTGTAATTTATTTACTAATATTATTTGAGGTATTTTTTTATTGCAATTGTTTTGCATACATATATCACTAGAAAATTACCATTGTGGCATTTGCATGCACTATATGGATTTAGTTTGTCTCAAAATTTAGTATTTGAGAAAATGCATTGTATATCTTTAAATTTATTTAAAACATGTATTGAAGAATTCATAAACACATATGGAAGAAAATTAGTGATTTTAAGTTAGAAAAACTATTAGCAAAGAAATTGCTACTCAATTGAAAACTATGATAGAAAGATGGCCTTAAGTTCTTACCTCTTGTTTCAAATAGTTCAAAGCAAAATAATATGAATTATGTGTATTGTGATGATTTTGTAACATTATAACCCACATTAAAATGATTTTAATTCTAAAATAATTCATATTGGATTAGTTTTGGTAAATATTGGAAGACTATATTATTCTTACAATTGTGGACATGGATGATCAATGAATGACATTAACATAGCAAGAGATCTTTATAAAGTTTGGAGAGAACTTTGCATCAATCATGGAAAATAAAGACAACTGGTTTTAAAACACGTCATTTGCAATGAGCATTTAATACATGATATGTTATAATATGGGTCACGAGGTGTTTATTGGTGCTACAAGTTTGAATGTAAAGTGAGTTCTTACATGCAAACAAGCAAATATACAAATTATTACTTTTATGATGTAAGTTTTGCATTACATTATATTTAAATTTTATTCACAAGTACAACCTCACAAATAAACCACCAGATTGATGGATGGCACTCTGAAGATCAAACATTGCTTGTAGTTCATAGGAAATTATAAACATCTTTGATGTATCTTTTTCATGGCAGAGCCATTGTACCGTAAAAGTTTTTTTTGTAGCAAAAAACTATGCTCAAGTAAAAATATGAATCTTTAGTACTACCTTTGGATTGTACTTGCAAAAATATGATTGGACAAAAAAACGTATTATTTGGACAAAAACAAAGAAATAGATTGACATCACAAGCTTTTGGAGTATTTGATTCATTGCAAATTCACTACAAAAAAGACAATGCTTCTTGCAATGCTTAGAATAGAGATGTTAACATACTAGATTGGTTATTGTGTCCATTTTGAGCTAATATATTAAAATGTCACTAATGTCAATTGGAGGATATTGTGATTGTAAAATATTGTACAATTCATTTTCTAAAAGCAATTATAATATTATTTTTTTGTGCATGAGATAGATGCAAAGCTCAATGTGTTATTTGCTACAAAATATTTTGAAATGCTTTGACGTAGTGACAATAATACATTATTTCATCTTACTACAAACATGACATTAATGAAGAAGCTTATGCAACAACGTGTGGAATTGATAATTTACTTAGTCTCTTATGTGTTACATAAATTCATTTTATTGCTTTTTATAGGCAATGAAAATTGGAGAAAAATAACACATATATGGATTATAAATTAGAAAACCAACTCTACACATGTTATTTTGTTTGAAATATACATTTTTTAAAACTATCATTTCTTTCATTTTGTTATACATTAGCACTTCTTTGCAATTTACTACATTTATTGCTGTTATAACTTTTTTTTTCTTAATTATTAAGCATCTACACTACATTTTTTGAGAAATATTTCATAAACATCTCACATTCTTAATTATATTGAATCTTAATTTTATATACATATATATATATATATATATATATATATATATATATATAAAATATTGTTAAACCAATTTACATGAAATTTTTTATAATAATTAAAATTTTATTAATGAAATTCTTTAAATACAAAAGTTATTTTTGCAATTGCCTAATAAACACATTTATTTTCCTTCAATAGTGTACATTGCAATTTTAAACTTTAAAATTTCATAAATAATTCAATTTCAATATTTATAAAAAATTGTTGGACGAAAATGTGGAAGACAACAACTACATAATTTAAAGAAAAATTCCATTTTTATTTTAAAATAAAAAATAGGCAAAATACAATGGTAACTACAAAAATAAAGCATGACATTATTGAACTATGTGTACTTATAATTGTGAAGAGGGAAGCAACATTTCATTTGTTTTATATAAAATTAGTAATGAGACCCGTCATTCCAACGGAGGGCATGAATGCAATTTTAAAAAATGAATGTGTGCACAACCTATGTCTTTTCTCTACCTTTTATTATTCCTCCATTAATTTCAAATTTTGAGAAATGTAGAGGCATAGAAAGCCTCAAGTTTATAATACTTTAAAATATCAAATTCAAAAAATTCCAATAACTTTGGCAATTTATTCCAATGACTTTTCACAATTCCAATGTCTTTTCACCATTCACATGCTTTTTCCTCTCCCTTTGTGATGTTTCACCCCCTCTTTGGATGCCTTTTCCTCTCCAATGAGACAATTACCAATACTAGAAGAAAAAACTGTCCTAAACAACTGGTTCACGACAACTCAAATGTCCTAAACGACTATACAATGACTCAATTACAATTGTTTAGGTCTTTTGCAGTCATTGTGCACCAGCCGTTTAGGACAAGATTTCTTCTAGTGCAAGTAGTAATAAGTAAAAGGATTGCGGTAAAAGGATTGCCAAATGGGTAAATCGTATTCTATTATAGATATAGATTCATCCTAATAAATGTTGAAATTAAATTTCCAACAACTTATTGGTGAAAATGTGCACTTATGCATTTCTTTGAAATTTGTTGCTAAAAATAATGATTTTATACTTATTTCAATTTCACTATCTATGACATACATTTAAGATGAGTAGACAAAAACCAAAAGAGCAAACACGTTTGTTTTGGTATTTTATTTGTTGTACAATTTTCAAAAAAATTGAAGCAACAAATAAGAATTCCAAAGCTAACCATCACATAAACTCAATGGTTGAGATGTTTTTCATAGTCCTTCCAAAAATTGCCAATGCTTGTTTTTTGAGCCACCTAATTTCAATATATTTATTGCATGTTGTAGTACATTAGGCAATGTACGTCCACATCCATTAGTATTTTAAGAAACCAATATGTGTGTGCTTAAAAGAAATTATATATACAAAAAAACACATTGATTATTGATTTGAGTGGAGTTTCAAGATCTTTAATGAATCAAAGGCTTTAGATCTTGGAGAGATCACTAGCCTATGTTTTAGAAACCACGTGAGTTAAAAGATAGGTTCCATTTAATTCAAAGGACTTTTTTTTCATATAATATGTAAAGCTACTATAGGGTTCATGAAATACTATATATTTTAGTACATATAAATTAGATTATGTAAAAACATTAGGTAGTAGGACTTCTTACTAATAAATTAGCCTTGACAAATATGGGTTGTACATTTTTTTAGTGTTGTTTATTGCTCTCCATAATAAATTGTTTTAAATACATGCCATAGAATTGAGAAATATCTAAAACTTGTTAATAGAATTTCCACTTGGACAACAGCCCTTTAATTTATATGCTTATTATTGGTTTCATGGGAATACCATGTGTGTATATGTAATAGAAAGATTTTTTTTGATGAATAATGGAAATAGGATAAAATTGAACAAACCAAATTTACACATAAAATAGCCCTATTTAAAAACCAAATGAATTAATTTATAATAAAACATAGGGTACCAGAATATGACTCGCATAGCTATTTATATAAAAATACAACCATTTTAAATACCATATTTTAAATAAATAGGCCTACATCAAATACCCTCTTAACTCACGTGTATACCATAAAATTACAAGGAGTGATCTCCCCAAGCTTTAGATTTCTTTTATTATCATAGATGATTTGACACTTCCAATTTATAATATTGTTGCATTCATTTTAATAGGTTTGAAGATATTTTTTGTATTACACAATTAGTTCAAATCATCTTAAAATGTAATTAGCCACCAAAGTGTTTTTCTTTTGAATCCAAGATATTTGTGCATAAAGGCTTGGAATAATGTCTATCATGTGTTTGATGCTTGTTTGATGGGATGCCAATTGTTTTTCTGCACGTAGGGGTTCAATGTGAACACGTAGTGTAGTTTTTTTCTTTGTGCAAGATCTTTGAGGCATAGCCTAAATATCAACTTAGATGCAAACCGCAATTTTTGAAGCATTTTAGAGGCTGCACAAGTGAGTAGAGAATTCCAACCCTAAGGTTAGCGTAATATAAGAGTATTGGTATTGTTCAAGGTCCCACCACAATGGCCAGTAAACATGCAAACTAAAATACCAGTATCCATTCAAACTGATGTAAAAATTGTTTCTTAATTGCACACAAATCAAAATAATAGTTTCTTTAATTTTTTTTGAAAAAGGACACTTGTAGTTTTTATGGGGTTTTTGAGATTACATGACTCTAAAGCGTCATGTAAGTGAATCCTCTAGTTGCTGTCAAAATATATAGCACTCTTTCCAACTTTAAAACCGTACGCATATTAAAACAATGAATTTGTTAATCATTTTGCAAATGCAAGCAATAAAGGACCAAGATTTTGGCCTCTCAACCCTTCACACTAGAGGCCAAAGTCCAAAGTTTGTCACCCTCTAAATTGTTTACAAAGCATCATTTTTTCATACAAAGCAATGACCTCTCAAAAGAAGTTCGGGTCAAGCAAAAATGGAGACCCAAACTTTGGTCAAGAGGACATCATTTTTTTTTCATGAAATCGTTAAAAATTGACAAGATCTTGACCATTAGATTGGAAAATCAAGCAAATGTTATGGGTTTGCACTTTGGGCTTGGCCTTTGGAAGCTTTAAAGTATGGCTGTTCAAGGCAGAGGCTATGGAAGTTCATTGCCAAGAGTTTGAACTTTGAACTTGACTTTTGGACTTGACCTTTGGAAGCTTCATGTTGAGGTTGACCAAAGGTTTCAAAAAATATATATATTGCCTATTTTCATCCCATTTCTTTAGCCTCCCAAAAATAAATCCGAACACTCAATCCCATACTGCTACCCCACAATTTTACTACAAATGTCCTAATTCCAAACCTTTTTTTCTACACAAAGAGTGAATTTCTTCAAAAAAATCCTTCTTACAGGCTTGAAGTGGTTTTTAAATAATTTTATAATACATAAAAAACCCATGCGCCACTACAGCAGTAGCCAATTAGCTTATCATTCTTGTAGCAAAAAAACATACTAACCACGTTAGTATAGATCACAAATTCTCCAACAATTTTTGGAAGAATCCATAAACTACAGATGTACAAATTACATAACTTCTAAAATTTTATTCAACACATAGGCATTTTTTAAATTTTGACTTACTGAAGAAAAAAAACTAGAACCTTACAAAACTACCACCGCAACAAGCATTTTATGATATATTTAAATTTCTAACATCTTCATCACAATTAGGATGTTTTGTATTAATATTAGCAGGCTAATATGAATCTCTATCACCAAATAATATTGGCTCCTCTAGAATACCTCCATGCTCATTTTATACCATAATGGACCTATACTGAGTGGATAGATTTTGTTCAGGTCTCATGTGCCTCCATAATTGATTATTTCAAAGCACTTTTCTTACCATTTCAAAACTCTATCATAAAATAAAACACATTGAATTTAGATACGAAAACACAAAACCTCACAAATAAGGACACAATTTTTATAGAAATTATAAGTAGGATCACATCCTTGATTTTGTTATTGCTTCTCTTTACCAATTGCTTGTTCATCACCCAACCTTTGTTACTCTTAAGAATTTCTCTCTAGGAGCCCACTCAAATGTGTAAGTGTTGTATCCTTACTACCGGTATATTGTTTGTCACACTTGATAATCCAATGCATTTTTCTTCTGTGGCTCAAGATGCAAAGCTTCTCCAATCAAATCTTCTTAGATCCAAGATTTTGCTAAATAATAAGACAATAACAATATTATAGCTATGTTGCTACTTGTAATCACTTTTTTGATCGCACACCCTTAGTTATAGATTCCCCTTGAGTTTACAAACACTCAACTTAGATAATATGAACAAACAAATCCTGTATCTCTTTAATATTAGATAGCCTCAAACTTCAAAGATGGGACATTGATCCACTCATGCACATCAATACTTGTGCTTAGGCCATGTACCAGAAATAGTCAACAAATGTTATACACAAATCACTCAACATATCCAAAATTTATTTTTTAACAAGTTTTTAACATCAACACCATTGCCATTAAATACCCTATGGACACTTCACTGACTAAAAGGTAGGTAGAAAGCAATCAACCACCCTTATTACAAAAACCCCTAATATTACCAAATCCATCTCAAAACCCCATACCTATAAATTTTATGCATAATTTTCAACTACAAAGTACAGTACTTACAAAAACAGTAAAACCTTAAATTAACAAACTCTTAGGTCAATCCACCATCAATTTAGTTTAGTTATAACTTACTCTAAAGTGAAGAAATTCAATCAAAGTACAAATTGCATTTCACCAAATCAAGTCTCTCAACAAATAAAATTCTTCCTTCATGGCAAAATAAAAGTCTTCTCTTTTAGGGGGTGTAAGAAGTAAGGTTGTGTTCCTTCTTAATTGTTCTCTTTCAAATAATTCGACACAATTTAATTGATACAAGATCTCATTACAATATTTGAAGCTTAAATGACAACACTCTTTTGCAAACAAGCAGCTACACTACAAGAGGCTTTATCCTTATAGCACTCACTTGTTTTTCAAGTAAGATACTTAAGACTTCCTCGAGGTAGCTTCTTTTGATGCAAAACCTCCTCGTTTGCAATCCACAGCCAATAAGTACGTAGATTCCCTTGAGAGTCCGCTTGATGGGTTCACGCCATTCCTTACTCCAAAAGAAGCCCTCATAAAATTCTAATAAACATGTAACTAAAATATAGATACTCATTGAAAATGTTCTACATTCATCGCAGAAAGCAGCACACAAGGACATAGGATGGCCTGTAATGTCGTCATGTAACATTTGCATACGATTTTAAAAATGCCCTTTCTGGACTGTGAAGGATCTGCCTACACTTACAACAATCATAGCTGTCAGCAGAAAAAAAAACCGAGGTTTTCCATCTATTCTCTGAGGCAAAGTCTTTCACTTGGATTTCTAGCTCAAAGCAGGCGGATATAAGGAATTATCTACGCTATGTAGGAAATGTCAGCAACGTTATACACTCCCGTTCAATCCGACAATCCAAAAATGTGGTATCAACAATATACAAAAGGGTACAGGATTCTCATCAATGTGATAAGAGAAACTCGCAAATTTCAAAATCTTTCGAACGTGGCCCCACCAAACGTGGGTGTCAGTATTCTGAATAGCCCGTCTGGATTGTCTGTATGCACCTGCTCATGTACAGTGTTCCCCTTGTCAGCCCCAAATACATGCTCTAGAAATATACTTATTAGCATTTGAGGTGAAGAATATGATTGCCACTCTAGTATCAGGTTTTGAAATTCTAAAGTGCAAGTCTTTTGAACACAATCCGTGATGCAATGAGAGGCTCTGTTCCAACAAAGCTACGAGAAGCTTTAGTGTAATTGCACTTTAGAAGTAGTTTGTTTCATGTTAAGGACTAAAGCTCCATTATGAGGGTGGCAGCAAACATTCTATAGACGAATCCATTGAAACTTTCTCAGTTTGACGAAGATGTGGCTTGTACTGATGCAATGCAAAAACGAGCAAAATACAGAAAGAAAAACGTACCCAATGTCCCGCATCCTCAAGTACATGCATCTGCACTCCGGCACCTTCAGTGGAGGCAATCTGTTCAGCAATGTGAATTCTCTGCACATCTTCAAGAGCCCAACGATGCAAACTTCGCTCAGCTCTTAAAAAGTTGATATGGACCCCCGTTGGAACGTCGTCTACTAATGGCCTGTCGATTTCAACCAAAATTTGGGATCAGTACTATCCTGTGCGCACGTTTCTTTTGACATCAGAAGAAAAGCAACGGCAAATGTTTGCTCAGGTGACACTTGTGGCTTGAGCTAAAAAAAATCCAGTACTTTGCAGAGTACGGTGAAGAGTTTACCATAAGTTTGTGTCTTCATAAGATTTGTACATTTCAGCTATTCCCTCTAGATCAAACACCCATTTGTATCCTGGGATGCCTCCCTGACTCACTGTTGTGGTAGCTTTCAAGTTGGTTGTCATCCACTGTGCAAACCACAAGACTAAAGTTTGAGAAACTGGGCATCAGGTAAAAGGTACTATAACCCAACAACCGCAACTCTATTCACATGTTGTACGTGCTGGTAAGTGACATGTTTATGACCACTAATATCTGATTAAAAATAGGGTTTACTGGTGTCACATGCACTGGTCTACAACCTCCCACTTTGAAATTGCATAAGAAAGCCATGAATAGTGATGAAAATTTGGATCTCGACAGACTTGACTTTCACAGCCAAAGATCTCTCCACAGCTTCCAAAAAACACGCACTCCCACATATGCTAAAGTGTTAAAAGTGATGCAAATAGTATCCTTTACACACGATTATCTATACTTCCATAAATCAGGAGATTTTCAATAGAAAGAAATCCTTTTCTAGAATAGACTCATTTTCAAGCGGAGAGAAAGGCGAATTTCTAAACCTGGGCAACGCCTGCAGAAAATCCCTTGTGGGCGAGGGCATCGAGCAAAGCTCTTCTTGAGGGAAGCTGGATTGTGCAAGCAGCAAGAAATTTGAAATTAGGCATATGTCAGTAATGAAGACAATCATGTTTAGCAAAAAAGCGAGAATAGCTGTAATTGTGAAGCTCTCTGAAGATCAATAGTAAGAATGAAGTATTACCATTGACGGCATCTGACGAAGAGCTGTAATCAATTCCCCAGGATGGTCCTCCCCGTCTCCACCAGAGCGGACTTTGCCAGGAGTGGCATCTAACACCCAGACCTACACCGTACCATTTGATCTGTGAGATTCTAATTAACATATCAACTTGAAAAAAAACTGCAAATCTTACACGTCATTAAAACTTCTAAGTCTACTGCGTCACTCGAGTAACATGAAGCCTAGAACTACTGGAGATTCATTGGAGGAATGCAGAGGAAGTTGGTATCAAACATACTCGAACAGGGCGTGCCAAAGGCTTGGCTGCTTGATCCACCATGCTCAGGGCCACTGCAAAGATCCAGAATTCCACATGAGGATAATTCCATGGAGACGTCTAACCCTACAAAAAGAGCTAGCTGAGGTTCTAGTGGGATTAAGCCAGAAAGGTCCAAGGTTTTGTGATTTGAAAATGACCGATTCAACTGATCATATTGAGGTAAGTATAATTCAGCTGGGCCAGAAAATTTATCACCAAAGATCAAGTGAAGAACGGTTCATATATTGATCGAAAATCGATTAAAATTGGATAAAAGAAAGCCCCCGCATTAGCTATTATTACAGTTACTTTGCATACACCAGCTTTTTCCTAATGCGTTTCATTCACCAAAACGGACTTTCCTTTTGAGGGAAGGCAAAGTTAAGTGAAGAGAAGGACGCACCTTTGCCCCCAAAACTATGTCCTATCAGAACACGAGGAGTGAGCCTCAACTGCCCCATCTGTAATGAACCAAACATGAACGTATTTACATACAAAATCGATAGCAACCACCACAATGCGCCCAAACAGATTAAAAAAAACAAGGATTGACAGCAGTGAAAGGATTAAAAATAAAATAAAATAACATCTGGTAGGGGGTAGATACCAAAGGCCAGTTTTAAGGGCATACCAGTTGCAGAACATCACGTGCAGCAGTCGCCACAGAGTGAGGTCCACGCTTCTTCAAAGAAGCTGATTCACCGTGGCATCGGATATCTACTAAAAGAAACTGTAACACCCACATAAACAAACTAAGCATTTCATTCCGTGCTACACGTTCACATAATCTGAATACAAGCCAGTTCAATCGTCCTATCAAAGACGGTCAGACTTTCAAAAGAAAAGCTACAAGAAGAAACCTGACTACACAATTAACTGAAAACCCAAGGATTTTGCACCTCAAAAAGGGCATGCTGGAATATTCATTTAAGATAATTAAATTTGAGTCACTAAGAAGTTTGACAAAGCAAATTCAGCAACTAAGCCGTAACCACAACGAAGTTCATTTAAGCAGTATTACAAAACAACTAATAGAATAGGCCAATCACCTGCCAAGTTGGAAACGCCTGAGCAAGCCTTTTAGCGAAGGATACTGCATATTGGCATCAAAGAAACGTATTAGAAGTCGATTCCTTTGCAAGCATCTGTATGCTCAGATGAACCTCAAAAGATACCTCCATAATGGGAATTCCGTGTTCCAAGACTAACTGTGTCACTCTGTCCTTAACTGGGCAGAAGGAAGGGTAAAATTCCAAACCCTAATTCTTCATGTGAGCCCTTTGATCCACCAAAACACAGAAGTTCAGGCTCAACAACTAATGAGACAGCTTGACATTTTGTCCAAGTCTAACAGCTCTAGAAGGTTATACAGTCTTTAATACAAGATGTAACGCACGCCATAAAATCAGCTGTGTAGGGAGAAGATCACGGGCAAGTGGATGACATGGCAATGGCATTGCAGTAGAACTTAAGGAGGAAGGCCTGGGTACAAGAAATTTACCCCAATTTCGACGTCCTCCTAAAATGCCGTGCAAAAGGACAGCAGTTGGTGGTTCAGGAGTTGCTCGGTCTCGTGCCTCGGTCCACCGAGCCTGATTCAACTCTTCTCCCAAGTCAGAATGACTCTATGCAGTAATGAGTTTCTACTTAATTGCACCAAATACTAAAAATGGACGAAACGATGCAATCTTACTTAACCTTCTACATAACCAAGTCAATGCTAAACCACGGAACTAGGTCTTAAACAACGCCCGTGTATTATCACACTGCACGTCACATTTGGACTACTGTAAGTGGATTGAAAAGCTTCCTGATTATAACTTGGAGATTTCGATGTTTGGAGTGTATTTGTTATTAATATGGTCCTCTTCTGTGTTTGATCATACTAATTCGTATTATGCCAAATAAAACATCTGAACACTTCAGTACTAACGAAAACATACGTTATTGCATTCATGAGAAATAGGTTACAGAACATACCAAAGCACCTTGTACAAGCTCATAGCCCTGCACCCACATCCACCCAAGACAAATATCGATGAGAGTCTGAATAGTGCCAGAAAATACCTCAAACGAAATATACGAAAGAGAAACTAAGAGAGTAGCCAGGACGTTACTCTGCTCCGTAGGGTTTGTGAATTCGGCAGGTTTTCCATGAGCACCTTGAAGTCAAGATGGGAAGTCTTCATTCCGGGGTAGTCAAAGCAAAAAGAAACCCGGTGGCATGCTAGGTTTCCTCTTCCGAATCGTCTAAGGGAACAAACTAGGCATTGGAAACCTTAATAGAAGTTAGAGAAAAGAAAGAGAAAGATGAACTCACCAATGCTTTACTAGGCTTGTCCACTGGTGGAGGTCTGGTGACAAACGGCCTTTCCTCCGTCAACGTCGCGTGAACGGACGCCATGCTTCTTGCTCCCCTCCTTCGCATTGCGACATTCTCTGACCAAGGTGACCAGCAGCTAAGAAATTCATTCTACAAAACCACCCAGTAGAGTCACACAATTGGTACCAACAATATACAACGTTCTAGAATTGCCCTGTAAGACCAACATCCTCTACACAAATCCTTCTTTCTCACATACAAAAATTCTCTTCGACTCCATTCTTCGTTCTCTCCAGTATCTCCCCACTACTCCCACACAAATCTACACGAAGATTTTCCTCTTTCTTTCCACAAGGATGATCTTCCAATTAGCTCGAAAGTGTTACCAATGTCCACCAATTTACCCCAATGCCATCATGGAAATGATCCAATAAAAATCCAGACACCAGATTGAGACTCCTATCAGCACAATTTAAGTTTTTAAACTTCCAAAAGATACAGTTTTACAAAGACATCCACTCCCGAGTACATGAAAAGCAGAGACAATCCAACACTAAGTGGAATTGAGAGAGCGAAGCGAGATTGAGAAGGTGAGAGCTTGAGAGAGAGAGAGAGAGAGAGAGAGAGAGAGAGAGAGAGAGAGAGAGAGAGAGAGAGAGAGAGAGAGAGAGAGAGAGAGAGAGAGAGAGAGAGAGAGAAGCTCCCATAAATTATTCCAAAATACTATTGATTAAGAGGAATGATCAACCAACCTCAAAACGGCTGCGAAGGAGCTGTGCTGAGGCACCGACGCCGGTCGTGGCATGGTGCCAGGCGGCGTGCGAGCTCCGGGTGGTGGTGTGCATGAGCATCATCGTCGTCTTGGCCGTGACGCACACAGCAGCAGACTCCCACTGAGCTTCAACTGCAAGAGAGATCCCTCATCACCGGAACTGCTACAGCAGAGCGGGCTTGCGAGCTGAAGGCAGAAGGCAAGGGGGGGGCGGTGCAGGAGATGGAGGGTGGGAGCAGGAACGGCATTGATGGTGCGGAATGAGCAATGTGTGAGGCGTGGTTGAGGCAGGTGCGAGAGAGAGGGAGAGAAGGAGACGGTCTCGGGGAGTCCGCTCTTCGCCACCAGAATCCGAGCAAAGGCAGTCATGAGGCATGAGGTGGTGGAGCGGTGTTGATGCATTTCCGACATCGGCCTTTCCGCGTTGAGTTCGTCCGGCTGCTTGGCAGCCTCTCCTTTCTTCCCTTGTCTCTCCGCCCTCTGCTCCCCCGTCTGCCCACTTCTTACTGGGGCCCCCACATGGATGAACTGGTTCATTCATCCGTGGATCATCCTGATCTTCCCCCGATTTTTACAATAGACGTTGTAGTGAAACCAATTATTCACCCTCGCTAACAAGATGTATCATTACAGTGAGGCTCAATAATATTATGTCTAAGGTATGTATACCCATAAGCGTTAAACTAAGGGTTTTGAACATGATGAGTATCAATCAATAAGCAGCTAGCAAATTATAGAATCCTATTAGGAACAGAAAAATAATAAGTTTGCATTTTAGAATGTATTATTTGGATACTATGAGAATAAGATGTGAATTTTTAAAGAGCAAACTGCCATTGCACCCATAACCACTTTCAAGATTTCATGTTCACATGTTGTACATCCTTGTCATTACATCTATTCACTTCCATAGATTTTCCAAGATTTCAGAGGTAACAGTTATGGGGACACTGACTCTTATGGGTGTACATACCTCACCAAGCATCTTGCGAAGAAGCACAACTTAGATCTGTGTGTGATAGCAGATCTTATAACAACAATACCACAACTGGTACCGTAACAATCAAAATGGTTGGCACCATCTTTAGTAAGATTATATGAGCAAATGCCCAAGTCTAAATATATAATTGCTATAGGAGCATGTACGACCACACGATATGTGTTTAGTACAGATTCTTACAATACAGTTTGTAGAGTAGATATATTAATACCTGTATATATTTGATTACTTGGATGTCCGTCAAAACCAAAGCTATTATAGAAGCTATAATAAAGCTTTGTAAAAAAGTATCGCAAGAAACATATAAAGATAAATTTAAATTTAAATAGTGAGAAAGATATTTAACATTAAATCATAAATTTAATTCTATATCTACAAACCCAAGTGGAGTGTTGGGCCCTATTCTCCAAGACTCCTTGTGTGTTAGCAATTAGTTACTCTAGGACATTCTAGCCAATACACTTTGTATATATACACATTTATCCCAAAACTTTGAAATGCCCAAGCTGAATATAAAAGTGAAATAGTTGTGACTTATTTTTACATCCAAGTGATTATTTCCTCTCTTCTTTTTTGTTAGTGAGTATCATTACCTTCCTAAACGGTTTTTTTGTTTCTTGACTTCTATTGACATGAAAATTACCCACTTTTGACCATTTGAGCATTGAGAGTGAAGTTTATGTTTCTCTTTCAACTATTGTCACTGCTTGTATTTCACAATCACTTCACAACATTCTCGTGATTTCTCATTGTATCTTTTACCCCTTTTAAAAGGGTTAGCTTACATGAAGATTAACATGATAGGTGTTGCAAGCAAAACTAAAGTTGCTCCAAATCAAATAGTTAGAGTGGTGAGCATGAGGGATGTGGCTATGGTGCACATATTGGCATATGAAAAGCTGGAGGCAAAAGGTCAATATATTGTAAATGAGGGTGTGTTACATAATGGTGATTTGGTTGCTCTATTAGCCAAACTTTACCTACACTATCTTATTGTGGCCAAGTACTTTCTTGCTTTCTCTTTTTTGAACTTTGAGTTGATTTTGACTTTCTTGTGGAAAGACCAAGAACAAGCTGCTAAAATGAAAAATTCACCTTGAAAACTACCCATTGAGTAACACTCTTCTTTTTTGTAAAAAAAATGAACGTCATAATTTCTTTTTTCCTCTTGTATGTTACTTTCTTGAAATATGGTATCATGAATGGAAATTGCTACATTTTGACTATTTGGCATTTAGGAGTTAAAAATAGTGGAGAGAGGAAAAGTACTTTTGCAATAACTTCAGTAAATGAAGTGTTTCACAATATTTTTTACTATAATGTACTTACCATGCAATGTGCATAGGTGTTGTAGGGATGCAAATGAGAAAACACCACACGTGCCTACGCATACCATCCCTATAGAGAAGCTCAAGAAACTTGGACGACATTTGAGCTGTTGGAAGATCTTAGGAGACTATCACTTGCTACAAAGACCGCAAGTTGTTGGCTTAAGTTTCTTTCCTTTCTCTACTGGAGTAGTGTGGAGGCTATCTTTTGCATCACTTTAAGTATTCTGAGATACATAGGATTGTTACTTTGGAGAACGTTGAAGAGATCGTTTTGATCATTTTGAGTCAACAAGAGCAACATATAGCATGGAAAAAAGTTTATTAGGAGTAGTTTTACTATTCACGCCTCAATTACCTTACATTTCTGGCTACATTGGTATGGAATTGCAAATACTTTGACCTTGGTATTGTGGTTTGAATCAATTTTCAGACCTTTTGTGTGAGTTGGAAAGTCGCTTGTTTACATTGTCTAACTTATACCACCAAAATACACATATGGTTCAAGGATATTCTAGGCTTGTAATCCAGACCTTGCTTCTCTCAAAGACCTTATGATTATTCTTACAATGACCAAATAATACATACAAGATTAAAATCGTCTTCAAGATGGGGACAAGACCCACAGGGATTGAAGCTAGACGCTGATCTGAAAGAACAAGTTCACAGATAAGATCAAAGTATGAGTTCGTGCTAGCTGAGGTCGGCAAAGCCAGTCCCAATATAGATCATCTGCATTGACAGTCTCTGAACCTAGCTGAGTTCAATAGAAAATAGATGGGAGAAATTTCATATCTAAAATCAATCAAAGCCATCACATGCATATATTCAAAAGATCAACTTGAGACTGAAAAACAAAATTACTGAAATACATGATGCTCGAACCACTCAATAATCATATTCATTACGCTGACGGAATCTCACAGAAACTGGTAAAAAGGCTTGCACAGTGTTTGCGTCACCCAACTGAAACTGGAGCAGTTTTTAAGTTACTTCAATTTAAGACCTCAAAATTCACACTACTGACCCCAAATCTACAGCTCTTAGAGCTTCGGGCACATGAAAAAAATACGTTATTTGACGCTTATGCCATTTTCACAAAGACGATCATTCCATTAAGGTAAAACAATGTACACTAAAATTGGCACCTAACAAAAACCTCATCCGGTAACTGGACGTTCGTCAGACAAATTACGAAAATGCACTTATCTGCTGCCACCTGACCTAGATCCCCTTCCTTTCCGCACATTATGCTTCTTCACATACGTAGAAGGGAACCACCCTGATTGACCATTGCAGAGCCCCTCTGACCAACCAGAGGATGTCACCTGGCGTACAAGAACCTCATCACCGATTAATATAGTTAGCTCCCCCACATCCTCCCCTTCAAAATCATGCGTTGCAGTTGCGTGGAAGCTCTTGCTATCAGCATCAGGAGGCTCTTTTTGCTCCTCAAGAACAAAATTGTTTTCCCGCAAGCTGTGTTTCTCTTCCTCATAGCTATGATTCTTTTCCTGAATTTTATCATAGTTTTCCTGCGTTTTATGATTGTATTCCCGCAAGCTACGATCATCTGGCTCTTCAACTGCCACAACTCGAGTGACCTTTTGAGGAGCAGTGGCTTTTTTCCCAGCAGGGGCAGGAGTTGGTTGAGGAGGAATTGGAGGAAGAGCTGGTAAGTTGACTTGAGACTCAATTTCGTGATGAAGCTCGTCCAATATGCGAGTGACACGTTGGAAATAGGAGCGCTCGTATTCCACCATGGCAAGGATCTTTTGAAGGGAGGTGCTCTGCTGTTGCGACTCCACCAAGCTCATAGCAGACAATGCATTGTTGCCCATGGCATCCATAGCTAAGTTAATTTCGTCCAGCTTCTGTTCCGCTGCTTGCAATTTCACAAACTGTTCCGGATTGTTCTCTCGGGACTTTCGCTTGCTAACCTCAATAGCCTGGTTATCTGCATCTTGAAGTAACCGGTCATATTTTTGTTTCAGCTGCCGGGCGTCTTTCAGAGGGGAGCCGTTGGCCATAGCCTTCAGAGGATCCGCCACTAAGGTGCCAAGAGCTCGGTGGAGGTTGTCTCTCTCCTTCTCCATCTTGCTCTTGGCCAACCCGAATTGCACCGTGGCTTTGGACAGCTTGTCTTTGACACTGGGGCCTTCTGATCCATACTTCTTACAATCCTCCGCAAGCCTGTTGGAAATCTCGAATTGCTTGTGGCCTACACTGATGAAATTTTCCACCCCTTTCACCACGTCCTTCTGAAAATGCTTTCCTGCCGTCGTGGAGGTGTACAGCCTTCCCAGCTCCTGGTTCCGTTGCTGCTCGGCTTCGTCTAGTATGGTATGGCCGCTCCCTGCACTTGCTCCAAACTTGAACTTGGGTTTCAAGAATGCCATCTCTCCGTGAAGCATTCCCTGAAGCATCACCCTTCAAACTCCACCTTTTCCTGCAATCACTATAAAAGAGAACTTAGCATTGTCCTGAAACATGTTCAAAAACTGAAGACATCTTCGCACTAAGAAGTTTCTGAGTGCATACAAGTACTCCCTTCAGAAATCAGGCGGCCCACACTAGTTACACTGAAAGGTGCAATTACACCTGTTCCTACAGGATAAATTAGGTTACGATACAGTCAGGTTAGCTTTTACTTTGGAGGACCTCAAAAATCACAAACTCTACAGATGCCAAGCAGGCAAAGCATGCTGCTTTCAGCCTAATAAAAAATACACATGAAAAGGGGTCTCTCAGAGTTACTCTCATTGACTGTTGATTTTTATAACCATGACAGGGTCCTCTACGCTACCGCTCTCCTACAATCAAAAGCATGACCGCTCTTCACCACCCCGACGAAGAAGGAAAAAGTAACTCATCAGTTCAGCACATCAAACACAAAACTATAGGTACACGGGACTAGCAGTGCTCCCAGCACGCGTTTCCACATCGAAACCATGAGTACAAAGAACTATAAATAATTCAAGCGCCTGACCTACAACTACAAAAACCGAGTACGATCAGCCTATTAACGCTAATTGCTCTTCACTGACAACGATCTCTGCATGTCTGATTCGCAAAAACAATCAGAAAACTACTGTGCTGAATGATTAAGACTATTAGATTAGAGAAGACGCTCAAATTGCGTGGAACTCTGAACTCAAGAATAGAACTATCCCTCCTTCTCCATCATTAGGGTTATCACCTGTGAATCACGTCTTACACCAGCGTCTGGATTCTATGTTCTTAGGTTTTAGGAGTAGCAAGAAGCATGGTTCTTGATTGGTGATTCGAAAAAAATTGGACAGCCTCTACTACGGTATCTCTGTGATTGGATCTGCAGATTCACTTCCCTACGGTTCTAAAATACTCGTTAGAAGGAGATTGTCAAACCTCCAAAAATCTAATCATGGCGCCTGAGTGGATACTGTTGCGAAGCCAGATCGTCTATTCATCAAGGTTTCATAACCACTATTGAGTTCATCACTTTACTTTGACCATAAAGGTGAAGAAGAAGATTACAATGCTAGCCGTGGTCAAGACCAATGCTAACACCTGAGGTAACATGCTTGATAGGGTTCGCTGTTTCAACTACACGATTATGTTCATTGTTTCTAAATTTCGTACATAATTCTGAACCTCTCTCAATCTACGAGTCCTGCTTTAAAGATTTCGAATCGCGTTCCGAAAATCTGCTTCGTTGTCAACACACCCGCTCTGCGCAATTCCTGACACCAAGAATCTCGCCTCAAATTACTAGCCCCTTGGATCTCAAATCACATCTCTCAAATCGCCTCTGTTCTTGGAACACAAGCCTCGAACTCTCACACCCACAACCACGACACCAGATTATTATTTTTAAATCGGAAAAATCCGCCAACAGTGAACCGATGCTGCCGCCGACGGATCTGAACTCAACGTTTCCATCGAAATAAAGATGTACAAGGAAGCACGATTTGCAGAAGAAAGAGGTGCTGACTTGCTCACCGTCGCCGGAGCACAAAACCTTGGCGAGCCTTACCGACAAAATTCCCCGATCTCGGAAACGCTCACACTCTCCTAAAGCTCCGGCTTGTGCTTCTACCGAGCCTCCTGCCCTCCGTGCACCCAACCACTCTAGCTACATATCTCCAACTCCAGAACCATAGCGAAGCCACGACACCCACAACCTCGCCGCACTCCACTCAACGACTCGAAATTCACCAAACCACTTCAACCAACCTCCCAACGAACGCGCAACACGATCGCAAACCAAAGCCCCCGCGCAGGAGAACCTAATGCAGCGACGAGCTTAGGGCTGGCGACGGCAAAAGAGAAAACTAAAGTTAACGTCGGAGGAAGAGCAGGATGTGATTGAAGCGCAAAGTAAACGTCATGGCTCGGCCATGGCTTTGTCTAAGAATAGTAACTTACGTTGCTGCGGGAGTGCGGGTGTCTGGAGGAGACGGTACAACTGGGGCAGCGACGGAATCCAAGCCGCGTGACATGATGGCAGTGCTGCTCTTCAGCCTATTCTGGGCTCCTTTGCCAACGTGGCATCGTCGACTCCCGGCAGTAGCTTCCCATCCTTCACTCCTACACTGCAATTTCCCAGGACTACGCTAATTCCTTAGTGATTAGTGACCTTTGACACTAACTCTGAAAATATTAGTGAGCTCAGTCGCTAATTCTAAGAGGTTATTAAACTTAAAGGTACATTCACACTTGGTGTTAGGAAAAGTATGTAGTATAATAGTGCATCCAAATACATCTAATTTTCTTCTGTTAATACCTCTCCTAACACTTTTGTGAATGTACCTTTAGAGTTACAGCTAACTCAGAGTTGAATTTCAGATATACTAGTGTGGTCCTATGTTGTAGGCTCAATTTTCATCCCCATGCTATCTTCTCATGTCATCCATGGTTAGACTTGTACTTTACTTTAGTTAAACTTGTACTTTATTTTATTTTTAAGTGCACATCCAAATTTTACTTTAGTTACACAAAACTTGTCTTTGGCCAATTAATAAATATTCTTAAATTTTAATCCATAAAAAACTTTGAAATTCAATAACTTTCTCATCATAAGCCCAAATATCACAAAACCAAACCTGTACACCCCTCCTTGCCAAGAGCTTTCCAACGGTACCAAGCACACGACAAGGAGAGACACACGATTTAGGAGATCTCAATGTGACAAACATCCAAACAAATAGCCTAATTTAAAGTTTTGATTTTTGTGAAGTGAAGATATTTTTTAGTTTTTAAAGATATTTCAGTTAAACATTACTGGTTTTAGGATACTGGTCACATTCGTTGTGGGGAGAATGAAGCCACTAAATGGGCGTTCATCCTCTTTTGTAGCAAAGTCACTACAGTACTTTGTTCATGGAAGTTACTAACGTGCTTTGAAGGTGATTGGACTGAATTTTTGCATTATTTACTCATGTTTCCATGTACGAAGTGACAAGACAATAATGAAGTGGCACACTCTTGAAAAGAATTTGAAGCTACTATAATGCAAGGAATAGCTGGGAAACAAATGAGGCCCATTCGAAGGAGTATTCTTGATGTAATGAGTATGTACGTTTGGAGTTCTGCAACTTTTAGGTGTTATTTAAACCCTAAATACCCAAGGCTATTGTTATTGTTTTTAGAATGCATTCTTGAAGTTTTTGAATTGTTGTTGCAAGCTCAAATTAAAGATTGAAATGAAATTGTAACAGTTGAATCTTAAACCTCTGAAGGTTTCTAGATGGTGTTGCCAAAAAAAAATTTAAAAAAATCCTGTGGATGTTAAGATATTTGTCATCAAATGTGAATGAGTACAGAATTTATTGTTTTTTTTTGGAGCCACCCAAAATGTGTAATGCAAAAATGATAACTTTTGGTTACAAAATTGGAAAACAATCACTTACAACGATTTAGTGTTTATAGGTGTTACTTCAAAACTAATGACTCCCTTTCCAAATCAATCATCACAATTTCACAAAATGAGGTTGCAATGCCATAGTCAAAGATAGCTACCTTGTAATACAAAAAGAATTTGATTTCAATTGTTGGCCCAAAATCATTAAGAACAAAGAGAATACAACAATGGATGAAATTCAATTTGTATAATAAATACATTCCAAGTGAAATTAGCCCAAAAACAAATTTGGAATTTATTAGATGATGACTTTTCAATAGAACAACCCCCACTACCAAGGGAAATGCCCAAGGGAGATCTTGACTTTATTCTCAACTTGATACTCATTTTTCCAATGTGGTAGCTTGTCATGAAGCTCTTTAGTGACACTATTTGTCACACTTTTCAATGCACAATAGGCATGCTTGCAATTATGCTTTCACCAAAGATAATTGGAATATGGTATGGAGGAAGTTAATATTTTAAGTTGAAGCTAACTTTAGATTGAAATTTCTTTATAAAAAAAAAAATTGTCAAATCTCTATCTTTAGTGAGCCACGTACATGAGACACACATCTAATACATTGGATGTATTTATAAATATACATTTCATGTACATCATGGCACGTCTAATAATGAAAGGTGACTAGACAATCATGTCAAGTGTAAGCATTTAACACCCAAATAGTATTACGATAACTTTGAAACATACATATGTATAGTTCAACCTTGTATACTAAGGGCCGCTTTACACTATGGTGGAGAAGTGCTCTTGTTGGTCAAGAAGTTTTTGCCAAGACATGGCTATTTGAGGCCATGAGTGTGATGTTGGACAAGATGGAAAGATAATAAAACAATGGAAGAAGTCTTGACCAATTGTAGTGTAAACACCAAGCAAATAAGTCTCCTAAACAACTTCACAAAGTCCATTGGACAACTTTACCAAGGAAATTTTTGAGTGGTCACAACAAAGAAACCATAACCCTAATTGAACTCTCTATATGTATAGTTTTAGATTGTAATTACTTTTAGGAAGAAGATGCAAGAAATTAGTCATCTTCCTTTGAGAGATATTTAAAAATCTTCTTTTTGGAAACTAATTTGTGTATAACTAGTAAAAGTATGGAGTTTTTTTATTTTACTAAAATTTAATAAAATATTATTTTAGTTTTTTTCTTTAAAAAAAACTATTCTTAATTCAGTAGGTATTGAACTAATTAACAATAACTTGGGAAAAATAAAAATCAGATACTAAAACTAGTAATAATATGGAACTTCTTTCAGATTATAAAAAAATCAAACAAAAATTTAAGAGAGCAAATTATATTTGAATTTGATAATAAAACACTTTATTACAAGGGTGCTAACGGACACCCTAAATTGCTAATGGGGCATCCCTTGTGAGCATGAAATCTGATAATTTAGTGCTATTTTTGATTTATTCAAGTGGTCCATCATTCATTCAATCATGGCATTACCACCTTCAAAGAAAACATGACAAATACAAATTTTTGTTGAAATATTATTGCACCAACACTATTTTTTGATGTATTTTTGCTATAAGTAACTCAAAAGTCCTATATTTTTAGTTTCAAATTTAAGCACACACCTTTTATTTTTGAATATAGCCTTAGAATGATAAAGGTGATACAAATATTTTGATCCAAATAAAAAAATTAGCATTAAAAATCACATTTCATGCTCATAGGGGTGTCCCATGAGCAATTTTGGGTGTTGCGTTAGCAATTCCCTAAATGAAATTGGAGTTCTCTTGAGGCCAAGTTACTTGCCCGAGGAGTTGAGGCTGCCTAAGAAACTTGACCTCTGAAGAATTTCCCTTATCAATAGTGTTGCCACATAGGTATCCATGTCATTTTTTTATCCATGCTTGATGTACTCCACTAGACAAGTATTGGCCATAGTGTAAATCCAATTCGGTGAAGAATGAAATTTCCTCCAATCACATTGTTCCATTTCCTTACAATTTTTGACTAGTGTTCTTCTCCACCATGGTGAAAAGCAACCCTAAGTTCCTTTTAAAACCCAGAAGCACCATATATTCCATTTTTGGACAATCATAAAGAAGACGCATTATTCATCTCTCTTGTAAATCAGTTCTCATCCAATTACATATTCTTGGTGAATAACAGTTGGCAATTCTCAATAACAGTTTTGAACAATATCCCGCAAACTAGCAACTTAAATCTACTATATCTCTCTTATTATATGACTGATGTAATTTATAGTCATGATATTCATAACACGTAATACAAACAAAAAAACATGTCCATGTAGTCTACAATACTCATTAGTAAATATTGAATCATCACAAACCCTAAGTCTGATGTTTTTCAAAGGAAGAAACCCGAAAATCATCACTATTTTTTATATATAAAATTTTTAGCACATTTACAAGATCAAGAAGTGGTTCTTATATTGTATTGCAGCTCTGTTGAGACAACATTATTTGATACAATAAAATATCAAAACAAACTCACTAGAATTACTGTGGGGTTTTCAGGCAAATATCAAATTTACACGGCTGCTTTCTTCAAGTATGCAAAGGTTTTGAGCTTTCTCATCGTGAGCGGCGCGGTTAGGACTATCCTTTTGGCAACAATGCCTCCAACGCTGTGGCACACCAACACAACAGCACAATTGTTCTGACCTATTCCAGCCCTGCCAAGGTACATCTGCTGCAACAGGCTCTCTTCCAAAGAATCTAAATTACTTCAAACCTGCCCTTTGCCGCCGACTTCCGAACGCTGGCATTGTACTTTGACAGAACTCGAAGCAACCACGGGAATCCTTCGAGTCGTTGCAGCCACGTCGCGGGTCAGCAGCGGTATCGTCAGCAAAGAGCCACGGTGTCCAGAACGCATCCACTTCGCCTTCAGTGAATTGAAAGCCGTGAATGAAGACAAGCTCCACGTCCGGATGTATCCAACTGCGCATGTTCACAGCAATTCTGATCAAATTGCCCATCTTTTGACTGCCACAAACATCATGCAGGAGCGGTCATTCATGTGATAAACAGAGGCAGGTGTAGATTTGAGCTGAGTACAGCTGTGCAACATAACCCTTTGCCATTATAAGCGAGATTTGCCAGTTTGGTGAAATTTCCCTTACTCAATATGACCACTGGCCTGGGTCGAGTGCAATCGATCTAGACACTGCGGAAGGTCTGTGTCATCCAAGTTTCGATTGAGGAAGCTTACCTTCGTGCCTCCGGCTATAGGTTTTGCAAACTCTTGCCACCAGAGCTTGAACTGGCTTTGAAATGCCACATGGTGTCGAACGTCTGTTCTGCTTCAACCTAGAATCTGGAGATTGAAAGCAAGCTGCCCAACAAACGAAAGTGAGAGTCCACACCAACCGTGTAGCACTAAGAACGACGCAAAGCATGTGAAGAGCAACCGCCAGAAACCTAGGCTGATAATCCCGGAGAAAAGTATATGGTAGTGGGAATAATAGACCTACTCCTCCTATCCAACCCTAGAGGACGCTGTTACAAATCGGCGACTCGGAGTGCTATTTCGTGTTTATGTTGCCGCTAGTAAGATACTGCTCAAGTTTCCAGTTGACACTCAAAATTGATCAACTCCTGAAACTAGTGCGTGTTTTGGCAGAGGTCCAGTCTGTTTATGACACTCTGCTGGAAAATAACTCCTCCTATGAAGTAATATCAACTCAAACAATATTAACAGTTTATATTCTTGTATTACAATAACTCACCTCGGCTGAAATTCCTGCAGGAAAAGAAGATATGCTTGATGAGTTGATGTCTAATAGATTTCTCAGATTGGTCATAAAGCAGATGAACCAGTGTCTTTCACTGGTTTTCCAGGAGACCGCAATTTCTGCGCGACTAATGGTAGGCCATGGTCAAATTTTACAAAAGATGTACCAATTTTTGTCTTGCTCTCGATATCCATCTCAAAACCTGTTTCAACATGAAACTCGTGAGTACGGTCAAACTCTTCCTACTCAAGTGCTTATAATTGTGTGCAGCATAAACATTCTTTTCTTTGAAATGCATTTGAACTATATACAAGATACTAAGCTTCAAAAGTTAGCCCAAAAATTTGGGGAGCTGCTGTAGACTACTCCATTGTAGAACTCAAAAAGATGAGAAAATTAGCTTAAAGATTCAAAAAACTTCAAGATGATAATCATACCCGGAACATGCGATACAGTACACCCATCAGGTTGCAACATAGAGAGTTGAGAGAGCTGGCCCAATGACTCAGGAAGCTGCACTAGACTACTACACCCATAAAGCCGCAACATAGAGAGTTGAGAGAGCTGGCCCAATGACTCAGGAAGCAGCACTAGACTACTACACCCATCAAGCCGCAACTCAAAGAGCTGAGAGAGTTGGCCTAATGAATCAGGAAGCTGCACTAGACTACTACACCCATCAAGCCGCAACTCAAAGAGCTGAGAGAGTTGGCCTAATGACTCAGGAAGCTGCACTAGACTACTACACCCATGAAGCCGCAACTTAGAGAGCTGAGAGAGTTGGCCTAATGACTCAGGAAGCTGCACTAGACTACTACACCCGTAAAGCCGCAACTCAAAGAGCTGAGAGAGTTGGCCTAATGACTCAGGAAGCTGCACTAGACTATGACAACTCATAAGGTTCAACTCAGAGAGCTGAGAGAGTTGACCCAATGACTTAGGAAGCTCCACTACACTACTACACCCATGAAGCCATAACCTAGAGAGCTGAGAGAGCTGGCCCAATGACTCAGGAAGCTGCACTAGACTACTACAACTCATAAGGTTCAACTCAGAGAGCTGAGAGAGTTGGCCCAATGACTCAGGAAGCTGCACTAGACTACTACAACTCATAAGGTTCAACTCAGAGAGCTGAGAGAGTTGACCCAATGACTCAGGAAGCTGCACTAGACTACTACAACTTATAAGGTTCAACTCAGAGAGTTGAGAGAGTTGACCCAATGACTCAGGAAGCTGCACTAGACTACTACAACTCCTAAGGTTCAACTCAGAGAGCTGAGAGAGTTGACCCAATGACTCAGGAAGCTGCACTAGACTACTACAACTTATGAGGTTCAACTCATAGAGTTGAGAGAGTTGACCCAATGACTCAGGAAGCTGCACTAGACTACTACACCACTCAAGTTGCAACTGAGAAAGCTGAGAGAGTTGGCCCAATGACTCAGGAAGCTGCACTAGACTACTACAACTCCTAAGGTTCAACTCAGAGAGCTGAGAGAGTTGACCCAATGACTCAGGAAGCTGCACTAGACTACTACACCCATCAAGCTGCAACTTAGAAAGCTGAGAGAGCTGGCCCAATGACTCAGGAAGCTGCACTAGACTACTACACCACTCAAGTTGCAACTGAGAAAGCTGAGAGAGTTGGCCCAATGACTCAGGAAGCTGCACTAGACTACTACAACTCCTAAGGTTCAACTCAGAGAGCTGAGAGAGTTGACCCAATGACTCAGGAAGCTGCACTAGTCTACGACAACTCCTAAGGTTCAACTTAGAAAGCTGAGAGAGCTGGCCCAATGACTCAGGAAGTTGCACTAGACTACTACAACTCCTAAGGTTCAACTCAGAGAGCTGAGAGAGTTGACCCAATGACTCAGGAAGCTGCACTACACTATTACACCCATCAAGCTGCAACTTAGAAAGCTGAGAGAGCTGGCCCAATGACTCAGGAAGCTGCACTAGATTGCCGCACCCATCAAGTCGCAACTGAGAGGGATGAAAAAGTTGGCCCAAAGACTTAGAATACTTCACTTGACGGTCTGTCATGCTGAGATGATGCAACCCAGAGAGCTGAGAGAGCTGGCACAAAGATTCAGGAAGTATCCGTAAATTTCTACACCCTCTTGTGAGTGCAAGCAGTGCTGCTTGCAGGTCTTTTAGCTTTATGACGATGTCTTCAAAACTAGGTCGTTCGATACTGTCACCCCAGCATAACTTCAGAAGGTCGCTTAGTTCTGCAGGACATGTACTTGGTAATTCTGGTCTCACACCAACGGATAGTCTTCTCCTCAACTCTTTCAGCTTCAAATCTGGGTATGGATCTTCACCAGTTAGAATCTGCGCGCATGTAAGGGCAAAGCTGTAAACATCCGCCTTCTTCATGTCCTCACTAGAAAGACTTTGAACATACACACCGATTGTTCCGGCACTTGAATCTGAATCCCAATCCAATTCCGTGGAAGCCTCATGCTCTTCGTCCTCTCTGAAATTCAAAAGCTCTGGGGCTCGCCATCGAACCATTTCCAGTTTACGTGCCTTGCATGAAGCCAAAGATCTGCTGTTCATCTTCGTCCCACAGAGACCAAAATCAGCCACCTTAAAAACCAAACTTTCGTCAAGAGGGCTTGAAGCGCCCACTGCACTCGGCGTGACTAGAATATTCCTCGGTTTCAGATCACCATGTACCACTCCCTTGTCGTGCAGGAAAAACATGCCTTCTGCGATTTGCAGGATAATTCGAAGTTCTTCCTCCGAATTAAAAGGAGAAACAAGTGGCCTTTTAACAGATTCAGAAGCAGCACGTTCTGGAGGGTCCAAGTCATGGTCAATGCGCTTGTGAAGACTAACCAAAGTGCTCGTCTGAGATGCAGAACCTGAACTGGACGATTTCTTCCGCAGCGAATGCTTTCGCTTCCGTATCATATTCAGAAGGTTATCGCCCATTAATTCCAGGACAAGTGAGCAGGTTCTTTCGTTAGCCGCCCAGCAAAATGACCGCACGACGTTCGGATGGTTGAGACCTGCAAGAACAGCTACTTCTTTTTCGAAGATGTCTCTTGGTACCCGTCGGAAGTCTTTCCTGGCGTAACTCCCTTCTTCCCAGGTCGTCTCATACACAACACTAGAGAGACCTTTCCCTATGAGGCGCCCACTTTTCAAATCTTTCGATTCTACCACTCTCATAGGTATTCCATGTTCTTTCAAAGCGAGCTGTCCAGAAGAGGAGGCCATGGCGTCGTTAACACAAAAGGTTGCATCAATGAAGTGATACACAACTGGAACGAAAATGATTTTAGAACACCGATCCGAGTTTGTGTATTTTCTTCTGCAAATCGTCCCGAATGTTTGATGCTTCGGAAAGATGACCTCACTAAACCACACCCTGAACCGTATGAGCAATGTCCTATACACTAAAAACAGAGACCAGAAGTCGAGAGGTTGCAGAGTCTTCGTAGGATACCTGAAAGCCGAGGATTCTTCCAATTCCCGATTCCTCACTTAGCCCTGCCCATTCCTTCAACGCAGTGCTACGTGAAGATAGATGATCTCAACCTCACGAGCAGGATAGCGCTCCTTCCACGTCCAACAGAGAAGAAAAGTCCGTCAACAATTTCCACCACGAACTAGTAAGCGACTCTAGCGACTCGACATGAACCCTAAAACGTTCAGAGGTGCAAGAGAACGCCCAAAACTGTACGAACATGTGACAGATAGTGTGATTCCAATGAGTTGACGGCTACTCTTTCAACCACGGCGATTTCCTGAAAGTGTCGTTGGTCACTGCTGCGGTATTCTCCCTCTCTCAATCAATACCACCACGAAGGTGGCAAGGTAGAGGCGTAGAGCTACTCTCAGTTACCATATAAACCTTTGAAGGGATTGGGTTTGACAGTTCGCGGCACGAATCCATGCCCGATTGGCGGGATACAGTGACACCCGGAGTGAGACAGTGTTCATTAACCCCAGAACGACATTGAGGACAGAATGTGTCCTCAACCAAATTTTGAAGTTAAATAAAATCTTACCGCATTACTATTTTTAGTAATTAACTTTTTTGAAATAGTTTTTTTGAAGTTTAATTTTAGTTTCAACAATCTGATTTTGCAAATGATTGATTATAATTTTTCTATTCAAGATTTTGTACACAAGTGTCCATTGCAATTTTGACTTTGTGTAGTGTTGAGGGCTCTTGGGAGTGAGCCTCAAGTACACTAGATCTTTGAGAAAAAATCACATTAGAAATTCATTTTAAAAAGTTGTAGAGTAGATTTTGAAAAGTCATAAATTGATTGGAGTTATGCATGTTAGGCTCTTTAACCTCATATTTTTTTGGTGACCAATTTTTAAATTCGACATGTGAAAAGAAGATTGAAAGACTTCAAATCACTTTCATAGTTTTAACACCCTCATGATCAAACATTATAATCTTTTTATCCATAAGAGATATTGTTGTGTTTTCTTTTCTAATGTGATCTCTAACATGTCTAGTTTGATTTTATACAATTACAGTTCAAAAAGAATTGATACAACTTATCAAAATACTGGCTTTTGTTCAAATTAGAGCAAATTTGTAAAAGCCCAGGAATCTCTAGGGTCATTCTGGGGTTAACCCCTAAATGCCTATGGCACCAAATTTTGGTGTTTGCAATCTTCTGAGGTTCAATAAACCTAACTAAGTTGCTATTTTTAGTATTTTGCATTTTGAATTTATAATTTGTGAAGTCTAATTTTAGGATCAACAATCTAATTTTGAAAATGATCAATTATGAGTTTTTTATTCAAGCTTTTGTGCAAGGGTCTTGACTTTCTCTAGTGTTGAGAGCTCTTGGAAATGAGCCTCAAATACACTAGATCTTGGAGAAAAATATGGACAAAAAATTCATTTGAAAAAATTGTAGAAGAGATTTTGAAAAGCTAAAAAGTGATTGGGGTTATGTGTGTTATTTCCTTTAACCTTATATTTTCTTGATGGTCATTTTTTCAGATCCAACATGTGAAAAGATGATTCAAAGGCTTCAAGTCATTTTTGTAGTTTTAACACCCTCATGATCAAACATTATAATCTTTCAATCCATTAGTGATATTGTTGTGTTTTCTTTTCTTGTGTGACCTCTAACATATTTAGTTTGAATTTGTATGGTTCCAATTCAAAAGAACTTGATACAACTTATTGAAATGTTGCCTTTTTGTTCAATTTGAAGCATATACCTAAAACCCCAAAAAAGGCCTCAGGCATTTAGGGGTTAAGGGCTAAAACTGAATGTTGAGGAGGTGAAACTTCTTGAAATGTTTTTCAGTAAATTTTATTTGAAAGACAAGAGGAATTGTCTTCTAATCCAAGTTTTTTCATATTTTTTGAAGCTTTATGGAATTAGTTATGAAATTTTGGAGTGGAAAGGCCATAGGGCTCTAAAATTGTTCACCTCCTCAAATGTACGTCACTTGTATATGATTGAAAAGCTATGAAAAACAACATGTATCAGCTGAGTACATTTGAAGAGGTGAGCGGGTTATAATGCCCTAATGGAGTTCAAGCCAACTATCTTAGTTCATCATACACACAAGAATTATATGATTTGAAGAGCATGAAAATTATCATTCTAAAAGTGCAATAAAATTTTGGTTTGGACATTGCATGATTTAGATATATCACATCAAATGTTAGCTAACTTCCAAAAAACTTAGAGGCCTCTCCAAATCAAGCCTAAATAAGAAAAGTTTAGTAAAAGGGTTGGTAAAACTTGGTACAATTGCCGTCCATTTTACTCAAATTTCTTTATTTAGGCTTGATTTAGGGAGGCCTCTAAGTTTTGAGGAAGTTAGCTAACACTTGATGGGATATATCTAAATCATGCAATGTCCAAACCAAAATTTCATTGCATTTTTAGAATGAGAATTTACATGCCCTTCAAATCATATAATTTTTGTGTGATTAACTTTTGCAATTAATAGATCAAGATTGGTATACAAGGTCTTTATGCTAGGTGGATTGAAGATGCCCTTAAAGCACATCCACCAATGAAACTCTAAATTTGTTATTGAAGACTTCCATAAAGTGTCACTTTTCTCACATAAATAGGTAAATTCAACCCAAATCAATAATAATCTATATGACACCTACAACACTATACATGGGAAAAAATAAAAGAGGTGGGAATCCTTCAAAGTTGTTTTCAAGTTGTCAAGTTTAACCCTAAAGTGAAGTAGCAAATTGATTTTATAGAAGATTCTATCATTATCCCCTAAATGCTCAAAGGTGTTTTTCTTGTTTTTGGAAGGCAGTTTTGAAGCTTTTGAATTGCCCTTGTAAGATTGTTATTAAACATCAAAACAAAATTGTAACCGTTAAATCTTGAACTTCAAGGCTTCTAGATGGCGCTACCCAAAAAATCCCAAAATGGCTTCGCAGACTTTAAGATATGTGTGATTGAATGATGATGAGTATAGATTTTTTTGCTTTTTTTGGGGTTGCCCAAAACTTCTAATGCAAATTGGCAAATTTTGGATACAAAATTGGAAAGCAACCACTTAGGATGCTTTAGTGTTTATTGTTGTTACTTCAAAACTAATGGCCCCCCTTCCAAATCCATGACCATAGTTTCACAAATGAGCTTGCAATACAACTATCAAAGTGCAAGCACCTAATACAAAGAAATCTTTTAGCTCCAACTATAGATGAAAGAAAATTCAATGGTGAATGAATCCTAATTTCTATAACAAAGATATTCCAATTGAAATTAGTCCAAAAGCACTTTTAGATTTTGTTGGATGTCAAATATTAGAGAAAGGGCCTTTGCTGCCCAAGAAAGTGCCCAAAGGAAATCTTCTCCTTTTGCTCAACTAAGTGCTTGTTTTTTCAATGTGGCAACTTCTCATAGGCTTTGTGACAATTTCATGGCACATAATGTATGCTTGTAGTTAACCTTCCACCAAAACTAATTGGAATAAGACATGAAGGAATTGAATTTGAATGGTGAAGCTAACTTCAGTGCGCAACTTTTTCAAAAAAAAAAAACCTAAAAACAACAAAATCTGAGCTTTCAACAGGGTTTTAAAATTTCCGGAAGTTTTTTGGACACCAAATCTCTTGCCTTGTGCATTTAGAGGTTAATTTGCAATAGTTTAAAGAGTCACGCCATTTTTTTCTTCAATGAAGGATCTTCATGCTCTTATGGAGGGCTGTTCGCATGTTACATTCTGGTTCAATCCAATACTAGCTACCATGATACTAACACTAAGAACATTAAGTGAAAAAGTGGATGAAATTGTCAAATCCATCCCCAAGCAAACACTAAGTTTGTCAAAATTTGGATAAAAGTAAATACTATTAGAAAAGTATATATAAATGAACGTTGTTGGATAGAGAAGAGCGCGTTTTGGGAATACTCAGGGTGTCTGGCTGCGACTATCTCAGAGAATCAAGCGAGAGACAGTATGCACACAATCACTATCAAAATAACTCTCCAAGATGATCAGAACATAAGAGAACAAAAGACATGAAAATATGAATCAAAGTATAGGAAAATATATTTTGGTTTCAATGAACAACCTCTCCCAAGTGGGTTTCAGATATATACTATGGAGAAAGAATATAAAAGTCAAAAGTCATTTTCTACCCAAAATTAAACTCCAAAGTAAAAGTCCTTTTAAACCATTGGTTTACAAATCCCTCTTAGAATATATTTTAAGGAACTCCAGTTAACTAACACTTCTAAAAAGATGTTGCTTCATTAAAACTTTATCTAGGAAAACCTTATTAATTAAGGACAAAATTGTGGATGAAGGAAAAAGTGTACAACACTTCACACATATTATAAACTAACAATTTTATTTGTTTTTACTATATGCCATGATTTACATCATGACAACGTGCACACATGGATGATTCTATCCAATTTTATCTTAGTTTTCCTTAGGTATTTGTATTTTTGGGTGTGGGTCACTCTAAGGTAGGAGGCTCATAAATTGACAATCTAAGGGTTGAAACTGAATTTTGGGGAGGTGAAACTTCTTGAAAATTTCCTTGAAAGACAAGAGGGATTGACATCTAACTCAAGTTGTTTCATATTTTTTAGAGCTTTGTGGAATTAATTCTAAAATTCTGAAGGTGAAGTGGCAGAGGCTCTAAAACCGCCCACCTTCTCAAATGTATAGTGCTTATATTTTGTTGAAACCTATGAATAATAACATGTAAGGTGGGTACATCCATGGGCGTGACTTATGAATGTTCCCATTACTGCTCATTTTTGTTCCCAATTATGTAAGTACAAGAAATTGACAGTTATGGATACTAAGGTAGTCGGCTCAAAAACCGACCATCTAAGGGCTCATTTCCTTTTTTCAGGGTTTTCTGTAGATGGAAGGATTTTTAATATATTTTTCAAGCAAAGAGAAATAAATGCGCAATGTAACACAAGTTGTTTCATATTTTTTGAAGCATTTTTGAATTACTTATGAATTTAAAAAAAACATGTGTCATAGGTCTCTATTTATGACCCTAGACCTTCCAAAAACTGTTCACTTGTAAGTTATGAAGAGATTTGGGAAAGCGAGGAGAATGATTGGCTCTTGCAGTTAAAAACAACTTTTCTTTCATGCATTCAATGCCTTTAAGAGGACGCTTTAACCCCTAAACGCCCGAGGGCGTAAAGGCAAAACATAAATGCATTCAAAAAAAATACTTTTGTAACTTTAATGAAGTTTGTTTCAAAAGAGAAAGTAAGAATCATGATGTTTAGCAATTATCCATATGGTCAAATATTCAAAAAAAGTTTTGCACTCTTATTTAATGAATTTTGAAGCATTTACCATTTAATATTCACCAAAATTACAAATTTTACTTATAGATTTTAAATTTTGGTATGATTGGTTTAAAATATACATTCTATCCTAAACTTCAAAAATGCTATCTTTTGAAAAGAGGGAACATCATTAGTTTCCCGAAATAGTAAATTCTACAACACTAACAAATATTGAAGTGTTTGTCTTTGAAAATTTCTCCTTGGAGGAGTTTAACTTGGATTGACATGATTCAAGTTAAGTTGGAAAGTAGACTTGATTTTCTATTACCAAATAAAAATGTTTTTTTGAAAAAAGTTTTTTTGTCTCAAGTTGCCCAAAAAAACGGGCAGCAACCAAAAAATGGTCGATCGGGCGCTTAGGGGTTAAGAACCACCTCATGTCCATTTTAGTAGAGTCTACATGGGCGGTTCAAAATAACCAAACGGTTTTAGAACCAACTACCTTATCTGCACCAGTTTTGGGTTTAGACTGAGTTGTAGAAGGGGCAATGTTTGACCAAGTGATTCAATGAACATTGAAAGTAAATTAAATAAGAAGATTGTGAGCGACCATAGGAACTTCTCAATTGTTTTCAAAGCTAGTGAGCTTTGCCACTTAACTTATTACCCTAAGGTATGTTCACACTTGGTGTTAGGAGGAGTATTAGCAATAAGAATGCAATCTAAAGGTGTGTCCAAATGCATCTAATTTTCCTTTGCTACTACCCCTCTTAAGACCAAGTGTGAATGTACCCTAAGCTTGGTATTTTATAACACGCTCTCATAAGTTACACTACTTTCTATCACTGTTTCAGGAATTGCTCTTGCTAATATTGGATGGAGGTTGAGGTAGAAAGAGCATCACTGAGTCTCTATTTTAACAGACTCTATGAAGGAACATGGGTTTTCAATTATTATCCACTTTGAAAAATAAACACGACCACATGGCTATGTAAATCACTTATTAACCCCTCACCGCCCATGGTAGTTTGGAGTATCTTAGAATTTGCTTGAAAGTGAACAAAATGTTGGCATTTTGATCGATCTTATCAAATTTCTGTGAAGCGCACTGTGTAAATTCAAAATAGACATGTTATAGATCACATAGGAAAAGAAATCACAACAATATCATTTATGGATTGAAAGATTAGAATGTTTGATCATGAGGGTGTTAAGACTGCAAAAGTGATTTGAAGCCTTTCAATCCTCTTTTTGCATCTCAAACCTAAAATTGAGGGTACCAAAAAAATATGAGTATGTAAAATATAACATGCTTAACCCCAATCAATTTACGGCTTCTCAAAATCTATTCTACAATTTTTTAAATTGAAATTTTAATGTGATTTTCTCCAAGTTCTAGTGTACTTGAAGCTTATATCCAAGAGCCTTTAGCACTAGAAAGTGAAGATTTGCAATGGACACCCTTATACAAAACTTTTAATAAACAAATCACTTTGATTCATTTTCAAAATCAGACTCCTAATGCTAAAACTAGATTTCAATATGAGCTTTAAAATAATAATTATCACTAAAGAAAATCTTGTAGAAAGGTTAAGCATCCCTAAATAAATTCAGAGAAGCCCAATTTAGGCCGCTTGGGCGGTGAGGGGTTAAGCTTCCTCAATTTTATTTGTTCTTTCTTCTTTACCTAATGCTATTATTTTCACCCTTAGTACCCAATAGCCCTAACCAATCCATAATCCTTATTGTCAAGCTTATGGATGTACCCATCTTACAAATGGAATACATTTGAGAATGTGAACGGTTTTGGAGCCTGGGCAGTTTATGAGCCTCCTACCTTACCCTAACCAAAACAAAAAAAGAATCGTGCTTCTAAGGTAGATAGACCCATTCCCAACCCATCCCCAATCTTGCACCCTCGTAATGAGGCTTTCACCACACACCTTTGAAGTTTGAACCCGTAGTGGAGCAGTGAATGTCACTTGTATGCAAATTCTGCCACATGTCATTTGCTGAGTTGCTATGAGACAGTTGAGACTGGGATCATCCAGTGCCACTATGGGAACATATCTGAGCACTTTCAAGGTTAGTCTAAGGTCGCTAGTAGGCACCCTATGAGCTGCAACTTTGCCCTTTAATATAAAATAATCTACAATACGTTTTCCACAAAAAATCACGTTCCATAATAGCTTGTTGAAAGGCTGACCCTGCAGACCATTTTCCGAAATTTTCCTAAACATTGAGGTACCCAACCCATAAACGGTCGGGTATGGGTCTGTCTACCTTACTTACCAATTCCGAAACCCTAGCTCCTTACGTTCAGGACCTGGGGGTCCAGCCTCTGATGAACAGTGTAACAGCAGATAGTAGTGTGGCCCGCCGCCCATGTGCATCGATTTGTGTATCACATTGTCAATGGAATCCTCGGAAGCGATTATATGGTAAGTGAGCTGTTCCTTACCACCAGCTTCGTGCTGCTGGTAAGCTTGTGCACTGGGCGAGGGAAGTGCCGATTCGAAACGTGATAAGCTTTCGTCCTGCTTGCTCCGATGTTTGCACTCGCGCCATTCTTTTCAGTTCTTTGCGAGGCATTGAAATGTTGCCCTAACTAGGAGTTTCCATGTTTTCTGGTCCTTCTCGATTGTCGAATCCACGTCTCTGTTCCACACATGCTTCTGACCCTGTGGACGTCCCGCTGTCATTCTCTTTTGCTGGATGGAATTTGACTAGGCTTCTGAAGTCTCCCCGGGTCCTTCAGAGGCGATTGACCATAACGGAAGCGCTCTTTTGTTTACAATCTAGAGGTGTAACTTGCGTCTCTGCTTCCACACACCATGGCACAACCTTTTGATCTTTCCGCCTCACAGTCAACAGGAATCGGTGCTGCAATATCGCATGCTCTTTCAGATGCTCTTATAGAACTTAGTCCCGGTGAGGGCACTGGTCGTCGTTTGAGCCTGCATGATATCTTGAGAGTCGAGTTGCTAGGGAAACTTGATTGTGTTCAGCCCCCTGTTCAGCTTCATTCCTCTCAGTTTGTAAGGTTGTCTCGAGTACTACTAGTGTTTTTTCCTGATTTGACAGGCTTCTCAGTGCAGCCTTTAAACAGTCTTTGTCAAGTTGCAAATTTTGCTGAGAAGCTCTTTTGGAGTTGTTCTCCAAACCAGTGGCTTAGGACAAAAACCATCTCTGAGATACACCCTCATGATCTGTTTCCAGTGATCGAAACACAATCTTTGAAGTTAATACGCTTCTCTAGCATCGCCTTCCATAGTAATTTTGTGCCACGCCATCCGGCCTGGCGAAACGTGGAATCTGGTAGAGAGGAGGGTGCCGGAGTTGCACGCAGGAGGCTCTGTTTTCGCTCTCATGTTCTGGAGGGTGTACTATTAGGAAATAAGTCGTTGGTCGAGAGGTTGAATGAGTTGAAGGAGAGGAATGCAGAATACGCAGTGGTCAACAACCCGGCGCACGATGAAGGTGGTAACGAAGAGTCTAAACCACTTTGGGAGATACCACATGTATTCGATATAGTGAACAGCACCTTTGTGCCAGAGGGAAATGTTTGGAAGATATCATGGCGTGGAGGCGTCTTTATTATGAAGAATTTTAGAAATCTGGAAGTGGATTTCGACGACGTCGAAATGAATGATGTAAACCTGGAATTCGATCGAGAGATTGAAGTTGTGCGAAGGCTTACTCATCCGCACATTGTGTACAGCTTCGGCGTGTCTGAAGACGAGAAGCAAAAGTCTCTGTGGATGGAAGCATTGGATTGCGATCTTCACGATTTGATTGAAGAAAAAAGACGCACAATCGCTAGCGCCCCGCCGTTTTCACCGCTGCACACGCTAGACATATTACTGCAGATTGCAAGAGCAATGACGCATATGCACGGATTGCCAGAACCAGTGATACATGGAGATCTGAAGCCGCAGAATGTTTTTGTACTAAGCCATGATGAAATCGAGGGTGAAAGTTTAGGAGACGTCTGTCAATACTATGTCAAGGTTGCTGATTTTGGTAGATCCAGAATCTTGAAACAGAATTCCAGCTCTACCTTCAAGCCGCATATAGGGACTACTCGGTACGCAGCACCGGAAGTCTTGGAGGGGAATCATTTTCCTGAGAGGAATGTGGACATCAAAGATCCAAAGAGAATTGATGTCTACAGCTTTGGCATTTTAGCATTTTATGTGCTGACAGGGTTGGAGCCCTACGAAGGGGAACCAATGAGCTCACATTTTAAGGAGGGTGTCATATTTGGCGAAATGAGACCTTCTCTCCAAGAAACCTGCAGCAGACCTAATTTTGTGTATGACCCGGACTTGGTGAAGCTTGTGGAGCTGTGTTGGCACCGCGAGGCGTCAGCTCGACCTGCGTTCTCGGATGTGACCACGGAGCTTGTAAGGATTTACAAGAACCTAAATCAGGTAAGTTTTTTTTGTCATTTCGATGCCCTCGTTGTGAAGTGATTGTTAAAATTCGCATGGCATGACAGAGGAGAATTTAATGGAGAAAGCTTGTAACAAAGGATTAATCTTGGCAGGTTGAAAGTTAGACTAGCACTTGTTAGAACTCATATCCGCTTAGAACATCAAAAAAACTCCTCATGTAAACCACTTTGCCTAATGTGCAAAAGAGCTCTCAATCCCTTCAAATTTGATGACTGAAGCGCATGTCCTTTCAGTGTCTCCTAGGAATTTGGTCAATGGTGAACCCAGTGATGGACCTCAGTTACACACAAAACCACGTTTTCCCCTCAATGTTGCTAGGGGGCTCTGACAACGGTTGAGTTATTAGTTCAAAGACCAATACTATTTCTTAATCTCTTGTTAATCCCTCACAGACCAAGAAGTTTTTCATGTGTTTTATATCACTTTGTAGGGCCATATGAAGATTTCCTCTATTCTATGCTCTTCTAGTTTTGCTTCACACATGCAATTCTTTTCACTAATCCAGATAGGGATCAATTTCGTTGCCCTAACAAATTTGTCCTTGTTTGAATAATACTTTGCACAAAAAGATTAATTAGCTTGGTTGTTTAGCAACCACGGAATTGCCATCCTTTACAAGTAGTAATGAAGGAGCTCTTTGTGTAACCCTAATGTTATTCAAATGTTCTATTAACACTATTTTTCCTCAGAAGTTGATGAATGAGCACCATTCGATTCAATGCCCCAAGCGAATGCGGTTGACGGGGGAGTTTAGGTATTTGACTACAATCTCCTTGTGTTAGTTGCATATCCAATTCTAAAACAATTTTTGCAATGATTGAATTGCAGTGCAAGCAATCGTCCAAAATTTCTTGCATGACACAGCAGACAAACATTCTAATCCTTCCTAGAACTTAACAAATAGCGCTTGGCTCTACTGAAGCATCTCTTTGTTGCTCACAGAAGTGCCATTTTTCTTTGTGTAATACAGGCAAGGGAGGTACAAAGATGGAGAAGGCCTGTTCAGATGTGCCTGCTTTTCATCAGGAGCAGTCAAGGAATGACTTACGTAGCTTTGAATCAGCACAAGTGGAAGGTCTCTACACTAAAATCTAAGAGGTAGAGTATTTTGTCAAAAATTCAAGTAAAAAGGGAAGAATGAAGGAGTCATAAGTTTATACGATTAGAAAGAAACAAAAAAGAAAATTTGGCTTGGATTGTATAAAAACTTTTGGATCATGCAATCAAACAAGAAGTGGAGTGGATGCTTGTATTATGTTTAACATATGTATTTTTTGAATGAACATAAATAACTTTGTCTTCATTGCTGAATAATGGTATGCATGGTGTCACATATGATTCTTGTACGTGTTTATGGTGGATAGACATGCTTGAGATCTGGAATTTTGTGCTTTTAGGTTGCAACTTGATGGTCATAGCTATGATAGTATTTGTAATGCAAAGATCTTACAACTTCAATCTTTGTAAGGTAACTTAATCACACAAGCTTGGGAAGGTTGCCATATTCTTAAGCACAATGATTAGTTTTTATTAACTAATGTTTAACTTTTTTTTTATTCTTGTTTGGCAAATCAGAGAAAGTTTTGAAGCACCAACACATGTATTGCTCCAATAATGAATGCAAAAGATGTAAGGCCTCAAAAGGTTTTTTGGATATTTTTAACCCCTAAACGTCCAGGAGGACGTTTTTCGTCCCGACAAATACACTGAACCTACTGTATCCACTGTGACCCCCAGACGCTTCAAGTATAATACTATGTATAGATTGATTTGGAAGATAAACAAATTTAGGAGTGTTGCATTGCGGTGTGGATATTTTCAAAAGTGAAGCTTTCTTTCCACTTAACCTTTTTAAGTACAAAGGAACCACCTTTTGATTGATTCGCAATGTACTTTTGAAACCCTTGTCCTTAGATCTTGCAAAATTAATGTAGATTAACACAAATGCTAGTGAAGACTTATGTTCTCCTTGGATGATAAAAGTAAAAAATGGGAATTTGTCACTAGGGTAACTAGAATCGCACTATTGTAAGAGCCAAATGGTCCACACTAGACTAGTGACAATGTCACAACATTTTAGTTTTTGCAAGCAATATAACATTTTATAAGTATAGGTTTTTATTGTATTAGAATATTGTATGAAATTGAATTTTGCTTCATTTTGGTTAAGTTATGAGTTCATGCCTTCTTCTATTCAATTTCTTTTGGTTATGAGATGGATTGAAAAAGACTAGTCTTCATTAGCTTGCAATTACTCTAATGTGATACATTGCATAAATTTTCCTAAGTATAGTATGTGTAAAAGCTATTTGAACTCATGGTTAACTTCCATTTTCTATATTTCTACCTCAAATGTTTGAATGAAACAAAATATCAAATCTATGGATATTCCTTGAGTGTAAACTCTTTGAGTTGTTCCATTGAATATTAAAAACTCCTACATATAGAAGATCAAATATAAGTAAATAAATAAAACTAGAGATGGCATAAAGAATATCTTCATCATATAAGAAATAAAGACACAATGATTGTATTCCACTCAAATGACGAAATGGTTTGGTTAAAATTATCCTTGTTATTGCTATTTTAGCAAAATTTTGAACCCTCCACAAGGCCCTTAAAAATTGACACTCTTAACATTTATTGAGCCTAGACCAGGTATATTAGAAGCATGTGAGAACTTGTGTGAAGTGTCTCTACCTTGTATGACTTTCCTATTGTACAGTACCCAAAAGAAAAAGTACATAACACCTTTTTGTGGCATCCAAAGAAGTATGTATAACAAAGAATACAAGTGACATTTCATTCTCACATTTTTTATATGTGATCTTCATGCAATCTTGATCAAGCTTATCAAATTTTAGTTACTAAAATCCAAAATCCTATTTTTGGTAAATGGTTTTGTGTCAAAATCATGGTTTTACAAGAAAGTTAATAAATAAATAGTGGTGATGAATTTTTGAGATTTGATTGCATAGATATGTAGGAGACATCCATACGCACATCTTCCTTTCAAACAAACATTTCCAAAAAAAATTCAATATTCCTTTTGTAGAGATTTTAATATCAAAGTGATTATGACCAAATTTAGTGAAATACACATTTCTTCATGGAAATTAGTTTTTGGCCAAAAAAACTTATCATCATGTTTAAAAGTACAAACTTAATCAAAATGTATGAGTCAAACAACAAAAACTAATTTCCATGAAGAAATGCATATTTTACTAAATTTGGTCATAATCACTTTGATATTAAAATCTCTACAAAAGGAATATTGAATTTTTTTGGAAATGTTTGTTTGAAAGGAAGATGTGCGTATGGATGTCTCCTACATGTCTATGCAATCAAATCTCAAAAATTCATCACCACTATTTATTTATTAACTTTCTTGTAAAACCATGATTTTGACACAAAACCATTTACCAAAAACAGGATTTTGGGTTTTAGTAATTGAAATTTGATAAGCTTGATCAAGATTGCATGAGGATTGCATATAAAAAATGTGAGAATGAAATATTAGTTATATTCTTTGTTATACACAGTTACATATACTTATTTGGATGCATAAAAGAGTGTTATGTACTCTTTCTTTTGGGTACTGTACATCACAAAAACTATGAATAGAAAATGGCAATCTAGTACTATGCCACAAATTTTTAATTATTCTCATGTTACTATACACAATCATAATTAAATGTTACCCTCACAAGTATTAGGTTGAAGATTTTAGTATACAGAAAAAGGACCATGGTAATATGTACATGTAATTGTGACACCCAATGAAAATCGGACATGCCAATGTGAGCCATGATTGTACTCAAAGGCATAGTAAGGTGTAAGGAATTTTTGTTCTCCCACAGTATAAATTAAAACAACTAAGGAGACCCCTTGAAAGGGGTTGTTAGGGGCCTTGTGGAAGGCTCATATTTTTGCTAATGCAAAATTACGTACCATGTACTCAATGAATGGAATTTAGTGTATAGATGAACCAATATTTACTACAACAATCTTTTGAGTGGCATCAAGGATGTTCTTATATCTTGTCATTTTCCTTGATTTTCTAAATTAGGCCCCGAATTTTAACATTTAAAGACATTTAAGGAGTTGTACCATTTTTAACACAAAAATAGATTTTGTTTAGTAAACATTTATTACATAACATTATTTAACAATGGAGTCAACCTGTCTTTGAGAGCAAATGTATCGAAAAGACCATTTCAACTTCAAAAAAGAAAATCCTTTTTTTATATAACCACATGGCTCAAAAAATATTCTCCAACCCATTGCAACATTTTTTTGTTGATTCCTAGGCGTTGTATTTATTTAGGTGCCAATTCCTTCTTCTTAGCAAACCAATTGGTAGAATGAGACTCCAGCTCTTTAACCCCTAAAGGATCAACTGCCCTCGGGGACAAATGGATTTTGGGCATGTACCTACAGCTAATCTATTTTTTGTAATTTTTTGAAACTTTTATTGAAGGTATGGAATTCAAACATCTACTTGGGCATCTAATTTTTTCTTCATTTTGACATTTATTGAAAAAGTTAAAAATAAACTTCCAAAAACAAGCAACATCGGGCAATCCAAAAACTTCTTTAAAAATTGCATTTAAAAAAAATAAAAATATGAAATAGGTTCTTTAGACATATATAGATGTGAGAAGCTTTGAATCATTCATTTTTGATTGATAAGATGAAAGTTATGAGAAGTTTTAGTTTGCTGGTAGGCATGGTTTTGAGATTTTCCACACCTACCTGCAAACAAAAACTTCTCATAACTTTCATCTCATTAATGAAAATTGAATGATTCAAAGCTCCCTATGTATATATAAGTCTAAAGAACCTATTTCATTTTTTTTTATTTTTTTTAAATGCAATTTTTAAAAAAGTTTTTGGGCTGCTCGATCTCGCCCGTTTTCTAGAAATTCATTTTTAACTTCTTCAATAAATGTCAAAATGAAGAAAAAATGAGATACCCACGTAAATCTTTGAATTCCCCACCATCCATAAAATTTTCAAAAAATTATGCAAAGTAGTTTAGCCATAGGTACATGCCCAAAATCCTATTTGTCCCCCCAAAAGGGGGCTTGGTCCTTTAGGGGTTAAAGTAGTAAAAATCTCTTGGATTTTGGGGTAACACACTTTCAGCCTAGCTTGTTGAATAATGTTATGTATTGATTCATGCCAAGTGAGTGGTTTGCTACCTCAAATCCCCTCAAAACTTTACAAAAATGCCCTTTGATATCTCCTTGAGGACCTTCCCGAAATAAGATGCCACCTTCAGTCTCCGCTCTTAAGTGTGAAGCACTTTATTTTGCTAAGGACCTGCACTATGGGGCTGTCGCTATCCATATTTTCATGGCATGTACCATTTCTGTTACCCTCAAGGGTGTCATTTAGAAAAGAGCAAAACTCAAAGATTTCTCGAGCACGTTCACAAGAGACATTCACAAAGCACTAGGTCAGTCGGTGGCATTCCCCGGTGACTTGCGGGCACAACTTAGCACATTTGCCGACATAGATCTCTTCCAAGAATCTTTTCGTCATTTATTCTGGTAGCTCAGAAGGTTGGATGCCTGATTCGCAGGGTCAAGTGGCAGCCTCTAATGTGCAGATAAAGCTTAGCTCTACTAACAATCCTATAAGGTAGAAGCACCTAAATGTGACACTTTTGTTATATCAATCCACTAGGAGTGTGTATTGAGATTTTGAGAAGGGTTAGGAAACCATCAAAGAGTGTTGAAAATTTGTTTTTGGAATTTTCTGAGATTGTATGAATAAACTATGAATTGTTGAAGGTAACTCCCTAGATACACCTATTGTGGACACTAGACCCTCATTGAATTGCTTGTATTGAAATGCAAATGCAACATCAAAAAGATCATGTCACATGCTGTCACTTACACAATTTGTGTTCCAATACTCAATTATGGTAACAGCTTTAGCTGACTTGCATGTCTGATATGGGTATCCGATGGATCAGATACGGGCTCATTTATAGGTGTCCATAAACAAATGCTGTCTTATTTAGGTGCTTCTACCTTAGTATGGTCTTTAACCCTTAAGCGCCAAGTGGGTGACCGCGGCTTGCCCTCCTTGTAGCTTTCTACAGTGTTTTCACATGTGGGTACCAATAGAATTATTTCTGGAGGTTGCAAAAAGTCAATAGTGTTTGCTGCCCTCATAAAAATTGCAGTAAGGGCAACTTGGGACCTATCATCGTGTCTTTGAATCTTCTCACAATTTTGATTACCAAAAAATATGAGTACTTCTAATGAGATAATTTTTTGCCACCCATGATGGACACTAAGTTTACAATCACTTCTGAAAAAAAAACCATATGAAAAACAACTTTTTTGATTATGCAATTCACCTTTTTCAATTGTCACAAATAATTTGCATCTGCCTTGGCATTTTAGGGTTGAGAGTTACAACTATTGACTGTTGGAAGCTTTAACCCTTGAACATCAGATGGGTGATCATGCCTGCCTTCTACATTGATTTCTATAGTGGTGTGGCAGGTGCCCACCCATTAAAATTTTGTTTCATAAAATTGTAAAAATCAATGCAGGGCGCCCTCATGAAAAGTGCAAGATGGGTAGCATGGGACCGAATACCGTGTCTCTCAGTTTTTTGCACAATTTGGATTATTGAAAAATATGAGTACATCTGCTGAGATCGTTTTTTGCTTTCCATGATGCAACATATGTCTATGATCACTTCTTCAAAAAAAATTAGCAAAAAAAAACTTTTTTCTGTAACTCAGCTTGTCTTTTGGTGGCCAGAGGCGACGTTTAAGGGTTAAACGTAAGAACACTAATCAAACAAGTTGGCCTCTAGATCCTGGCAATCTAATGTGATTTCATCCCGCAGTTACTTGCGAAAGAGAAACCTCACCTCATTTACATAATTACGTGATGGTGCATTAGTAATAGATTTCTGCAACAGTCTGATTCATTTTTCTAGACAATTGCTAGAGCAGCTTAATCGCCTTGTGCCAAACTAAGCCGCGCCTTGAAATGCCCACCTGTATGAACGGATTACCTAGAATATGGACACAGCAAAATTTGGACTCTTTCCAGGCGGGGGAGTTCTTGTCCAGAATCACTCTGGTGTTGATATTTTTCATCCCGAGGTATTTGATTCTTTTTTGATTCATCAATGCTTATGCAAGCACTCTACGAACCAAGACATTTTCGGATGTGAGTAAAGACATCTCAAAATGCAAGGACCCCATGCATGGTGCACAACCAGCCACAATACAACTTGGCGTATTTCAAGAATGCTGATGGTCGCCACGTTGAAGAAAATTTTATGATGAAGAGAAGATGTCCGTAGTAAATATCGTGCTAATTTTTATTAGGAAATACTATAACTGCAAGGTTCTAAACTATATGAAGTTTATGGTTTCTAGAACCGACGTTATGCTTGGTTATGGAGTACCTCATGTTAATGCTCACCTTTTTCACTTGAATTTGAGATCTTTGTTAACAAGTTTTTATACAAAGAATGGAACCTTTGGTGGTTGTTAAGGGTTGGGGGGCTGATTCTACCAGTTTTGAAACCATTTATTTTGGTAGAATCGGCACCATCAGCCTCCCGACCTTTAATGTAAGATAACCGGCCCTCACTGGTCGATTTTGCATTTTGGTTTGGCCAACTGGCTCACCCTGCAGGCTTGTCCCTGGCCTCACCAAAATGCAGAATTGGCCGGTGAGGGCCGGTTATCTAGTACAAAAGGTTTTGTTGCCTTGAAGAATTTGACAACTTCAAAAACTCAAAACTTTTGGTCAACTTATCCAACTTCAGGTGATTTTTTGCGAATTGGTTTGACAATAGAAAGATACCAGATCTAAAAATCATGACAACATGGAAATATTGACCATATTTCTAAAAGCGCACATAAGCACTCAAAAGCCTCATCATAGAAGTTACCATCCAATTCTCGATTCCACCCTCCAAATGCAAATTCGAGTTCCACACGCTCAAATGGGCTCTCAAATGGATATGGAGGGCCACAAGAATGTGAGCCACGGAACGGACTAAGGGCATCATCAATGCATTCACTGGGAATGGAGCGGGGAATAGGCCAATCCCGTGTCTCTCCTAGTCTGAGTAAATTTGCTGCCCTTGTCATCGGACGGATCCTCCCAATTTTGATGCAACTTCCATTGCAAATGTAGGCACCAGAGAGTACTTGCAAGTTGTTGTCGAGAAGATGCTAGCTATTGCAAGCAATGTGTCCTTCCAACAACAAATAGCAACAAATGCAATGAAAATCTCAAAGCGCTAGAAAATGAGCAAATTTGTTGTTTGAGGAGATCATTTAGGTGGGACCATCTCTTAATTATGCGTTGCCATGATTACCTTGAAGTTCTAAAAATTCCTCATCCTCTCACACAACTAACTCCCACCAAAAAAAATGCAAAAATGCAAAAATGCAGTTACAGCCCCATTCCCTGTCTTGGATTGATGATGATCTAAGGACGCCCTAATACTGTGACACCACAACTCCACAAGCTAGATAGACGTGAGGCTAATAAAACAGAATCATTCGGTTTATGGATAAGGTAGCAATTATGCAGCTCTCAGGAGAACAGCTCTGCGAATATGAGGCGTGACAAGCTTGGGCAGATGGAAGCAAATGATTCTGCATAAGAAAAGTTGAAATTTGAAGTTTGAATTTTGTAAATGTTCCAGATGGAGCACGTAAGTGACGATATTACATGGCTGCTCTTTGAAGCTGAACTCCTTCTAGCTGTTTGTCTCACAGCATCATGTGAATGCCATGATGGTGAAAAGAATTCAAGCTGATGCTTGTTCAATTAAAAGTAAAAATGTGGGCATTCGACAAAAACATTTAAAGCAACAAGTTAACTTGTGAACCTGTTTATTATTTCAAAAACTGTAAATACAATAACAAAGGTAGATTGTTAGCTTTGTAGTAGTGAGATTGCAAACATCTATCCAAATATCGTGAAATATGCATTATGAAGGTTTGATATGGTCGTTTGGAAAAAAAGAAACCTCGACTTCAAGATTGTCACTAAAAGCTCCAATATAAGTTTGCAAAAAAAAAATGCAAAAATTAGATATTTAAAGGTTAGAAGCAAGTGATTTGGAGTGATGAGATAAATATTAATTGTTTAAGCTTTTATGGATGCAAGTAAATTTGGATAAAACAAGAGACAAGTGATTTAACAAGTTAAGAGATTGAAAGAACAATAAAATTTGGTGGAGAGCATAATGATCTAGAGATGCTTCACACCTTTGGTTGTTACAGGTATGACCAAAATTGATGATTGTCTTAATGCCTAGCTATATGTGAGGATTAATAAAGACAAACTGACTGCTTCACTTTGAATACTACTTGTACTAAAAATGAAATACTGTCTTTCAACAAAGACAATAATCCAAAACATACATCAAAATTGACAGAATTTGTTAAATGAAAATGAAGTCCAGGTCCTAGAATGACCTCTATAATCTTTGACCTCAACTCAATAGAACATTTGTGGAGAAAGTTGATTGAATTTGTACAAAGAAGAACCAAAGAGCATGTTTGACCTATGGAAGCATGAACAAAAGACATGGAACAATGTTTTGGTTGAAACATGCTTGATTCTAATAGAGAGCATGCTTAAGAGAGTAGGTGTAGTGTTGAAAGTAAAAGTAGGATAAACTAAGTTTTAATAGAATAATAAAAATAAAAAATTTAAAAGCTTGGGAACAAAACTGTAGAAATATTGTGATGTTACAAAAATCTTCATTTCTTTGTTAATATGTATGATGTTTTAGCAAGGTTATATAATCCAATAAACAAGATATTTATTTTACATAATGGTTGTGATTTTTTGTGTATTGATATAGTATGTCAAAAGATATGGAGTCTCAAAATAATAATTCAAAACATTGTTACTTTTTTACTTGTTGTAGTTGTCCACATCCATTGTTTTCATATTTATATGGTGTGTTCTACACAAAAATTGCATTACCAACCACTTGGATCAACAAAATTTAAATTTTATCTTTTAAAGTTAATGCGGTATCTTAAATGTAAAAAACTATAAATTTTGAATTGAAGATCTTACAATTGCTACAAATTTGGTGGACTACCAATTTAGTACCCAAGGAATTTATCAATGGCACAAACGGCATTGATTTAAGGTCTCATCCATTTCCATTTATAAGGAATTTGAGATTAAAGCAATTTTTACAATTTTGCACAACTTCTTAGAATGAACATAGTTTGAGATAATGGCTAAGAGTTCCAAACAAATCATATTAAAGACAATTAAACATCAAAGTTGCTAAAATAAAAAGAAGGGCACCATCAAGTTAGTATTGATTCTGTAATACTTGATACTTTATGCACATCAAAATATGACTTTAATATCTAAGATATTTTTCTTTAAATTAAAGCAACAAAATCCACAAGAATTCAATATGTTTAAGCAATAACATGATCAACTCTAGTTTTTCAAGTATCATTCTCAAATGAAAATTCTAGTGGTTTTTCTTCAAATATAACTAAAAAATGCAATGTTCCCACACTCTCAATCAAACTTCTAGCATCAAAGGTATCTTTCCAAATGCTAGAATCAATGGTAAACTTTAGAAGAATTTGTTCATACAAGGATTGGAGATTTTATTTTTTTAACTTGTAAAATTGACATTGAAGTTTGCATAAATTGCCATTAAAAAAAGGCCAATTATGCACCATATGAAGTGATTTTTATTAGTTTTTGGTTCTTTGCATCAACAAAGTTTGTTAAAGATGTTCAATGATTTTGGTATTTGGAGGATTACCTTTGGTCAATGTGGTACCAAAGGCTTTTAATGGTAAATAAACTCAAAAAATCTTTTTGGTGCATATGATTCTATTATTATGTAAAAAAAAATTGGGAATTTCATTTGGGGTGCATTTTGTTGACTACATTATGCCTACATTTGAATGATACGTTGGCTCCAAATGACTCCTTTAGTATTAAAGTCTTGATTTTGAATATTAAACAATCAATGATTCTAAAAAGTCAAATTTACCTCATGAAATAAATATAAAAAGTCTTTCAAAGTGCTCAATTTTAAAATTGTTATTGACCATAGTGTAAAAATATCAAAGAGCCAATAGCAACGGACTCACAAAGGTTGAATTGTGATTTTATACATTGTATTCAAAAAGAAGGATGATGAAGTGCAAAGAAATGATTGTTACAATGGGCTTTCATTTTGCAAAATATGATTAGGTTTCTACAAACTTTTCATTTATTTTTAATAACCAAGTTGGAAACTTTTTCAAAAACACATGGTGCCTTTATTGTTGATTGACATAAATTTGTTCATGTGGCATCTTGGGGTGTGAATTGTATAGGAATAGTAAACACTTGTGCATTAAGTTAAGACTTGAAAGAATAACAAAAATCAAGTTGAAACAATTATCAAATTGTTTTTATAAAATTTTGTGGACCCAAATTATAACAAAATGTTGATTTAGCATGTATTTATGAGTTACTACCACCTCAAAGTATAAACTTGCATTTGACAACCCTTTTTGTAGAGTGGTTGAAACCTTGTATAAATAATGTGCATTCTTTTTACTTCATTCCATTATTTGAATGGTTGTTGTTTGATTGTCAAACAAGGGGATCAACTAATGATACAAAGACACAATTTGCCTTCTTTCAATGTAGGTCATTATCAAATGGTGGTAAAACTTTCTTCACTTAAGCTTGTCATGCATTTTTATAGTTCAATTAATCCCCCACTGTTAAACCAAATCCAAATTTGTAGTCTTTTCTCCTATGGTCAAGCTGCAAACCATTACAAACTATTTGTTACTTGTCTATTATATAATTCTAGTTTATTTGTTTAAAAAGAGCAATTAAAAACTTGGGTTCCAAATCCTAATGTTAACATTTGGTCATACATGTGGTTGTCTAGTAAGAAGATTGAAAAGAACAAAATCATATTTTGAGATTTTTATTACTTTTCTATACTTTGAGCACAAATAGGCGCTTTTAGCTAAATTTGCACTAATGCACTATTCACAATTTTCAAGTGTTGCTAGCACATCATTTATTAACATACATTTGCTAGCCAACCATGCACTTGGAAAAAACTATTCATTTAAAAAAAAAAATGTCATGTTTCAAAAACACAAGTTTTTAAATAAGACGTTTAAAGATCTTGGAAGATTTTCTATGAACTTTTAGTTAGTTTTGCTACATCAAACCAAATATTTGAGCATTGTTACTTGTTACATAATTGATATTGATTGTGAAAAAGCACAACTTGAAGAGCATAATCTAGAATTTGTATATGATTGAATAGGTATATTGAACACCATTGACTACCACATATGATTGTATGGGTTAAAACAAAAAACACTATGAGATACCTTCTTATAAATCTACAACTAATTCATGAATTGCAAACAACAATTTTTCATTGCAAACTTGTTGCAATTTCTAAGTTTAGCAATTTAGGACCAATATGAAAGTTTGCTCTTATGCACTATAATCAACCTTTCCTTTATACATTGTCACCTACTAACCTAATCTCCACAAGTATTGATTTCAATATCCCAATGATTTGTTTTGGTATAAACCACAAAAACATGCCATAAAATCATATAATGTTCTAATTTTCTTTTGATTCTTTGGATGATGCATTTCAATCACATTTCACAATCATTTTAGTTCTTTAATAGCACTATTTAGAAATAAGACATGTTTTTCCTAGCATATAGGCCTTAACATTTGTAAGACTAGGGTTTATAGAATGTTCTTGAACTAACCTCTGCAGAAAGCAAAACTGTAAGGCCAACTGAAAACTTCTCTTCCAAATAAGCTGCTGTGCAAAGATTGGTGTCAACCCTACCTCTCACTCGGCACTGCAAACAAATTGAAAATATGAACAAGAGGCTACAAGTTGACCAAAGGGTTATAGTTCATAAATTTCACAATGAGTAATGATGCTTTCAAAGTTTGGTTGAATATGAACATGAAAGCACTCCAAAGATTTTGTAAGCATGGTATTGCACATTTGAATGGCAATAAAGGACAATTGCAAATAACACTCATACTAATTTAAGTCACAAATTGAATTTGAAGCCGTCCATCAAGCTCAACTTTGGAAGTAATAATCTATTATAGCTAAGATTCAAAGTGAAGTTGGACACAATAATTCTAGACCTATATGTCCTATTTGATTGTTTATAGATTTTAGATAATCCATAAGTAATAATTAAATAAATAAATTGGTTTGCAAAATATCAAAAGATGCTTACATAATATACTTATCCAAATCAAAAAACATGCACAAAACATTGAAAGAGATGCAAATGATACAAAGATGTATAGATGTTGAAGAACATAGAAAGCCTATGATTATATGTAATCCATAGATATGTCATCTATGACAAAGTACTCTTATTTTTCAAAAAAATAATATTACGGATACTAGTTTTCAAAAATATATTAAAGACTGTGGTTTTGAAGGTCAAGGTATTTATCAAATACTCATCTTTAATAATCTAGAACTAAACTATAGACAAAATGATGTCCTTGTGGACTTACTCCTTTTGATTGGAAAACTTTCAGAAATGGAAACTAATTTCCTTTAACATTGTCAAGGTTTGTTTCTTTAGCACACGTTCGTGAGCAATATAAAATTTAAAATCCTTTTTTTTTTTTGGTGCCCAACCATTTATAATTTATTTTTAATTGGGCAGTTTATTATCATTTTTTGGTTTTGTTCACCCTTCTTTATAAATTGAAAACTAGAAACATAGAGGTGGCTATTATATTCCGCGGTGTAACAGATTAACCAATGTTTCCACATGGACTTGATATCTAAACAACTTAAAAACAAGTGCATCAACTTTTACAATTTGGCTGCAAGTATATTAAAGTATTTTGCATCCAAATTACTCATTCCAAAATAAATCAAAATGCAACAATATTGTAAGATTTTCTTACAATCACCCAAAAATAAAATCTTATCAAACCTTATTGTAATATGAATGGAGCCCAAAGACATCGATTACTAAACTGAAACCAAATTCTTTACTCAAATATGTGGCTTTTGAATATAAGGAAATGAATCTTCAATAGTAAGATACAAGTACTATGTGTAATAAGAATTTCTCAAAACCTTACTTGTTGACCCAATAGATAGTCAGAGGCAAGACTCGTAATTGCCTCTCTATCATTCCAATTGTAAACAAAGTCTGAAGCCACTGATATCTGAAATAATCGACCACTTCCCATTATTAGCGTAATCAACCTCCTCAAATTTTTATGCAACTGTTAAGTTAGTGACATCTGAACATTTTATTGATATCAACAAATTAAGTCCATAACACGATCAATCTAACCCACTGCGAACCGAGAAAATAAAATATCCCTAACTCCCATTACCTCATAGACGTTGCCTTACTACAAGCAATATTTGTAATGATGGTCACACAAGCCAGATCCACATTCAAGTATCAGGTTAAAATAAATTGGAGTCCCTTAACAATAGCAAACCCTTGTATGGAAAATCACATTTTGAAGATTTATCTCTCGACTGCAAATTGAGTCTCAGAGTAACAAATGATGAAATCCTTGGACATAAAAAGCGTACAAGGGTTTTAAAAGGACTACATTGGCAGAAATTCATGACATACGTGCTTTTAGAGGCGGGTACTCGGAAACGTAGATTTATACCCATCCTAGTTTTAGAGCTTTGTGCAATTTGAGTGTCACAATTTTTCACTATTCTTGATTATTACAACTGTGACAATATAATGACAGAACATGTTTACTACTGATCCTATGCTTGCTTTTCAGTGCCCAGAACATGTAATTGGGGTAAGTTAAACATTCCAGCAAATCGTGAGAGTGCACTTTTATAAGGATTCGTTGTCAGCATATATTCTCATGCACACTAACTATTTTTTGGCAATCCGAAAGGAGCAACACATTTGAAGTATGTAAAGTGGCAGTTCAATTACAATAACTTAAAAGCTCACTCCTAGACTGTCAAAAGCAAATGTCTAAGAAGGTGTTATTATTTGCAACTAAAACCCATTTTGGCGAAAGAAATCACCAAAATTAGGCGACTCCTTGCAGTACATGAAGAGGACGGAGCTGATGGACCTTCAGATCACATAATTTATTAATTTCTGCAGACTCTAATCAGCTACACTCAGGTTGATTATTAAGGTGGTCATTCAAAAACCAGATTGGTTAAACTATCTAATATATTTTTGTTTGCAGATGCACATCCTTGTAGACATCATATTAACAAGTTAAATCAAAATTACCTTGGCAGACAATTTTTGAACAAAAGTACATTTTATGAGACCTTCGGAGTTCATGAGACCCGTGGTGATCTGCATGCCATAGTTGCGACAATTAGAAGGGGCAATTTGTCACAATGGAGAGAGCATGACTACTATCAACTTAGTTTCAACATGCAATTTATCGTTAAATACTGTTATGTGGTTGCATTGTTGTTCACTAGATATTGATTGCCGAAATGCACTTATGATCAGACATTCTTATCACAACGACGCTTAAAGTCCAGGATGGAAAAGTCACCATTCAAAGATGACAATTCAGCCACCAAGCTGACAAGGGCATCCAAACGAAGATGATGATATTGAGTTAAACTATCACTACCGTCTGTAATCTTAGGCAAGTGAAGTAAGAAAATTTTAGAAATCACTATTTTGTTGTGCGGTTTTTGGCACGGCTACCTTACCACTGTATCAGTTTTGTAGCGACCTGCAAGACTCATGCCTGATTTGCGTTGATGGCCGAGCCAGATCCCTTCTCCTCCAAATGACAAAGTCGGCGTCACACTCTGCTCCACCACTAATCGATAGTAGTCAAGCTCTAAGAAACTTCACATATAAATCAGATATATACATAATTTTCCCTACTCAAGCTATTGAAAACATGGATATTTATTACTGAGTTGAGCATGAGAATAAGTTTTCATATTTTCTGTTCAAAGCTCAAGTAGGTTGCCTTGAAACTTTCTGAAAGAGATTCAAGCACTAAAACGACGTATTTGACGTATTTAACTACCTGTGGTCTGTGGACTATTGAAATTCTATTTTCATGGACATAAGGAGGTCTCCCCATGTTTTGCATGTATTTTCTAATTTGGATAGGTTTCTTAATCTTATGCAAACATCTCCCATTATTATGTAAGTGTACACAGTATTGATGTTTTACAAGTCAAAGCAATTTTTGGATTATTGGTTATGTTTGGATAGTCTAAAAGTAGTTAAATATGGCGTCAAATGTTAGTTTCGATAAAAAGGCGCAAGGGACCTAGAAAAGAAAGAAGGCAAAAAATTGCTAAGATTTTGCGAGGCAAGGAGTGTCAGAGTGAAAATTGTATCAACACTGCATGTTTACTAAATACCCCTGCACATCTTGCACTCTAAAGTCTAAACCATCACTGGTCTCGATTTCTCTGCCCATGTGAAAATAGCGCCGGAATACAGCCATTTTAACCAAATCGACGTTCCTAGTACATGAGATGATATTATAATACCCAATGTCAGAGATCCTTCATTTAGCTGCTTTTATATGAAGGTAAGTTTACGGATCTCACCTGCATGTAGTTTACGCCATAGAAAGCATTATTTCCCATCGTCAATTGAGCTTGATAGTCGTTTCCCTGCAGCAATTTTCATCATCACTTGTAAAGGAAAGATCACCAAGGAGGACATTCTTTCTAATGCTTGTGAAGACTGGCAAGTTTCACGTAATATTTTAATACTAGATCTGTTTGATCAAACTAAGTGGATGAGTCGTGCCACACGTGAACTTTTAAAACACGCCTCTCATGACATTAGATTTGCATAATTCCATAGGTTCAGCAATTTATCTAACCTAGAAACACCTGGGAGGAACACTGAGATTCGAACACCTTCTTTGACTTGGTCAATTCTCTCCTGATCTTTTACCAGTAACTAAACTAAAAGTAGATCATGCTATAGTTTGTAATAATGAATGGAGCTAGATACCTTGTAGTCAAAGTTGAACATGCCAACTGTGAAATGTGGCTCGTTTGTAAGCTGCAATAATCAAGATTAACTTCAGAGTTAAAATGGAAAAATTTCGTCATGTCTTGCACACATGCTCTGAACACGTAGGTAGGGATGAGAACAGCTACCATTACAGCCCTAGTTTGTAACGAAATTCAAAATCATTACTTGGGGAGAAGATTGAACGAAGCACATGTTGCGTTTCTAACAGAACAAGAGCAACAGCTTACAAGCAATAAAACGGATATCAAATGTCTTGAATGTCTGATGAGTGCTTAGGTATACATGCAGATTGTCAAATGTCCAGATAAACAGCTCCATGGTAATGTGTGCTTGAAATCACTAAGAACTCATTGCCTTTATCACTCCTTGCTACTGAACATGGTGCACACACAAAACTTAGATTGTTTATTACCACATCTTTCCGCACGTAGAGTACTAACTTGTATCGTGGAATAACAACATACTAACGTCTAGAAACAAACCTGGGCATTCGCTTTTATTGAAAATCGACCGTTGACATCATACTTTACTCGAGCTGACATGCGCCCATCTGATAGAATACGTCCCATCATCAAGACTATGTCCATCTTACCCTGCACGTTGGGAGAAAAAAAGAAAAGCTTCAATTGCGACGTCTCTTGTAAATACATGTTACAAAATCAAATATGGTGCAGAACTTTGTTTGTCTTTGTTTTCATTGAAGCAAATTCCGAGACTAGACTTATGCCATTTAACATCATCAATATATGAAACGGAATTGTTTAAGATCTGAACCTTTTGATCAATAAGATTAGCGCCGAGCTCAAAGTGAGCGGCTGATTGTTTAACCACAGGGCCGCTACTGTTACCGGGCACGTCTACTGAACCCATAAACAAACTGCATACCAGATTTCATACTGCTCTTTAAAATGAAGAATGGATTGTTCGCAAAACACAATAAAGAGAGGCATGAACCATTTCAATATAAATCGATTACAAAATTGAAAAGATCAACACAAAGATATTATTCTCATGATTACTGAGAGATATCATCAAAAACTACACATAATTATAATGAGTTACTCAGATCGTGGTGTTATGGAAACTATGCATGATTAATATGCAGCATTATTACATGCGTCAGTCATCTGATGAATAGTATAATGCGTTAGCAGACTGTCAAAACAGGCATTGTTGTTACACTCAATGCCAGGTAACGCAACTGATATGAAGTGACCTGACAGACATTACGATGGTATTAAAACATGGAGATATGCAAATAATTTTTCCACAAAGCAAACTCCATCAATCTGAGATCCTTACCTATTGCTCAGTGCAAATTTCTGGTTCAAAGATCTGGTCACATCGAAGCGTAAGCCTTCGAACAACTCCGGTTTCAAGGACACTGAAATCGCACGTATTCAATTGTCAAATAGGTTGAGTTAGTTTCCGCAAAAACTTTGTTCAATGTTAAGCTTAATTCAAGACATGCATCCACATAAATTTTCACAAGATTCCACTTGCTTTGGAACTATTACAAGAAGAACTTCATAAGTCTACAGATTCGCTACAAGTCAGATAATGCTGGACATTTACAGGTCAAGAGGTTTGGTATTAAACAAAAAAATCCAATTTTTGAATTGGTGGCAAGCCGACTTACTATATGCTTCGCGAGTGATTTCTTCGTATTTCACCGGACACGGTAAGTGATTGTAATCAGGACCTTTTCCGTCAGCACATATCGCCGCTGAAAGGGCCTGTTGAGGGGAGCAATAGCTGATAGCAGCCCCCATGGTAGTTTCACCTTGTGACGACTTCGACAGAACCACGTAGAAACCTCTCAGGATCGGCTATTAAAAGAGTGACTCGCTAATTCGAAACTGCAGATCTTGAGCTTAATACATTCTCGGCGGAACCGTCATCTTTACCGACTCTCCAAAAGCGACAGAAGAAAACTCTGAATGTGCACTATAAAGTAATCGAGCATACTTCCTCTCTTTTGAAATTTGAAATTTGTGAAATCGTTCCCTCCTTCCACAACACTTCGAGATACCAGCCAGATACAACAACCTCCACATATTGCAGCCCTTGGTAACTCGAGGCAATGCCACATTGTCCTTGTTCGCGCAGTTCCTCGCTCCTTCAAAAGGCGACGTTACATTGTCCTGCTGCTCGACCTTTTGCAACGCGACTGGCTCTCATACACACTCAGACACACGCTCAAAAGAAAAGAAAAGAGAAACAGAACGTCTGAAGAGGTTCAGACAGTGCGAGGCAGAATGCAGCAGGCATGAGAAAGCAAAGCACTCAGCCATGCGATGAGTGGCCAGGGTCCTGAGAAGACGAAAAACGGGAGAGCCATAGCTACGCGAGGGTGCATGACGGCAAGCAACGAGTGTGACGAAGCTTTTGAAAGCTCAGTCGGGGCGAGGTCATTCAAGTCTTTTTTAGGGCATTTGTCAGGGCTTCGGGAGAAGCTCATGCACGAGAGAAAGAAAGGAAAGGAAAGGAAAGGAAAGAAAGACAAGCCAGGGCCTCCGTTGTGAAGGTCAAGGGGCATGGATAATCGGCCAACCGTTACAAACCCTCTCCCTCCCTTGCTCTTCACCATGGAAGCTCTCACGTTCTCCACCAGGGTTGCTAGCAGGCGAGTCTGTGAGCAAGCTTGTGAGCTTATGAGCGGGAAACTTTTTAAGTAAATTTTGGGGTGAAATACCTATGACCGTGGAACTTTCATATAAATATGAAATAATAGGTAGGTCATATTGTAAGGGAACTTGTAGAATATATGAAACAAATTGAACATCTTAATCAAATTTTTTAAATTTGTTGTAGACTTATATAAAGCATATAATAATTAAATAAACTAACAAATACAAGAAACAAATATGTAGCCATAAAACACAAAAATGTATAGATAATAAAAAAACCATACACGAACCACTTTGTGGATTATAGTCTCACATGTCTAAGTCTCAGTGGACTTACTCTAGACATGTCTAAAGACTCCTCTATGTTAGAAGCCATTCCACCAATAAATTCAAAGATGGCTGTTCAAAGTATAAGTATCACAACAACATTTAGATTTAAAGAATCATAAACTTCAAACACCAAGGCCATTTGTTGTGCATACAAACATAGTGAAAATTTCTTATCTAGGCTAATTCAAAAGTCCTTAATAGTGTTGGTTAGAGAATTTGTTGTTTTCATCAATCCACAATTACTATTTAAATACATTCAATATATTAAAGTCAATTCAAACATGAAATAATACATTAAATTTTAATAGAATGATGAAAGATGAAGACTTACTTAGCAAATTAGAATTTTATGCAAATGTTTGAGATAATACATGGATATCATTTGGATCTTTTGTAGTCACTATTGAAGATGGTTCCTCCTTATCTACTATGGCTAACAAGGTTTGCATCATGGATTTTAATACTGCAACAAAAACATCATCATTTTCCTCCAATTCCAAAATATGATGGTCTATACTACAACAAGCTATAACCGCTGCACTTGGGAACAAAATAGAAACCATTAAGCAAAAATAAGTTGAAAACAAAAAAGATACAAAAAATATAACAATACAACTAGTGATCTTACTAGTTGAGGTTGTGCAATCCAAAATAACATCACTTTCAAGCAATAAGGCTTCAATGAGAAGCTAAATGAACCTGAGATCTTTCACCCATGGTCCTCTGAGCCATGGTCTAATGCCATGCATGGCTAAATTGTTTATCCGTGTGAAGTTCATGAAATTGTAATCTCATACAATGTCCAAGCCTACTTTCTCCATTGTCTCTTTGTGTTTGAAGAGAAATTGCAATTTTGTACCCCCTTCAGATCCTTCACCAAGAGGATAAATCCAAATTTTTGTGTCCAAAAAACTAGCCATGCAACTAACAAATTACTATACACACAACAAATAAAATAAAAACAACAAATCAAAGAAGGAAAAATGTAAAAGACTCATATTGCAAGAGGTATCAGAAGATAAAGTCAAATGTAGTCAACTTGTGCTCATCTACTTTTTCATTGTCAACATACAATAAGTTTTGCAAAGCCTTGTAATACTAACCTTAGAATTAACAAAATAAGAATAAACAACAACAATTGTGCCATAGTCTTGCAAATGCTTCTTAGTAAAAACAAAAGCTTTGTGAAGTACATTTTGATCATTTTGTCAAAGTTCTAAGAAAAATCAAATAATCACTACATGACAACCTTGAAATACAAAAGAGTACATCACTTTACCCTTAATGTAGATTTTATGTTATAAAAATGCAACCTACCTCAAAATATCAAACACATTTGCTTAGGAAAGTCTTCAAGTTCTCTTCTGACATTGATTTTAGTGGAAACCATCTAGCATACAAAGATGGCACCAACAAATTGCATTATTTGAAGAATTTGGGCTTTTGGTACGTATGATGTTGTGTGGCTTATGGCAACAAGTGGAGCTTGTCTAACATCATTTTAAGCATCTCATGTAAGTTGAAATGCTTCTCTAACTATGTAAAGGTGAGTAACTACATGTTCTTTATGGATGGATTAAGAAACGCATGAAGCACTAAAACAAAAGATTATCAATACCAAAGTCAAATCTCTTCAAGTTAATTTTGGCTATTGGTTGGATTTGCAATAGCTACAAATTCCATCATTTTCACATAAAATTTCTTAACTTTCTCCTTTGATCCTATTTGCATGACGTTAGCTCCATCAACAGCTCTTATTTCATCCTCAACAATGATTTCATGGTACTTCCACAAAGTCAGTTTAAGAAAGAACAATAAATTGGTATGCCCAACCACCCCTAATTTACACAAATTCATGAGAAAATATAAAATAATTCATGAATTTTAGCAAAATGGTCACAGTTGGGCACACCCTTGGGAGCATATTTGTGGACGAAGGTGTTCCTATGGGTGTGCCCAATTGCAACTATTTTGCAAAATTCATGAAAGAACATAATAAAAGTCATGAATTTTTGCAAAATAGTTGGAATTTGGCACACTCATGGGAGCACATTCTTCCAAGAAGGTGCTCCTAGGAGTGTGCACAACAGCAACCAATTTGCAAAAATTCATGAAAAAACATAATATAATTAATGAATTCTTGCAAAATGTTTGTAGTTGGGCACACCCCTAGGAGCACATTTGTGGACAAAGGTGCTCCTTGAGGTGTGCCTAATTGCAAGCATTTTGGAAAAGTTCATGAATTTTATTATTTTTTCATGAATTTTTGCAAAATGTTTGAAGTTTGGCAAACCCCTACAAGCACCTTTGTCCACAAAGGTGCTCTTAGGGTGAGCAAATCAAAACAAAAAAAACAAAAACAAAAAGCAAAACAAAAACAAAAAACAAAACAAAAACTTTTTTTTTTTTTTTTTCCTGCACACCCCTAGGAGCACCTTTGTGGATGAAGGTGCTCCCAGGGCTATGCCCAATTGCAAACATTTTGCAAAAATTCGTGAATTTTAATATTTTTTCATGAATTTTTGGAAAATGGTTGCAATTGGGCACACCCCTAGAAGCACCTTTGTCCACAAATGTGCTCCCAAGGGTGTGCCCAACCGCAAACATTTTGCAAAAATTCATGAATTATATTATGTTTTTTCATGAACTTTTGCAAATTGGTTGCAGTTAGGTGTTAGGCACATGCCTAGAAGCACCTTTGTCCACGAATGTGCTCCCAAAGGTGTGCCCAACTGCAACCATTTTGCAAAAATTCATGACTTTTATGATCTTCTTTCATGAATTTTGAAAAATGGTTGCAGTTATGCACACCCCTAGGAGCACCTTTGTCCATGAATATGCTCACAAGGGTGTGCCCAACTGCAACCATTGTGCAAAATTCATGAATCCTCTTATGGTTTTTTCTTGAATTTTTGCAAAATGGTTGTGGTTGGGCACACCTCTAGGAGCACCTTTGTTCAAGAATGTGCTCCCAGGGCTGTGCGCAACTGCAACCATTTTATATAAAATTCATGAAAAAATAAATAATCTAAGGCATGAATTTGTGCAAATTGGGGGTGGTCGTGCACACCCGTAGGCACACATTCTTGAACAAAGGTGCTCCTAGGGGAATGCCCGACCGCCTCCAATTTTGCAACCATAAACCAATAAATAATACAATATACGTATTTGTGCATTTTGGAGATGGTTGGGGACACCCTTAGGAGCTCATTCTTGGACTACTAATTAGCTCCTAGGGCTCTGCCTAGCCACCCCCAAGTTTTCCACCATCAAAAAAAATTATGATAAATGGAGGTTATTTGTGCACTTTGGAGGTGGCTGAGCATACCTCAAGAGGTCATTATTCCAATAATGAGGTCTTGGGGTGTGTTTAATCACCCCCAATTTTTCAACCACAACAACTAATGAAGATAAAGGGCATTTTTTTGTGCACTTTGGAGATGGTTGGCACACCCCCAAGTGCTTAGATTTAGGCAACTAAGCTTCTAGAGGTGCACCAAGCCATTTTTGCAACTTAAGTAGCAAATGAAGTACAGCTCAAGTTAAAGGCATTCATTTTAGCAATTTTGGAGGAGGCCAATCATTCATTAAAGAAACTTGAAGGTGGCCAAACGTATCTCTAGGAGCTTAGTCAAGGACGTCTAGGCTCTTGGTGGTTTGCTGAGGCACCTCCATTTCACTATTTAGTAATCACTAAATTTGAATATAGCCAAGTTCTAGCTATTCAACCCTTGCATGCAAAAAAGTCATGGTCATTCTCTAACATGATTGTTGCAGTATTTTAACACGTTAAGTGTATTGCTAGTAGTGAATATGAACAACTCACAAGTCAATCATTGTTACAATTGCTTTGAGGATATACTAGAAATGATTGCATTTCACTTGACTATGTTCACATTGGTAAGCTTTTTCTTTTCTTGGGTAGGTTGAACTTCATTGTATTGCTTAGTGTTTAGCCATGAATGCCCAAGGCACTAAATTTTGGTGTCCAAAAAACTTCAAGAAGTTTGAAACTTTGTGGAAGGCACGGATTTGAATATTATAAGGTGAGTTTTTGGGAGAGGTTTTGAGCTAAATTTGGCTTCAACGTTCAATTTTATCTTCTTGAATCTCTTATTGTTGAAAAAACAAAAGTTTCTAACTACCTTCTTCATGTGTGATTTTGTTTTGTTGAGTCTTTAGTTTATGTAGAAGAAGATAAGATTTTGAAAATTGATGAACAAATACAATTGGTTCCAATTATCAAGTCTATAGAACAAGATATGAAGTTCTAGAATCTATATTATAGTTTTAGAGTGTATATTCTCCTTCTAAGTTTGATTTCAATGTCTATTTTGAAACTCCATTGGCCATCAAGTGGTTCAAGTATTGACATGCTTTATGTACATTTCACAAAGTCTCCTAGTCTACCAAGAAGGAATGTAATTTTACACATACTCTCTTTTAGCGTGGCATAATTGAATGAATAGTTTTTCTAAAAACTTTCTCCCCTTTGGTACAAGTTGATATTTTCTATATATTGATATTCAAAACCCTCTTCTTCCTCACTGTAGATTTCATATGAAAAATTAGAACAAGTGTTGGAGTGACATTGCTTCTGTACAAATGTTGTATGTCAATAATTATCTAAAAGGAAAATTTCATAAACACCCCTGAAGTTTGTAATATTTTCACAGATACCCTTGCTTTTACAAAAACATCACAAATACCCTTGGAACAAATAATTTAGGTGTTTGTTTTGTTATGCGTGCCACTTCCTTTTTTCCTTTGTGCGCACACTACTTTTTTCTTGTTATGCATGCTTACAAAGGAAGGAGGGAAGTGGCATGCTAAACCCTAAAAATGCCTAATTTTTTGGATCCAAGGGTATTTGTGGTAATTCTAGAAAAGCAAGGATATCTATGAAAATATTGCAAACTTTAGTGGTATCCATGAAATTATCCCTTATCTAAATAGTCATATTTTGTATTTTACCGCAATAATAAGGATGCTTCTAGTTTAGCTTAGAATGAGCGTAAAGAGGAAGGCCTTCTTTTTACATGTGTTTGTAAATTATATTATCTCATTTTCTTATATTTCAATTATTTAATGATCCATCTTTTGAATGGTTGTACATGAAGCTCATAACTCACTTTGTAACTTTGAAATTATTCTTTATACAATATTATCACCAAATTGACCTTTAACAAAATATTTCACATTTCCACGGTTGTAGGTATAGAAACTTGTCTATGGTCATAGGTCTTCAAACTTTCTATAGATAGAAAATTTTGTTTGAATTTTACTAATTTTTTAAAGAACCATGAAGTTAATCTATGGTTTTTGAAAGTTTTAAAGTTCAAGGCTTACAAGCTCATGGTATTTACTCTCTAGGCTCACAAGCTTGCCACTTGAGGCTTGCACGCTAGAGTCGTTGCGTTCTCCACTAGCCCTAATATTATACACACAATACATGTCCAAGAAAGGCAACAATAGAAAAATTAAGGGAATGACTAGGGGGACACCCTAGTTGCTACATGGACACCCTAGTTGCTATGTGGACACCCCTATAGCCCAACCTATTAAATTTGAGATTATTATTGAGTTGAAATATGAAATAAAATCAAAACAATATTTTAGCGCACATTTGTGTCTATAAGCATTGCAAACATATAACAAATATTTCCCATTTGTGACATGATTGAGAGTTAAACCAATCAAGCCTTTCATTTATAAGTTTGATTGTAGACCATGTCACAAATGAGACAAATTTGTTGTAAGTTTGCAATACTTGTAGACACAAATGAGCGTTCAATTATTTTTTTGATTTTATTTCATATTTCAACACAATAATAATCTCAATTTTAATAAGTTGAGCTGTAGGGTGTGTCCATGTAGCAACTAGGGGGTGTCCATCTAGGGGTGTCCCCTAGTCATTCCCAAAACTAAATATCTATGCATTGAAAATACACACTTATTGAAATGTGAAAGGAGAACGTTGAGCTCTTGGATAACATAGATTTTTAGGCATTTGGAATGTGAAAGGAGAACGTTGAGCTCTTTGATAACATAGATTTGGTATTTAGAGAGAAAACCAACAAATAAAAACTTTGGTTACATGTAAAGTTTTTATGCAAAAAGTGATCCACATTGAAGAAGGTGTTGATGTCCATGATAACGGATGCCATATATAAAATATAAATGATTTCTTTGTCAAACATAATCCATATCCATACAAAAAAAATGCAATATCATCTCAAGATTGTGGAGTAGTTTAGTCATTTCCAAAAAGAGAAGGATATAAATCCAAATATTCTCTCAAAATAAATATGAGTTGTTATCAAACAAGAAATTACACAAAAAAAACTCTAGCTACATGCAAACTTGTCTTTTATAGTGGCAAAGGGAAGGGGATCAACAAAATGGATTTTAAAACATTGGGAAGATTCTCAAAATTAGTCAACCCCCCTATGATTCTAGTAAAATTTAGAAGATTAAATCCTCAATGGCATGGTTGATTATCCAAAAATTTAAGCCTACTTTTGAAAATATGGCCTTTCAATGTGTATGCAAAAGTTGGAGTCTTGTCAACTAGTATTGAATCTTGATTTTTTTTTGTATCATGCATGGCTTTATTTTGTTCTTGGCAAGCAAGGCAAGAAGCAAGGGACCTTATCATTGTTGCCTCCTAGAGACTCAAGTTTGAATTGTACATTTTCATAATTCTCTCTAAGTGTTCACACCTATTAGGTGTTCCAAAAACATGTAATTTGCATTGTCATGTAGTCAAATGTGTGAAAAAGGAGCAATTGTTTTCAAAATAGTGGCACATTGTTAGTAGAAATAATTTTTGTAGTGGAGTAAAAAAAGAGGAGTATGAAATAATTTATATACATAGGCCTAAGATTTCAAGCATTGTTGCAAATTTTAGAATAATATGTTTGGATTGTTACCACAATGGAAAAATAAAGATTTAGCTAAAAGGAACAAGAAAGAGTAGAATGATATCCTCCTTTTGTAAATATTTATAATAGGAAGCTCTACATTTTTTCTTTGACTAACTATAACATAACTCTATTTTTTTCATGTTGAATTGGGCAAATGAATACGGAGTACTAGAGTATTTATTAATTTGACATTTCATGCCATTTTCATTTTTTTTTTTGTAATTTGATGAAAACAGCAACTAAAGTGCAATATTCCAATAACGTGATAAACTTTTATGATAACTTTTTCATTCTACATTGGAAAATTGAACAAAACTACAAAATCTATGCAATCTACGTTTCCATTTTTTTCATTAAATAAGTTTATGATCAATTTTGTCATACCAACCAAAAAAAACTTACAACATAAGCATTTCCAAAACTTGCGTCCAAAAATATAAATCCATATTTTTTCCTGCTCAATACAAATGATTGCCATGACTTTAATACTCTTAATTACCCTAAAATAAAAAGGGGATATTGTCGTTTAAGAGTCTCAAAGTTTTCTTAATATCCTCTATCATTCATTTGTAAAGGCTTTCCATGATGACAATAATAGTATATTTTTCATATTGTATGAAACACAAAGCTAATCTAAAAACAACATCAATTGTACCATTGTGAAAATGGATTATTTGTTTTGCTATTTTGATACAATCGTGAGGACTAAGAGTGTTACATTGAACTATCCAAACTTCCAAATGTAGAAAAGGTATTAATTGGTGTTTTGATCACAACGTAAATCTTGAAAAAATGTGTCAACTAATGTCATGAAATTTTGTCAATAAAATGAAATTATATGTTCTGTGTATTGCAATTATTAGAGCTCTCTTACAAAAAGGTTGATGATTAGATATTTTACTATACAAAGTAGGTGATAATTAATAACCAAATTTCAAAAACTTTCTTAATCCTTGAGCACTCCAGCAACCAAAATATGGTTGCTTGAAAATTCAAAATCAAGTTTTTTGCAAAACCGGGTCCATATCAAAAGTGTACTTTTTGGAAAATTGTACTTGGTTTAGGGTACGGTACTACTCTCACATCACATAGTGGGCAATGGGGGTTTCACCACTTGTACAAGCCGGATTGTGCAAGTTAAGTATGACAATAGTACGCAAGAACTTCATTTCATGCGGTTTAGGGTTTAGGTGCAAGGATAGAAAGTAGAAACCACCAGCTATGGTCAGTTCCATACCGTTAAAGGTGTTTTGGCACGCATACCTCACACTAAAGAAGGGTTTTGCACATGTACTATTGGGAGCCGTGCCCTTGTGGAGGTCAAAGCTATACCTATACCCCATCTATCGTCCACCATGCTCCAGGAGCCATGCAACTTTGGGCTTCTGATAAAGCACCTTGCAAATATCAAAACATCACCAAATTTGGCAACAAACAAGATTCTTGTAAGTTGCACCTCTTGCCTAAATTTCATCAAAAGGAGCCTCCTCTAAGGCATGAATTTTTGCATCCATAGCCACAAACCCCCCCAAAATTGGCCGATTGCCACATAGTCAACTATACTTTGACTATTATAATCTCTGAAATGATGCGGTCAAAAGTTCTACAAATTTTGGGTCAAGTGCATCAAACACCCTTATTGCTATTTTAGCGGTGAATCCTCCCCAATCTAAGTTCCCAACTTGAAACATACAATGTTCTCAACCATGGTCCCTTTGGCCTCATTTTTTCCATTTTCATTGCAGGCGCTCAAGGGTTAATATGTTGATGCAAACATTGTCTTTTCTTTCTCAATGAACCAATTCAATACAAAGTGCAAGAAAATGTTGATTTACAATAAAAACATAAACTTGCTTTTATCATTTTCTACCATGAAGATTCAAAGTGTAGTAATTTTTGTATTTGAGTAAAGCAAATATAAAAATCTAGAACTAGTGGACTACTACTTGTTTGCATCGTAGAGCGCTTGTCTTAGAAAGTGCCAACTAGCCATTGTTATAAATCTATACCAAGTTATCAACCTAACAAAAAAAACTAGAATAAATCAAAACTAGAACAAAAAAGTGTCCTAACCGGGTGTTTGCAACAAATGCAAATGTCCTAACAATTGTAACTAAGTTATTGTATAATCTTTTAGAACATTTGCAATTGCTGTGAACAAGTTGTTTAGGAATTAGGACATGCATTTCTTTTAGTGTAAAAATAAGAAAAAATTTGTGGACATAAAAGTAAATAATTTCATAAGTATATAGACGTATTAAGAATGATCAAATAGAATGTATTGCAATCTATGTTCAAGCTTGAAACAGAACAAACCAGTTTTTAATTGGTCATACACTCTTATGGCATATTATTTGTAAAAACAACATATGGCATGAGTGAAAATGTCACGAGTGACTTTTGCAAATTTAATAAAATATCACCATTAGTACCGTAGTACACACCATATTTAGTATTCTACATTGCTTATGGATGCTAAATTGCTAATGTACAAATGACAACTATTACACTATATGTGAAAAGTGCCATGTATACAAACATCAATTTAGTGACTACACTATTCACAAGCAAGGGCCAAAGAGGCATGTAGGCTATGTAGCCATGTACACAAATGTGTTTGGTGTTGTTAATAAACATTTATAAAGTAATTGATGTTATATGGATTAGCAAAAATTTATGTCAACTTGCAAAATCAATCTACTCACAACTAATGAAAATCTACATTGTACATAAAGAACTTGATTTATGGTACTTGTGAAGTTTGGTTGGCATTAAAAGAAAACATCACATGCCAACATGATATTTTTATTCATTTGATGCATTGCTTGTATTTATACTTGTGCCTTGGTTGTGAGTTTGTAAGACTGTAACTAGCCAACTCATATTACAAATGTAGTCAAAGTCATTCACCTTTTAAAATTTTAATAATCACCTATCCAACATATTTCTACTTTTTGGTAAATGGTTTGAGTGTATGTTTATGGAGGAAACTACTACCTTTGAATTTAAATACCTATCAGATGGTTTGGACCTACAAAAAATCCAAAAGAAACAATTTGAAGTTAATTCTTTTCTATTGTATATACAAAACAAAGTCCAATGAGCAGTATTAATTAATCACAATAATTTATGTCACAACCTAGAAGTGTGTTTCTTAAACGAGAGAAAGTAGGTAGTCTAATTATAACTCAATCTTGCCAATCTACTTTAGACAATCTCCATACATGCATGCAAGCTAAAGGTAAAGCTTGTAACACAAAAAATATAGTATCCATGTGCATAGACTTTGTTGTCCGTAGCTTGGAAGGTTATAACCTCAAACTTTAGTCCTCCTACCCTTGAAAATATGCTATCAAAGTAGTTGTTCTCAATCCTCATTGACCCCCAAATGCAGACAATTTTCAATGTGATAAGTAATGTTTTTGGCCTACATACAGGCTATATAGCTAACTACATGCACACTCTAGATTTGTGAAGAGTCTAGAGTTAAAGAACATTGTATTTTCACAACTTGATAATTTTGTTCATTTCAAAGTTCAATGTAGGTATGAAGGGCTGACATTGTTACAACTCACAACCCACTGATTTCATGATTCAACAAAAATCAAAAATTAACAACAGCATTTGTTCTTAATGTAATTATGTAAGAGCAAGTGTACTTATAGATTGAAGAGCTAAAATGTTTTGCTTGAAAATTTGTATTTAGGAAGACAATGAAAACATGCAATTTCTGGGTAATATCAATTACCAACTAGAAAAGAAAATATTTTAGGGTTTTATCACCTTTATGCACTTCAATGTTGCATTTTAGAAATTAGCTTTTAAAGTAGCACTGTCATTTGCAATTTTACGTAAGTTAGTACAATTAGCACCAATTTTTTATATTGGCAAAAATTCAAGACAAATACCAAAACATACCTTTAAACACAAAAAATCCACATTAGTCCTCGTTTTTGGGCTTGGTGCAGTTGAATTTCACAAATTTGACTCCTTGAACTACGCTAATACAACAAAATTGATGTCAATTACAACTTCTAGAGAGACTCTCCCTTGTCAATAGGGGATAACACATTCTCCTAAATGACTTTGGCTTTGAGCCTTTGACTTGCAAGCACAAGAAAAATGCTTTAGCTTGAAAAACTCGCCTACTAAATAAAGGTTGATTGATGCTTGTGCCCATGGATGCTAGCATAAGTTGCATAACCCAGCTCTCCTTGGGTCACCCAACACAATCACATAAGATTTTAGACTATTTCACATAAAGCAAAAAATATATTCAATGCATAAGAATAAAGTATCTTCATACAATCATACAATAAGATATAGTAAGTTATGATTTTGATACAGTCATTCATATTTCAATTAAATATCGTTAGCAGATGTTTCAACCTTCATCTGTGCAATAGCAGCAGTACTACCAGTACATGAGATTCCATCGTTTTTATAGTTTGACAACTGTGGTTAGGAGGCGAATTAATAAGCCAAGTTAGCTAACACAACAGCTTCAGTTGCAAGTTTCTGAAACTTCAAGCTAATTTATTTATTTCCTATATGCTTTGTAAGAGTAAACTGATCAACACATGTTTGTGAAGTCAGCTACCTGTAATTAGTTACCATGTTATCCTTGTTATGTACCATCACAACCTCTGTTGTTTGTTTTAGAGTAGATATTAAACGCCGTATTCGTTAAATTGGGAAAACCAAATTCCTAAGTTGTACTTCATCTTAAACTTAAATTTTCTCTTTAAGGCTTAAATCGTTTAAACGTCAGATTTGAAGGTATCAAATTTAATTTGAGCCACTAAAATTTTCATCCCTCACAAATTCCTCCTCTTAAGTGAGGACACATGTACCACATGTACCCAAAAAAACACTCCTTAAACCTAAAGCTCGGTTTAAGATGATCACCGAAGGGATCACCTTAAACCTTCAGAAGTCCCAAAATGAGCGTTTCTTCCCAAATTAACGAATGTAGCAAAATAATTTTGCTAAGGCCCGCAAACTCCGAATTAAACTCAGTGAAACAGAAGAAGAGCCGAAAGATGTTAAAGACCGTGGACGGCACTTCACTTCTGCAAGGTGAACCAGAGGTAGTACTGAATAAGTTTCTTAAGGAAATGGATTGCAATGAACAAACTACAAATGTACTCTAGATAACTTCTGTAGAGCCTGTACGTCCATCTGTTTCGACCAGTCAATACCTGCCCACGCAGATATACGAGCCAGTGTTGAAGGGCTAATCACCAGCTTGGTAAGCAAGTCACTGCAGTCAGTAGCATACAGCAAGTGTCGGAATTCTTAGTTGGGTCTTCCAGACACCAGAAAAGCCTCCAACCGTTCCAACGCCTATTATGATTTTGATCTACTATCAGTGACGACCTGAAAATGAAGTTCGCCATCGTCAGAAACTTCATTTACACCCTGGAGCAATGACACCCATCTCGTCCAACACGTTAGAATTTAGAATAGTGGACTCAAACTGTCCAGCAAGATTTCAGCAATCCTTCGACCAAGTTACCCGTAATATCACCAGCTTGGTGGAGGTGTAGTCTATTAAATACTGGAAGGCATTCAGAATAAATTAAGTCTTACAGATGGCAAGCACCATGCTGCATTCAGTTTACTGGTCAGAATTTTCGAAGGCAACTAGAAGAGTGGGGATAAAATGAGACCCTAAGAATGACGCCAAAAGTTTGAATGACACTTCCGAGTTCTGACACTATGCTGTTAGTTCTTTCAAGCTAATCGACATCATCCTCAGTTCAGTAAATTCATTTGGTGCCATTCTAGGGGTGTAACCGGCTAACCGCCTACTAAATTTCAAATCAAATATAGTGATCTCATTGAATGCATACCTCTGAGCCTGAGGCTTTGATAGTGAAGGTAAAAATTGTTCTCTTCTGGCTTGCAGGCGATCCACATTCGTGCTTCGTACAATCGTACCCTGCTTGGTGCAGATATAGACACTTTCCAAAAAGATTTTCCTGCTAATTTTGAAGTCATATAAGGGCAAATAAGAAATCATCTTGAGGGTATAGTGCGTCCCGATCACAAAGCAGGACATTTATTGAACTGATATTCAATGCTAAATGGTTCAAATGAAAATTACGTAACAGAAACAATCCAGGTGTAAACCATATCTTCATAGACTTGTTGATTCCTGTTTTTTTAACTTATATGTCGAACTCCTGTTAAACCACTGATCGAGAATCAAACCCGTTTATCGTGTATGTTAACGACTGCTTGACATATTTTGGCAGAGAGCACAGATGATCTTTCACAAAACAAACCAACATAACTTAACTTAACGCTGGTTTTTTCACAAGAACTAACTTCGGCGAACACGTAACACGATCATAAGTCCTGATCTAGATCCTGTGCCTCCCAATATTTCAATGTCATTGATAGAGCATAGCATCATGCCAGCAGAAGAAAAGGAACCCAGACAAAATATACCGCTGTACTTCCTGAATTCTTGAAACAAGAGAAAATCTTATCCTTTTCAATGAACTACAACTTTGTATTGAAGAGGAACCTTCATTATCCTTATCAATTAATGCTGCAAGGTTTACCCATACCTTAACCACAGCACATGCGAGAATTCAATGTGTATGACAACTTGACAGAGCTAGTCTACACAATTTCACCCCCAGTGCCTGCCCCCAGTTCCTTCATATGTAAACCCCCAACCATCACCATTTATCACGAGTATGGAGTCTAAAAGAGGGTGAAATAAAGGTGATGTGTTCAATACCAAAAGAAATGCTACTTGCTACAAATAACATCAAATGGCCTTCAAAGCGACCGTTTTGGGGCAATCAGATATAATAGTAGATTCTGAATCATGAAAAAAACAATTATATCAGTTTGCAGCATTTCCAATTACACGTTTTGGCAAGGACCCATGCTTTGAGATCTCGATAACTTTGAATCATACGATCAAGTATAAAAGAATAGCACTGCAATCTGTAAGGCAAGTTGGATCGTTAAGGAATCAGTACCTAGTCAGAGACACCAGTCAGACAGATCTAGATTATGCATCTACGTTGCGACCATTAGCAGCAGAAATGAACTCAAAGATTGACGAAATTTCAAGTTCATTTTTCCACTCATGTTATTGTTTATAAACAAGTATCCATTCTCGTTATAGTATAGAAACGGAATCAGTAGGACCTGATATTTAAGGATACTTGCAATGACATAGGGAGCACACAATGCCTGACCGAGAAACTGAGTCGCAAGGTAATAGACATGCAAAGTTTCGCTTTCGCAAGCTCTTGTGCTCTACACTTACTAGAGACTCCCTTATAGGTCGGCACTAAAGAGTCTGGAACGTCAGTATTGTTAAATTGGCGGAAAGTATCAACGTTGCGCTTTCAAAGATAGCCAGGCGCATTGAAACGCACATCTTCTCTTAGTTTACTGAGTGAGCTTTGCCGCACTTTTGGTGCTCTGAATCATGCCAATAGAACGCTGACATTCTGGTGTTCTGTCTCCTTTATACTCGACATTCGATTGCATGAGATGTGGTCGAGTATATAGGAAGCAGAAGAACTTGATTGAAGACCAACTCGTACACTATACAGCATCTGCAGGGACATTCAGTGACCACGGCTCGACAGATTCTTTGAAGCAAAAAATCTTTAATTAGGCCTAAACTTATCTTTCAAAAAGCAATCCTACTTGTTCAATTCTTAGAGGCGCAGAAAGACGGTAAAGAGGAATAACCTGAGCGCTCCTTTTTCGCCGAAAGTAGGAACTTTCTTTGTGCTCTCTCTTTGTTGTCGCCTTGTCGGTGAATATTCCTCATATATGTTGCAAGATAGCAGGAAACACCGCTCCGCTTCCACTCAACTGGTTCATGCTATTCTCAGTGTTCACTTCCGTCGACAACTTTAGACTACCGTTGGAGATTCGTTGAACGCAACACAGAGAAGTTAGCACTACAGTCTGAACTCAAAGCCCCGCTCAAAGCTGCTCCAGAATAGTTTCTGAAGTCCAAGCACTATCGGTCGGTCCTCCATCCCTTGTTCTTCGGATCAGTCTTTGTGGCCTCTGTCAGGACATCATGCAAAAGAGATGAGTAAACCTCCAAATAGCGAGTAAGCTTCCGATGTTCTTGAGCATAAACAGAATAATTCGACATCTCAATACTGAACGTAGCTAGACTAGATGAAAGCTGTCGTTTGTGTCCGGGGTAATATTACGCAACTTACATCTTACTTGGTAGCCTCAGACGTGTTCATATCCAAAAACCAGCTGTACCGCAGAAGTATTACCTGCAATGACATTCAAAAACACAAATCAGCATTCAATGAAAGTATACACCACGTAAGATCTATCATACTGTTCTGTCCCTAATCAGGCTACATATCATGCAAGGAAAATCGCACGACAGAGGTGGTCCGGATGTCATTAAGGTTCAGAGCAGGGAACTGCATCCCGGTGACGATTAGGGAAAGAACTTCTGAATGTCAAGGCATGAATAGCCCGATATGCTCCCTTCAGACGAAGTTTACTTGGTTGAATAATGTGCTTCCACAGACTTTAGCAATAAAATTTCATTCTCTCCATGTTCTGAATTTGGCAAAACCAATTGTTCGTGTGGAAACCGACTGCTCTTGGTTATCACGACAGGTTCAGTCAGCAGCTGGCTCACTATACCTGGACAGTCCAACGTAAACATGATACGCTTCCAGTGTAGCCAAACCTGTTGTGAGCTTGGTTTACACAGCATTTTTGGCAATAAACTCGGCCCGATTTCATATACACCTCGTCTCGATTCAAGAAATGAGGATGGACACGCATAAATATCGTTCTCGGCTGAAACAGACCGCCGACTGCCCGACGTTCATTATTGACGGCTCTTAAAGCGGTTAACGATCTGAGAACCGCAAAAAGCTCAAAAGAGACCACTCCCTTGATATCCTGACGCCGTCAGAAAAATTCTTCCGCAGTGACGTCAGCCTAGCATGCCGTCAGCCGGTAAGACAGTAGCACACCAGGGAGCTTCGAAGCTGCACCAGTGAGTGCAGAGCAGCAGTATCCTGCCAGGCTGGTTAAATTGCTGCAGGCACCCGCACGTTCTAGAGCAACCGTTACACAGGATCACATGCTGGCGCTGTATCGACGACGTGTCCCGTCAGAAACTTGCCAAAAATTGCTCCTGGAGCCAGTTATTCAGGGCGCAAGAAAGTAGCCAAAGCCATAATCTGATGGATCTCCGCAAGCTCTAGCCATACCTCCCACGCCTCTCGTCTCGCCTCACGCAGCGCCTGCACGCTTTTCAAAAATCTCCCCGGGCGGCCGCAGCAAGAAAGCGGAGCGACAGGAAGAGGGTGAGCACGCATGAGCAGGTACCGTTTCCTCATGTACATACTTAACTGTGCTCACTCTCTTCTGTCACTTCCACTCCTGCGACGGACGCAGTGGCGCCAACTAATGATGCCTCCCGCCTCACCCGTACCGTCGCTGTCAGCCCGCCTCCCACTAGTAAGTTACAGCAACAAACCCCGCCACTCACCTGTCACTGTTGATGATGCTGACAAATGATGCTTGCTCCGCCGTTCCTCCACAGACCGTAAGTACCTTGGCACGGCAGACGGCAACATACAGCAATTGCGGAGTAACGAACATGATGCGTTGTGCCTGCCGTTGCGGGAATGAGTGGAATGCGAAACGCCTCGCACTTAAGTAGTGTCGTGGACGCCGTATTTCTGAACCCACAGTAAATTGCGGCGATGGTTTGTAGTGTGGATGGATGCGTCGAGGTCACTCCGTCACTGGCCGTGGCTCCCTCCAAACCCGGAGTGCCCCATACCCCGCAATCCCGCCTTTGTTGACGTGTGCCCGTAGCACTGCTTCTCCTTCTCCCTAGCGCAGTCAGAAAACTTCACTGCCTCGCTAGCTGGCCTCTCAAGTCCCGATTTTCACATTCCCTTGTGCTCGTCATCATCGTCAACAACCGTCGCAGGGGAGAGTCTCTCCAGTTTCCATGGGGCTGGAACCGGAGGCTCGTCAAGGCTGACCCGGGCAGAACGAAGGAAAAATACTGAAAATATTTAGAGTGCTTAGAGTTCAGAAAGTAATTTTCAATTTTGGGTCCAGAGCCTCTAGGAATGTAGTTTGACTTTTTACAAAATCAGAGGCTGGACATCCAAGTCAGACCCCTTTAGCACCCCATGGAAATTGGTCCTTCCTCCTAAGAGCATCTCTAGAACCTATAGAAACAGCCCTTTGCATTCAACCCGTAACGGCTCCTGCGATTCAAGTTTCCAACAGCATTGCACTCGTCAATGTGCAAGAGCAGGGCCTTTCAGGCTTGGCCACTTTCATGTCAAATTTGAGCTTTCTCCAAGCCCCCTTCACGGTCCCTACCAAGCAGTGTTCACGCAACAACGCTAGACGTACCCTTGCAATTTGTTGTAATGCATGTACAGGCCCTCAAACCTTCCAAACTACAGGGGAACTTCATGCCTTGTTGCACTACTTGCTACTCCCATCCCCTCCAAACCTAGTTAACTTTCTAGGCGCTTCTTTAAACATGCTATAGGAGATGCTCTAAGAAACACCAGCATCTAGAGTGTGGACAATGAATGACTTCAAATGCTTGGGCCAATTTTTCATATTCATCTGAATTGGCCAAGGTAATGATTAGTGTTTTTGAATTTAAAAAACTCCAATTTCCAATGTTTTCAAGCATTTTGCAAGAAATTTGTTGGAACACTATTTTTAACCAATTATATCTATCTACTTATATAATTGAATTTGATCAACTTTTGTCCAAAGCTAGAGTCCTCCATCCGATTGGCCTAAAGCAAGTTCTATGTAAAAATAGAGTAGAATATAAGTTTAATGGAATATTTTTACAACATGCATGATGGGGGTGTATGGGGGGCACAACCCCAACGGTATGGCGGGTAGGACAAACTTCTTAGTTTATAATAGATTTTGATGCATGGCTTGATTGGCTTCATAATTACTTTGTTGTTTTTACAATTTTTCATCCTCATACAATATGGAAACTGGCCCTTACTATAAAAATTGTGAGGAAAAGTTGAAGTACATCCAAATATACTAAGAAATAAAACTTTGTTTATTTATCAACTTTTTTTATTATAGTTTCATATCTGGGCATTTCATAATTTTGTGCAAGGCTATAATTAGTTCACATATAGACCAAAAAAAATCCAAAAAAAATCTCCTTTCTAGAATTTTCATCTAAATACGATCAACTTTTGAAGCTTGGTCCTCCACCAATCCACCTTATTGGCCAAAGACAAGTTCTTTTGTAAAAATAGAGTAGAGCACAAGCTAACTAAAGTACATTTTGGATGTCTATCTAAAAACAGATATAGAGTAGAGTACACAAGGGACATGTGGGCATTGGGGGGGCATAAATCTATCAATACGACAAGCAATATACTATAGTAGTCTATATTCTATATATATAATTAAATGTAATCAATATTGTATATATATAATTAAACGCAGTCCAATTTTGTCCAAAGCCGTAATCCCCCACTTGATTTGCTTAAGATAAGTTCTATGTAAAAATACAACAGAGTACAAGTTTAACTAAATTAAAGTACAAGTTTAACCACTATGAGAAGATGGCATGGAGGTCATGCCATGGGGGCCATGCCATGGGGGCCATGCCATGGGGGCCATGCCATGGGAACCATGGAAGGCATGACCCTATTTGTACAACAAGGAAGAGGACTTATATTCTTGTATAATAACAAAATATTGCACGGCGGTGGTGGCAGTCAAACTTGACGGTTCCATGGGTGGGGAGGACAATTCCGCAAAACCCATCTTTAGTTTCACTTAAAAATAGAGTAGAGTTCAAGTTTGATTAAAGTTATAAACAAATTAAAGTAAAATTTGGGGGGCACAGGATAGGAGGGCACAAAGATAGGGATGGGGGGCAAAATCCCATCAATGCGACGGGCAATATACTAGTATGTCATAATTTAATGTGCCTCAAAAGCTCTAGAGCTACATGCTCTCCACCTTTTTACACTCTTATGAGTAAATCTCCCATAACGCGATATTTGTTAATTTGGGAAAAACAAGGGTCCCACTTTGTTTTCCCCTCAAACCCAAAAAATTATTTTAAAACCAGATTCAAAGGTATCAAATTCAATCTGAGTCACTAAGATTTTTCCCTTGCAAATCCCTCCTCTCAGGTGAGGGCACGTGTCAGTTTGAGGTGATCACCTCAAACTTCTTGACTCACTTCCTAAAAGTCCCAAAATGTACCATTTTTCCCAAATTAATGAATATCATGTTCCATTCATTTTTAGGGTGGCAAAATCAAGATTTTGGAAGCAAATTTTCTTATCTGAATAAGGATTTTAGATTCTTCATTTCATTTACAATTATAAATTTTGTTCATTCATTTCTTATATGCTGTATTTAACTCCTAAATGTACATGACACCCAATTTGGGTGTTTTCAACATTCAAATTTGATACCGTGGGCATTTAGGGATTAACTAAACATGAATTTTGCAAGTCCATAAATAATTTAGAAAAAGAAAACGGAAGATCTCCACAGTTAAGTTTGTCTACACAGAGTACACACTAGGAGATTTTCTAAAAATTTGCTCGAACGTTAAAAAATTTCATGATGATGAACTTCTGCCTCATTTCGTCTAAATACTTGCAAATCTTTCATTATTTTGTATAGTCCATATATACATGAATAGTCCATATTAAGTTGGATATAGCATTTATGATGGTTCACTTTAGACAACATACTTTTCAATAACCGTTATTAGAAAAAGAAACTTCCTCACTGGGCTCTGCCCTCAATATTATCCATTATTTTTCCATAATACTCTTTTTGTGGAATATTATCCAGTTACCTCATTAGAGGAAAAATGAGTTCAAGAGAAGGCCCCTACACCTTGACAAATCATTATATTTATTGAGGTAGGAGAAGCATAGGTAAGGTACCTACACAAGGGTCTTTACCTTGTGTGAAGTACTCAAATGTACCACGGTACACAACAAAAGGATTGATGATGAAAAATAATATTATAACATGACAATGACAAATGCAAGGACCTTTAGTGGGACACAAGAATAAACTAGGACTAGAATTCCCAATTAAACAAGGACACTCATCAAACAAAAAGCATATGATATTGTAAAGAAAAATTACTCTCAAGAAGTACTTGTAAGTGGGTATAGGGTATTATTCTCTTTTTATTTGAAAAAGGACATTACATTTAAATGCTTTTGAGTTTTGACCCCTCCAACCACTTCCCATAGGGGCCTTCTCTTGAGCTCATTTTTCCTCTAATGTATACATTGAGATTTTTGACTGTTTTCCAATGAAATGAGATATATACCATCTAGAAATATGCTCTTTTTGGATAGAAAGTTCATTAACTTCTAAAATTTTGGATAGAAGTTCATAATTAGGTTTGAAGTGACCTCCTTAATTTGAATTAAGATGGCTATTTTGGATTAAGGTGAAGTACAAAATGGTACCCATCTATTTCCCAAATTAATGAATAGCACATTCCAAGAACTATCACTTACTGACTTAGAGAGTTAGAGTGCTTCAAATATGAAATTAATTGATTTTCTTTTGCTGTTGCACTCTAGGGCTTTTTTTGGCCTTAAGTATTCCCCCTTATAACCTAACAAATTTGGAATCTCAGGATAACCTTTAAAGGACAAAGCTAGTATAATACATACTATGTACATTGCTGTATAACTGACATTTGCTACCAATAAAAAGTTTTAAATTGGAATCTTGACTACCTCACTAGAATAGCATTGATCTATTTTCTAACTTCTTTGTTGTCCTCACATGTAGTAAAGGCGTGGATGCATTCCAAATACAAGAAAAATACCCCATATTGTACGGCTACTTGGTCCTTTAGGGGTTAAGGTTGGGTTTGTGGAGTTTGAATGTTGAGACTTAAAGTATCTTCAATTTTATCCTCAAGGAGATGCTCAATTGGAAGGAGTTGGTTGCATGTGGATTGTATAGAGTTAATTGCGTTATTCATTAATTTGGGAAAAAAATGGGTAACATTTTGTACCTCACCTTAATCCAAAACATTCACCTTAATTTGAATTAAGGTGGTCACCTGAATCCTAGCTAGTGAATGAATTCTGTCCAGAAGTTTAGAAGTTAATGAACTTTCTGTCCAAAAAGAGCATATTTATGGATGATATGGATGATATGTATCTCATTTCATTGGAAAATAGACAACAAATTTCCAATTCAATGAATACGGCGTTCTTTGGAAAAAAAGTGCTATAACCCAGAATGTAAGCGTTTTCCCAAATTAATGAATAACTTGTTGTTAAAAATGTTGACTCAATACAGGCACGCTACTTGCTTTCTAAGATTAGGGCATCTCCACTGGTGACTCCAACACGCTCAAAGTGGATGAAAAGTGTTGAGGCCCCTCTCAATACCCTCTCAAGACACTTTGTCCTACCGTGTCTAGCAAGGGCCCTTAAGGCCACTATTCATTCACTATTCACCGTTTAGTGAACTTTATTCTCTACTTTCCTTGATAAGTGGTCAATTGCTTATTTATGGGGCGTGTTGGAGTGTAAGGCCGCCTTTTTGAAGAGCATGGGTGGAGATCAAGGGGCTTGAGGCTCGGCCAAAACAGATGGAAAACTTTGAAAGAACCTAGACCAATGGAGATGCTCTTAGGGTAGGTTTCCATGGGAGGTTGGAGGAGTCTGACCTATATATCCAACCTCTAATTCTGCAAAAGTCAAACTACATCCTTGGAGGACCTGGACCCAAAATCAAAGATTGCTTTCTAAACTCTACACATTGTGAAGATTTCAAAAAAACTCTTTGTTTTGTTGGTGGTCACCCTGGATGGACCTCCGACGATTCTGATCACCAATGAAAATTGGCCCTTATAGCCCCCCATTCCCCATCTTGGGGTGATGATGCTCTGAGGGGAAGCACACAGCTTTGCAAGACGGCATCCACAAAGGAGGTCCCGTGGCCATGGCTAAGGTTTCAAAGCTATCAACAATTCAACATGGATTAAGGTAGTCGGCTCATAAACCATGCACCGTCTTAAACCATGCACCTTCTTAAATGTACCTTACACATACATGTTGTTTTTTATAGTTTTCAGTAATGTACATGCAATGTACATTTAAGAAGGTGCACGATTTTAGAGCCCTATGACTTTCCACTTCAAAGTTTCATAATTAATTTCACAAAGCTCCAAAAATTTTAAAACAAGGTGGGTTAGATATCAATTCCTCTTGTCTTGTCTTTCAAGGAAAATTTACTGAAAAATATTTCAAGTATTTCAAGAAGCTTCACCTCCAAAATTCAGTTTCAGCCCTTAGATGCCCGGTTCTTGAGCCTCCTACCTTACGGTCACTCTATTCTCTTTCTCTCTCTCTTCTTCCTTTCTTTCTGTCTGTCTTTCTGTCTCCCTCTCATACATTCCCCCACGTGCGGGCGCTTCCTTCGGGGAGCTTCTTTCGCCTGCTGCTACACAGCTACAGTGCTACCCTGCTATTCTGGCATTGAGATCTGGTAACGAGATCACACTATAATTAGCACCGCGGATCCACTTCGGTCTTCGCTCTCCTTCCTTTTCCCAGTTACCACCCTCCGCCAGCTGCACCAGGCATCGTCTTCATCATTGCCTGTCAAATGTTTCCGAATGCATCCGAATGGTTCCGAATGGTCCCGAATATTGCCGTCCAAAGTTGTGTGAACAATGTACCATTTCAAACAAAGTTTACCACTCCTCTTTCTTTTTCATATACCAGCGGAATAAACACTGAGGTAGGAGCACCTTAAATGGGCACGATTCGTTCTCGGACACCTATAAAAGTGGTCATATAAGACCCAGTAGTTGAGTAAATGAGACACAAACCAGAGGTATGAGATTCAGCAGTTGGGCAAATGGGACACCAACCATGGGTATGAGCGGTCACAGTGACCATTTTAAGCATTAAAGTGATCTATTCTTGGACTCTCATGTTCACTCATTTGGTTTTCTCTGTGTTTGTTTTCCCAAGGTTCATGACTAATTTACAACATGTCTAGTGTCCACAATAGGTGTATCTACAACCTCATCTTCAAACATTCATATTTTATTCATAAAACTGCAAAATAATATGAGGACAATTTTCTGCCCATCTATGCCCATTTCCTAACAAATATTTATATTCAAAATCTTAGTGCACCTTCTTCTTGAATTGATTTAACAAAAATGTCCATTTAAGGTGCTCCTACCTTATACAGCAAAGCCACATGTTTGCACACTTAATGTTTAAAAAGGAACCGGCTATTAGTATAAAGTCAGCTGATTGAAATGGCAAATGGATTGGTTGAATTTTGAAACTATGGGAAAAATCTGGTCGTATTTTTCAAAAAATCTAACTATATCATGGTGTATTTATAGGAAACATATAGTGCACGCTCAAAAAATGTTGGTTGAAATTGGGATATACAACACCTTGTTCATTAAAATGGGAAAAAGGATATATTTTGGGACTTCTAAATTTTGCATTTGTGAGAGTGTTTTGGCAATTTAAAGTGAGCTTTACTATAATTCCTTCAAGATCCTATATGATTGATGTAAGATCTTGAAAAAATCACCATGAAGTTCACTTTGAATCACCAAAATACTCTCAAAAATAAAAATTTCAGAAGTCCCCAAATGTATCATTTTTCCCATTTTAACAACTAGATTTTATTCAATGAAGCTCAAAAATCTCCCCAACATCTCATGTCTAAAATTTTATGTTTTACTTATGTATTATGCTATTTTTTTGTTTAATCACTTTACCAAAAAAATTAAGAATCCACGTGGCTAATTGATTTGGCTCATTTATTTCTAACGCACAAAACAAAATTCTCACAAACATAACAATTATTTTTGACATGTGTTTTCACTTTCAGTGCAAACATAGTATATTTCAAAAGATATGTTGCCTTTATTTTGTAATTGCACGTCTACAAACTAAATTATTCAAACCAAATCACCGCATTGGAATTATAGAATAAAACATATGAAGGCTGTCAGATGTGGGTATATTTGAAATTTTGAACCAAAGTTGAGCATAAGGTAGGAGGCTCTAATTTGGTTCAGCTCTAGGAAGGGCTAACATGTTACTTCAAATATCTATTACTGTTATTGGTGAGTTAGGTGGACCTAGCAAATTAGGTCAACTTGCTAAGCCTACTTAACTCATCAATGATAGTAATAAATACTTGAAGTAACATGTCAGCCCTTCCTAGAACTGAACCAAATTTGAGCCCTTGACCAAATTAGAGCCTCCTACCTTAATACAAATTTTGTAACTTTTGATATGATAACCTTTGTGGTCTTGAATTTTTGGGTTCTCACGCTTAATTTGATAGAAGATTTGAAATTGTTGCAATAAGGTAGAAGCACCCATAAACGTCAAACTAAGGATTTTGAACATGATGACTATTAATAAACAACTAGCAAGTTATAGGATCCTATTAGGAACAGAAAAAAATGAGTTTGCACTTTTGAACATATCATTTGGATACTCTGAGAATAATTTGTGAATTTTTAAAGAGCAAACTACCGTTGCACTCATAACCACTTTTAAGAATTCATATTCACATGTTGTACATCCTTGTCATTACATCTATTCACTTCCACATATTTTCCAAAATTTCAAAAGTGACTGTTATGTGGACACTGACGCTTATGGGTGTTCCTACCTTACAATTGGTCTCGATGGATAGGCATGTAAATGTTCACCGTTCTAATTGAGATATCAATGGTACTCAATTTAGAGGTAGAAAAAAAAAACAAATAAACCGGTAGGTGGCATTGAATGAATTTTTCTAAGTTTCTTTGTCTCTTGCACCTTCATGATTGATCATCTTGGAGATTTCAGTTGACACTTGTGTAATTTGATGATGAAATTTTAAATCAATTGTTAACAATTATTATCATTTTTTTATTTTTACAAGATGACATTACAAGGTGGAAAGACTATTAAATGGCTATTAGGATTACTTTGGTGCATGCTTTTGTTCTAAGAATGTTTGAAAACCTACCCAAGCATAGTTCATCGTACAATACTGTACTTGATTATGTTGGGGATTGTTGAGCCTATTTAGAGGTTCAGTTGAAATTGCATGTATATTTTGGATACCCTTCAAATTAGTTACAACTGGTAATCACTCATTGAATATCAAGAAGATTAGAAAGAAAATTTCCTCTTCTTACAATTGTCAACTAACTACATTTCTTCTTTTATGCATAAAATGGATGTTTGAACTGTTTGTAGCTATTTGTACGAGCGTTCAAGTTCTGGCTTAACCCCTAAAATTCTTTTGTGTTTAGAGGCCCAAAACTGCTTCAATATACTAGTCCCCAAATCAAAGTCAAAATTTTCATTGAAACTTATTTTTTAACAAATCCAATTATAGGATCTTTTGGTTGGCTTGCATAGGTACATTGTCCCAAAATTTCAGAATGAATATCCCCACCAATTGCAAGATCAATGTGCCTAAATTTCAAAATGTAGGTTTTTCTAATCCTTCTAGAAGGTGAAATCTTGTTTTTCAAACTTTTTAGAGAAAAACCTGTATGTTGTATTTCTTATGCAATTTTAGCAATATGTTGGAAAATGGGTTGAAAGCATATATAAAAAAATTTAACCAAAATTTTTTGTTGGATTCATTTTTACAAAAATTGTAAAGTGTAACAAAAGATATAGTTAATATGCTAATAAGTTTTGGAAGAATTTGAAAATTGTTAATCCCAATGGTGGGAATGCTCTAATAGACAATTTGTAGCTTTTATTTAAATTTTCATTTGAAAATTTTCAAATTGAGAGTAAAAGATAACTTTATATGTTTTTTCTACCTTCTTCCTAGTACCTTCATTGCCTGCAAAAGAAAACTCCTTTTAACTCTTACCTCATTATTTGGAATTGAGTGATTCAATTTATTTTGAGTAGGTATCAATCTATACAATTCTATAAAAAAACAAAAAATAAAAATAGAATATATTTTTTGCTGCCCAATTTGACATTGAAATTAAAAAAACCTTCTAACTTTTGCATTACTTATCGGAATGACATGAAATAAAGCTTCTCATGTAGATTATGATGAGTAGCATTCATCCTAAAAATTTCATGAAAAATTTCCAAATTATGAAGTCAATAGAGCTTGCCCGAGTTCTTGTAAAGCCCAAAGTGGGCTCCTTGGTCCTTTAGGGGTTAAAAACAAAATTTGTGAGGCATTTCACTCATAAAAACTTTAAACAAAGATTTCCTTAAAATTCTATGTAATTGACCAAGTCTTTATTATCCACATTCAATGAAGTTAACACAAGTGATACAAGTGATCATGTTATTTCAAAAGCATTTAAATCAATATATGAATATCTTATCAAATTAATTGAATTTTTGAAATGCCTCTATATGTTACATACCACACCAACATACAATTTACTCTAGGTTTAGAGCATATTCGGTAGGCCTATGCCAAATTGATTTTTTTTTGAGAAAAAACAATTTGGCATCAGATTTTGTAATTTAACAAGATTAGGCACTTTTTTAAAAAGTTGTTATTATTTGACATTCAACCAATTTTTTTAGTAGAATTAAACTTTTTCTAAGCATCTTTGACTTTCTAAAATTAGCCCTTGATATAAAATTTGCAGTAGATTGAGCCCTCTTGGAATCAACCTTGACCTTCATTTGCTAATTAAGCTTAATGACTTTTATAATATTTGGCATTTCAATTATTTGATTTGTTTGACACTGGGCGTTTTTGAGGAATAATTTATAGAATAATTAGGCAAAATTTTAGGAAATTATTTTGATGCCGAATCTGCTCTCAACCTACAGTATCTATTTGATCATTTAAATTTTCATAAAAAAGAATAAAAGTTCCAACCAAGATAGAACATTCTTTAACCTTGTTATACCAATAGACCCTAGAAACAAATTGAAATTTAGCAATATATTTGACAATCATCATTCAATAAGCTCTTAAACGGAAATCTTTGTTGTGACTAACTAGAACTACAATGAAAAAACAGAATTCTTATCCTAAGACTAGCCTACTTCTTTTTTGTAATGACTACCTATCAACTATTTTAACTCAAAATACTTTGATCACAACAAATGCTAATCCATACATTTTTATGAAAATTTGAAAACAAATATTGCTTGCTATCCCATGGAGTTGCTTGTTTTATTCTTTTTTTACTATTATAGCACAAGCCTATGATACATAGTCATTCATTGTCAAATCCTATTATTACAAAACCTTCGCAAAGTAGCGGAAATTTCAACCAAGCAACTCAATTAAACCTCTCTAAAAATGAATTTTTTATATTAGATATTATCACAATACTGAAGCAAATCAAAAAGATTTCTAGACCAATTTTGGGATGGGTGGAGAGATTATTTTGGCATTATATTTGGAACTGTGGAAGGAGCTTTGCCAACGAGAAACAGGCAAAAACTTTTGCTCAAAATCACATGCACACAAGAGGATGGTGGGCAACTGGGCGAGCTGAGAAATCCTGATAATGGCTTGGTGTGCTGTACATACGTTTCTGTGGGGCCAGGCTGGACAAGATCAGCTTTTCTACAGTAAGAGTAAGAATCTGTCCCTGTTTTGTAATAGTTTGATTTTATTTCTTTTTCGTAGTTCTTGACCAAGGTCTAAGCCTCTAAGGGCGTGACCAAAACATTGAGAGCATTGTGATTGGAGGAGGAGAAGGGGATGATCCAAGTTCACTTTACACTAGCTTCAAAATTAAAAAGTGATCAAGGCTAAAAATGGATGATAAAATGACATAGAATCCAACATGTCATGAAATGGATAAGGTTTCATGATCACCTGGATTTTGCATGGAGACAACCTCAAAAAGGTGCTCTGGCCGGATTTTTAGGGTGACCAAACCATCCAAAATTTCTGATTTGTCTATATTTGTCAGTTTTTGATACTTTTTATCATTGAGAATGTTTTTTTATTACTATTTATTGTTGTCAGCAAATTTTTTACTGCTGTGAATACAATTTTTATTGCTGATATGTTGTTTTATTGCAAGAAATGCATTTTGGTTGCCGTAATTTCAGTTTTCCTACATTAACCCCTAAAATTCTTTCATGTTTACATGGTCAAATGGCTTAAAATGGACCTCTCTCAATAAGATGATTAATAAATCAAAATTTTGAATTTTTTTCAATGAGTTAAATGTAAGATCTATGTTTTCACTTGCTTATGTACATCTTCTCAAAAATTCAAACTTTGTGAGGGCATACTTCATTAGATTATAACACTCAAAGTAGGGGCAAAACTTTTTTTTAAGCTTCTCTAAGGTATCAATTTTTTTTTGGTCTTTCAAAATGATATCTTCCATTTTATGAATTTCTTGTGCAATTTAACCTTCTTGTAGAGCATGAAGTTGGCTATATGCCTCACTAATTTCATGATCATCCAATGCTTAAAACAAAATGGAAACAAATTGGAAGCGGGAATTACTTTGTTCAAATTGTCATTACACTAAGAAAACTGCACGTAAAAGATTCTTAAAGAAATTAGTCTCAATTTCAAAATCCGTACAATGTAAACCTAGAACATCATATGGAGTACTTGTAAAAGTAAATTTTTCCTAAAAATAAAAAGTAAAATAGAAGTTATTACATAGTCAAGGAGAGTTGATTGCAAATTTTGCCCATTGACCAAACTATTGTAAAGTGCTTTTGAACACTATTTGGGCAACACCCTTCCTCAATCCCTTTGTTTTTGAGTTTTTTGAGGATGCTTGTGTTGACATCTAAATCACATATGGTACCATATCTCACTCAAAAACTATTCAACTCCACCTTTTTTTGGAAGTTATGCAATTTTTTCAAAATGAGCACATACACCCTTATTTTCACAATCTTATCTTATGTATTTACTTGGGAAATGCTTGCCCAAATATCCCAAAAGCCCAAAGTGGGCTCCTTGGTCCTTTAGGGGTTAATTTAATTATTGAAGTATTTATTGTAACAAATGGACTTTCATTTAACCCCTAAACGGCCTGAAAGCCCTTTGCGGCCGTATATATGATCATATGTACATATGTATCTGAGCTCCTTTGAGGCCTTTCCAAAAAAAATATGCACCCCCATCATACAACCCTTCAATATGTATGGTTGTAACTCTTAATTTCTAGCTGATTCAAACTTTTGAATATTGGTTGTGACTGTATTTGGTATCGTAGCTCCAGAGTCTAAGGGCCCTTTAGAGGTTAATACAAGACTTTCTTATAAATGATTCCATTGCACAAACACACCAAAACAATTCCATTGTAAAAACACATCTTAACAATGGAATGGTCATTCTTTTTGTATTTTACACTTTGTATTGTTGACTAAAACTCTAACAGTAAATTTGATGGTTTTATTGGTTACAAATCTCCTCTATTTTTTGGCATTCAAATTTTTGAAATTTTACCAAGATGCAAAAAGAAAAAAGAGGGGAGAGAATAAAAAAAAAAGAAGGAGATTTCTCTATATATATAAGGGAAAATTTCATGGATACCTTTGAAGTTTGCCATATTTTCATAGAAACCCCTGCTTTTTTAGAAATTTAACAAATATCCTTGGACCAAAATTTTCAGGTGTTTGTTTTGTTGTGCATGGCACTTCCCTTCTTCCTTTGTGCACATGCGTAACAAGAAAGAAGTAGTGTGTGCACAAAGGGAGAAAGAAGTGACATGCACAACAAAACAAATGCTTGATAATTTTGGTTCAAGGATATTTGTGAAGTATCTAAAAAAGCAAGGGCATCTATGAAAATATGGCAAACTTCAAGGGTATCCATGAAATTTTCCCTGTATATAATAGACTTGGGTTGTATTACTGGTATCAATCAAGCAAAGTATGATTTGAAAATTTGTGATTGGCCAAAGGCCAAGGGGCAAAGTGAAAAATGTATGATTGACCAAGGGCCAAGAGGTAAAGTGATGAACATGGGCATTAAGTGTGAAAGGACATCTTTGGTGAAACCCTCCGGTGAAACCCTCCCATTGAGTCTTTTTCCAACTTGAATTTGAAATTCATATATAAAGGGGTGGGGAGGGAGATTAAGAGGCAAATTGATTTGAATCTAAAATTGAAACTGAGTTTATATTATCCCAAGAAATATTTTTTTGTGAACAAAGGGGTGGCATGAGAGTATGGCGTGGAGATGGCATGGAGGATAGCATGGTGGCCTCAATCAAACAAAATGCTTCTCTGCCACAATGCTCATTCAAGACCCACTGACCAATGTATCCAAAACGTGTCCATAGGACATGACTTATACTAGTTTTATATTATATGATCAAACCCACAAGAGACTCATCTAAGTTCATTTTACATTAGTATAGACCATTAATATATGAGAAAATTAGTTCTTGGTCATTAGTCTTGATACAAGAGCCATGACCAAGTGATAAACATGGACATGAACTGGCTCTTGGTTGCTAAGATAAGAGGTTCCAATTGCGATCAGCTCTAGGAACATCTGCCATTTTACAAGAAATATATTTCTTGAAAAATATCAGATGTTCCTAGAGTTGGTCGCAATTAGAACCTCTTACCTTAGTGTAAAGGGGCATAATGGGCCAATTACCATGAGCAATAGGAATTGCAAAAGTTAAGAAATAACAAACATGTTATAAAACCTTGCACATAAGTGTATTGGAAATTATAGATGGATATCTTGCAAATTTCTAACAAGAAGCACAAAAACTTTAAGAGTCTCAAATTTCCTACGTCAGAAAATGCCAATAATAGTGGCCGATTCCATACCACCTCGGAAGTTGGCTCTAAACCGGTTCTCTGATTCTAAATATGAAATTCAAAATTCCCAAATTCAATCTCCTGGTGCCTGGTGGTGAATCTTTTAAACTTTTATAATATCGGATTCGGCTAGGTGTAAAAAATGAGTTTTCCCACTCTGGTCCACAATCACGTCTGTACAGTTTACTCGGCCCTGATAATGATTTTTCAACTTTTATGTGGGGCCAAAAGCATGCCCTATTTTATCATTCAACCACTGATACTGTGTCAGAGTCGGTCGCATGGACCAGTTCCCACCACAGAAAATCCAAAAATAAGAATTTTTTGGCTGCAATTAACTCCCATAATCCGAAGACTGTACACCGTATCCATCATGTATTACCGGTTTTCCTCCATACAAAATGAACATACCGCCCCCCAATGCCGGCCAGGCGGCCACTGCATGCATCTAACGGTAAACCACACCATCTATGACCGTCGTACATAACGACATATTTCCCGATTGCATTGAAAGCTAATTATGTAGGATTGTACGACCAGGTGCACTTCTATGATTAATGAGGAATGTCTTGGCCATTGAACCTCGCGCCCAATAGGAGTCCGATGCTCTCAAAACTTACTTTCAAGGAAAGCCGGTGAATGTCATTCTCTTTGCTCAAAAACAATAACTGAGAAAGAAAAAGGAAAAAGGAAAACGAGAGAGCAACCAGGTCAGATTGACACCACTCTTTTATTGAACTGAATCGCTATTGTTTGATTGGAGAAAATATTTCTTTTTTTTTTGTAATATTTAGAAAAATATATACATATATTTTCATGACATTGTTGCTTATTGACAAGTGGCTGATAAATACAACATAAAGGTGTGATATTTATTTTACAATGAATCTACAAACGGAATTGATATATGTACCACATTTTCTGACTATTCTACCACACTTACTATATGTGCCCAGTATTTATGATATTATAATAAGTTTGGACCACTGGTAAAACATCACTAATTTGAAAATATAGTTTGACACAAAAGTTGCAATTTCAACTTTGTATTTTAGCTCCAAATCTTGCTCATAATAACAACTAAAAAATCTAAATTATATCAAGTTTAATTTAGATTTTTGAATCAAAGCTAAAGTTGCCACTTCCATGACAGATTGTATTTTCAATTTGGTGATGTTTTGCTTGTGGTTCATACCTACTATAATATCATAAATATTGGTCATATATAACAAGTGTGGTAGAATAGTAAAAAAGGTGTGGTACATATATCAATTCCTATTTATGAAATATAAATTTTTAATTTGTGATAGTAGTGTTGGTCTAACTGTGTGGTGGATAAATAAATTTATTTTAGGGAAAATTTGATGGTTACCCTTCAAGTTTGTAATATTTGTATATTTCAGGCATTTATTTTGTTGTGCCTGCAGTTTTTTGTTTGTTTTTTGTGTGCAGGTATTGCTTCTTTTTTGTTCCATTGCACTCCCTCCTTCAACATTGGTCATGAAGAAAGTGATGAGCACAACAAATAAATGCCTAAAAATTATGATCCAAGTTCCAAAGGTATCTGTGCAATTTCTAAAAAACAGGGTATCTATACAAATATTGCAAACTTCACGGTGTCCATCGAAATTTTCCTAAATTTTGTGCTTTGAAAATCATCTACCATACTATGAGCCTCTTATAGAGTAAATACTTGTTTTAAAGTAGGAACACTTAAAAAGGTTGAGGGAGCATTTCTTATTCATTAGGAAAGTTATGTGACGATATTTTCTACTTGTGGGAAATTGATGATAATTATAGTTTATGTGCTTTGATTCTCTTAGGTGTTGACGTGGATTAATCATTATTTGCTATTCATAACTCATAAGTGATGAGGGTGCGAAGTTTGAAGAGAGCTTGAGTTTGCTTGTCAATCACTTTCTGGCCATTATCAGGGTTGTTGTGCTGTTTCTATACAATGCAAATTCGTTTGTCAAAATTTTCCTTGATTCTTGTGTTGGTTGAATATTATTTGATGACAAATTAGATTCAATACTTCAAATCGAGACGTGAATCAACAAACTGTTATTCAGTTTGTTTCATAAACAAGTAAATAAAGTCAATGCACATGTGAATATGTTGATATGTTGGTACAGTTGATTTCTAAGGATATGTAAAGCCCAAAGCAGCATTAGGAAAAATATTGGGCCTCAGGAAGGCCCTTATAAAACTATTCCAGCCCTCATTTTTTGTGGTTCTTAATGTGGGGAACTAGCCTTGCGAATGGCCAAAAAAATTAATTAAAAAAATTTGAAAATTCAAAAATACAAAAGTCTTAAAAAAAAATTAGAATTTTTTAATATTTTCTTTTTCTTTTTTTTGCAAAAACTTTAAAATTTGAAAAAGCTGATGTGGCATCAAAGATGCCACATCAGCCTACCCATGATTTTATTGGGAACTGCGTTCCCATGGCTAGGGACCCCCCCAAACTTAGGGCCTTATTGGGGCCCCATATTTACACTCATTGAATGAGTGTTTCGTTTACCAAATTCAACATGTTGTTTGGGCAACTTCTGTTATATTGTATTGATTATTGAAGTTTTTTTACTAACATAAACATAGCCTCATATCATATGAACTGTGCTTTTCTTTGCAATATGAACTAATCATCTAGACGACGCTATTTGGTGAGCGTAAAATGGAGAGCCGTGAGCAGGGATTCAAGATTCTGTGAGTAGGAATGAACTCTTAACTCAAAATCAATAGATTAATTAAAAAAACAACAAGTTTTTCAAGAGATAGTAGTTTAAAATGCAATTCTAAGGCCCTATGTACATATTTATAGGTGAAGTTTATTATTTTGATAATAAATTCCCGCTCACAGCTCACGACTCAGGAATCCCCACTCACAAAATAGCATTCCCCCTAATCATCTGAGCTACATTGATCTCTTAAAGATGGAAACAAAAAAAATCTACTTCTAAATTTTTACAGGATGTCATGTGTGATGTGTTTGACTGTTTGTTCACCAAGAGTAGGCATTAAGTATACTTTATTTAAAAAGCATGGCTCCATATTTGTATACCGGTATTGTATACAACTACATGAAAATACTTACCAATATGACAATGCAGTAAAGTATAGAATAGTATCGAAATGCAAGACTCAAGTTTATATAAGGAAAAACATGTGGCCAAAAAGTCACTTATGCCACATTTAACTAAATATGGACTATCTAAATTCCTTAATCCCTAAACTGTACTATGATTATGTTTCACCAAAAATCCCTCAAAATGGGTCATTTTTATAGCAAAGGCAAAAATAGTTTGAAAATGAAAACTTGGTGCAATTTACCATAGGATCTAGTAGTATACTACTTTATTATGCTGTAATAAAAAGATGGAAGACCTTTATTGCATAAATTGCAAGATCATAAGGTTTGAGGTGAGAAATAGTTTTTTTTGGGAGCATACAATTTATGGGCAGCTCTAATTTGGGGAGGCTTCTACACAAGAAGATTTCACTTTTTTTATTGTAGTTTTTTAAGTTGATTTCATAATAGAGTTGGTCATATTCCTAAAAACTTTGTAATATTTTGAATTGACAAACACATACTAAAAATACATAGTACAAAATTAGCTTCAAAAAAATTCTCATACAAAGCCATTTTTTCCAACAATTTTTAACTTCCACATACTATATTCTTTTTAAAACATGAATGGTGGAATTTTAGATTTTAGCTAGCTTTAAAGGAGGAGAAAAAAGGAAATTGACCAAAAATTGTGGCTTTGACAAGCTTGGTCAACATAGGGCCACTTATAACAAATGTGAGGTATAGGGTAGTAAGCTAAAACAATTGCTTTCATGGAATGTGAATGGGTCAAATCTAACATGGGAATATCTCTATCCCTTAACCTTTGGGCAAGATCCCAAAATTTCAGATGTAGTGTAAAAAATTCTACCCAAGCTGCCCCTTGAACAAACAAAACTACATTTTCCATCATAACTTTTTCTTTACAAATTGAAACAGCTTGAAAATTGTTGTATTGGAAAGCTACTCCTTGGACAAACATCCTCCAAAAAGTTTTGTGAAAATTTATTTACTATTTTGCAAGTAATAACATGCCCAAAATTGCTATATTGCCAAAAATATATTGTTCATAGCTTTCGGGGTTAACTAATAGTTTGCAAACTTGGAGAGGTTACTAGTGTAAAATGTGGAAACTTTGTGAGAAACACTATAGGATGAATTTTGTTTTTTAAATTCACAAATTAGAAATTGTGTATAGATGTGATAGGGTAGATAAAGTTTGTTTTAAGTCAAAAAATATATAATATGGTGTTTTTTATTCAACCCAATAGGAAAATAGATACCTTAAGCCTTAAGGTGGATTTGAATGCCAAAACATGTACATAAATAGGATCCCGTAAAACACCCTTGTCTCTCACAGTCACAGGGTTCCTTAGATTTTCAAGGAGTAACCTCCTCGAGTTCACAAACTGCTCTGATTTGTAAACATTAAAAGATATTTGCAAAACAATGAAAGATATTTACAAAACACTGAGAGGTACGTCCAAATCATAACACATGCAAATCTTGAAGGAAGTTAGTTGTATGTAAAATATTAGAAAAACCTCCAATGTTTAACCCCTGACCACCTGGAGTTGTTCTAGGGTTTAGGAGAAAATGGGGGTTTAACTCCTAAAGGATGTTGTTGTTTTGTATATGAAATCTTGTGTTGTATACAGATGGGGCATTTGGGTAGCACATGAATCTTATTGGAGTTGTAAATTTCAACCCATGTTATAAACATACTTTTAATGAATTGAGATTTTTTGAGATTTTTTTTGTATTTGTCATATAGTCATTTCTTCAAGTACTAAATGGTCCTTGTACAAATACATACAATATTTTTGGTAGGCAACATCCTTTAGGGGTTAATGAACACCAAAGCTTAGAAAATTACATTCAAAAAATGTGACCGTAGGATTTGAAAAAAGATTACCTTCTCTGCTGATGGAGACCAGGCACAACTATTTTCACCGTATGAATCAAGAGAAAAAGTGAAATCAACTTGGGATCCCAACGAAAGAATCCCGTCGCTGGGGCACTTACGGGTAAAGGATGCGTAATGTCTACCTTTACATAATTAATCCATAAGTACTGAAATCAGTGAAATGTGTTGTACTGTACTTCGAGTTGTTTAAAAATCAAGCAGGGAACATATGCATGTACTTTATCTACGTTGTCTAGACTTTCGTATCAGTTAATGTTAGCAATTCTGAGAAGTTTCTAGTCCTAAATGCACTGATCAGGATACTTCAAAGAAAAAAATGACAAGGAACTAAAATCGTATAAATAATCCTAATCTGATTAAACTTTTGGACGTCCAAGTTCAAAACGTTTTTGTATATCCACACTTAACCCCTAAAGGACCATTGTCCCTTTGGGGGACAAATGGGATTTTGGGCATGTACCTATGACTAAATTACTTTGCGTGATTTTTTGAAACTTTTATTGAAGATGAGGAATTCAAAGATTTACGTGGGAATGTAATTTTTTCTTCATTCCGACATTTATTGAAGATGTTAAAAATAAAAATTTGGAAAATTTTACTCCTTGGGCAACCAAAAACTTCTTTAAAAATTTCATTTTTATCAAATAAAAATCTGAAATAGGTTCTTTAGACTTATATAAACATGGGGAGCTTTGAATCATTCAATTTTGATAAATGAGTTGAAAGTTATGAGAAGTTTTAGTTTGCTAGTAGGTGCGGTTTTGCTCTAAAAAAATAACTTATAAACTTCTTTTTTGAATGCAAATTTAACATTTTTGCAAAAAAAACTATTGGAAAGGGTGAAGATTGCTTGCTAGAATAATCTCACCATTGGGATTATTGTGATTCAATTCCATTGTTAGGTAATTAACAATGTAAGATTTTGTTCAATCTCAAACCGTCTTCTATTTAATGTTTTTTTTAAGAATGAAAATTAAGTACTTTTTGTTTTGGTTATTTTCTAAAGATTCTCAACTCAATTCCCCACCATAAAAAATTAAATCTCAAAACTCCATGGTGCAAAAAATTTAAGTTAAAAAAGTTCAAAGTCAAATAATCTAGTCGTGCAAGGTGCAAAAAAGCTTGTTTTTTACACTTTAAATGCAAATATCTTGCAATCTGTGTGGTCAAAGTTTTTAAATTTTGAATGACACATTCTTATACAAGTCTAGTACAAGATCCTATGGTCAAATATGCAAAAAGACTAATCTTCATACTTTTTTACTCTTTGCCATAGAAGTGGCAGTTTTGAGTATCTTTTGACAAAATAAAGGCCATGGTCCTTTAGGGGTTAAGGTAGCCACACCCATAACCATCATTGTACCCATAATCATCACCTTTGAAATCTTGGAAAATATGTGGAAGTACATAGATGTAATGACAAGGATGTACAACATGTGAACATGAAATCTAAATAGTGGTTATGGGTGCAATGACACTTTGCTTTTTAAAAATTCATAACTTATTCTCACACTATTCAAATAATACATTCGAAAGTACAAACTTATTATTTTTCTTTTGCTAATAAGATCTTATAATTTGTTAGATGTTTATTAATAATCATCATGTTCAAAACCCTTAGTGTGACGGTTATGGGTGCTGCTACCTTAGGCCCTCTTTCAGGATCTCCGAGTGTTACACGTTGCCAATAGTTGGGGTTGCATTAAGGTAATTCACGCGACGTCTTAGATCCAAGTCCCATTGAATCTTCATGGAATTTTCAAAATCTGATTGGTTGAAAGCCTTAAAATTGGGACCTTTCACCACACACACACCAGTGTTCTAAGTTTCAGGTGTTAATTCATTAAAAAAGAAATGCTTACACGGGTAGCACTCTTTGGGGGAATTTAGCATTAGAAAAAGTGAGACTTTATGTCATAGGTTGGATACCTGTATGCACTAAAAACATAAACCCCATCTTTTACACCGTATTCATTAAATTGGGAATTTTGTAACATTTTGGGTTTAAGGTGACCAACTTAAACCGATCATTAGGGTACAACTTGGGAATCTAGTTTTCCCAGTTTAATGAATATGGTGTTCTTGGAATTTGACTCAATTGTTGTTATGTAAAAATCATATAATTTTGTAACCCTTTCACAATTCTACAAAGTTGGGATCTAGAGTTGAATGAGGGCTTGTAGGAGTTGGGATGTGGTACGTGGGATGTAGTGGCCAATAGGAACCATAAATCTAAGTTTGATAATTATATACTACTACGTTCCACATCCCACCATGGTTGTTACTTTGAGCAAGATTTGACTGTTGAACAACACAAACAAACACACAAAACAAATGGCACAGACAGACATGTACATCCACTCTTGCTTTCTAGAGCATTTTTAGGAGTTTTAATGTAAAATAAAAGAAGGATCAAATTACTATTTTGCATTTTTACTATTTGAAAATTGATATGGCTTTAAAATCATATTTTGACTTCATATTGGCAACGATGAGTGTCATCAGCATGTACAAAGTAAATTTTTTTCAATTATTTTTTTATCATTTTTTATCATTTTTTGAAGTCAACTTTTAGTTGACTACATTGAATGGACATGAGTCCAATTGGGCAATTTTAAGGTAAACAAGCAAGCAAATGGACAGGCAATCCAATGTGACAACCATGCATTCCACCTTTGCAAGTCTACCTCAATACAAGATCCAAGCTTTGTTAGGATAAAGGCAAAACAAAGTACTAAAGACAAGTATGATATTCCATGCAAAAATATTGGTGATACTCAATATAAACTAAAAATTGGATCCATAGTTGTCACATTGAACAAATTGCTTGTCCGCTTGTTCATCCACCCCATACGCCCAATTGAGCTCTTGTTTGTCCAATGAAGTCAACTTGTAAGGTAGCCGCACCCATCAGCGTGACGGTCCCCATGGGCGTCACTGACATCATAATTAAAAAAACAAATGCTTATGAGTGATCGAAGTGATGGTTATGGGTGACAAAGTGATGGTTGTGGGTGACTAGTATGATGGTTTTGAGTACCCATCTCTCTATTTAAGAACCAACAAGCCTTGTTTTTAGCATCTCTTACACATGGTTCTTACAATTTCAATAATTTAGCACTTTGGAAAATACCTAAGCACACATGACTGTGTGGATAACTTCCCAAACTAAACTGATATTTTTTGTTCTTTGTTTCCAATCTAATGATAAATTTTTTGCCCTTGTTCAACTACCCTAACCATGCTAAAGTGCTTAAACTCATGCTTATGGGGGCGGCTACGTTAATTGATTTTAGAAAATGATAAAAAAAACTTACCTTGTACATGCTACCTACTGGTTATGCTGTATATTCATGATTGCAAACATGGTGTCAGGACGCAGATTTAAAGCCATGCTACATATTAAAGATAAAAAACAATAATTTGATTCTTCTCTTTTTTGGTTAAAACCTTAAAATGCAACATTGAACAAACTCCCGTCCCTTTGTTGTCCAAAGTGAATGGCTAAATGCTATTTCACAAACACGGATCTCTGAGTAGTGAGTTGGGATTTCTTGTCAAAATAATAAATTCCACCTATAATTGTGTATATAGGGCCCTACAATTGTGCATTTTAAACTATTGTCTCTTGAAAAGCTTGCTATTTTTTTAAATTATTTCATTGAATTTGAGTTAAAAATTTGTTCCCGCTCACAAAATTTTAAATCCTTGCTCATGACTTGCTATTTTAAGCTCACCAAATAGCGTCGTTTGTAACAACCTTGGTCCATACCGCCCGTTCGCTTGTCCTATCCAATGGCCAAATCTTGCCCAAAATAACAACCATAGTTGGGTCAAACAAAATGGTTGACACAAACATTGAGTGAAGTTCCAACACCTTGGCACAAAAACTTTAAAAAGTGCTAAGTAACATAAAGGCAAATTGAGGCGAACCGAAATGTGGGACTTCAGACATAGTGTAAATCGCCAAGTCCCATGTTTGGGCTTTCAACCAATGGGATCCTGAGGTTTCAGTGGGACGTGGGACGTCGTGGGAAACATAAACTTGCTTGACAGTACATGGCATCTGAGGCCCAGCCTGGGTGTTGTGATAAATGTTGACTTGCAGAAAAGTAGGGAAGCTGATACATCGAAATGCACAGAAGATTGTGAGGCAAGATCTCGCCAGGGAACACACCTAAGCCTGCTGAAATGACCACAGTGCACAAGGGTAGCTCTTTTGCAGACATGCAAGTGGCCCACTGCCCCCCTCTGCCCCCCACAGCCCCACTGATGAGACATTTCGTGTGCACAGCCAAGTTGCACCACAGCACCATCGCCACCAGCTCAGGTTTCAAGGCGCTACTGGGGTGCAGAGATTGGCATGTTGGCATTCCCGGCTACAACACTCTGCCATTTTCCTTCACTCCCCAGACCAGGTTGGTGACAGTGCAGCGCTGCTAGCTTTGTCATGGCTATGCGGCTCCGCTCTACTGAACTCACCCGCTGAAAGTTCAGCCTTGAATGTGGCTATACTTAGTATAATTACCTGCTAGCCCAACCTTCTACCAGGATTTTCTGTGTAGCTACAATAATTGAGCATATCACAGTGTTAAATCTGACGTTCTAGCGTGTTTCGCAGTGCTTTTAGCCGTTTGAGTTTGTTTGTAAAAATCTCGTCTGGGACCACTGGAAGTGGACCACTCACCGAAGAAGGTTCTGCTCTTTGGCACTTAGAATCGTCCGGATCTTTTACACTTAAATGCTCAAGGGTTCACCACACTTTGGTGTCATAGTCGATTGAAATCTCGCCCTTTTGTTGATATTTTTAGCACTTTTTTTTTCTTCTTCTTGGATGAATACCTTTTCAAGTGTATTTTTTGGCTTCTAAAGGTTGAGGGACAAAAAAAAAAAAAAGAAACCGGATAAAGTGACTGTAACTTTGTATTATTCACGTTTTTGTGCAATGAGGTTCATTGCGAATCTTGATTGTAGCTTATCTTATGAGCACTTGAAGATGAACCTGAAAGTTCGTTAGGATTCTCTAAATAAAGAAACAAATCAAGTATATTTTCATTTACAGAACAGATGTTCAGATATGGTAAACTGTTTAGAGATACATATCTTTTTTGTTTTGTTTGAGTCTAATGCTTATATTACGTGACCGTAATTTTAGATTTGACAAGTTGTTTAAGAGGATTGAAAGACTTCTAAATACTTTCAGATTTTAAATACTTTTGATTGTAATCAAACATTACAGAACCTCGTTTTATAAACAACGTTCTGCAGATGTTTCCCAAGTTATCAGTAAAATGTTTGTTTTAAGATCCCCATTCCCCACAACTACAATTTGAGACAACATTGGTTTTTTGTTTTTTTCTAACCATGTTCTTAAAACTCAAATAAGAACTTGGGAATACAGGTGTTAACCCCAAAAGGACCGTGGCCTTTATTTTGTCAAAAGACATGCAAAATTGCCACCTCTATGGCAAAGAGTAAAAAAGTTTGAAAATTGGTCTTTTGCATATCTAACTGTAGGATCTTGTACTAGACTACTCTAAGAATGTGTCATAAAAAACTCAAGAAATTGACCGTACATGTTAGAAGATATTTGTATTTAAAAAGTAAAAAAAAGCTTTTTTTGCACCTTCCATGATTAGATTATTTAACTTTGAACTTTTTTAACTTAAAATTTTTGTACCACAGAGTTTGGAATTCTATTTTTGCATGGTGGGAAGTTGAGTTGGTAACCTTGGGAAAAAAAAAAAAAACAAACAATAATTAATTTTTGTTCTTTAAAAAAAACATTAAGCATAAGAAGGTATGAGATTGAACAAAAACTTAGATTGCTAATAACCTTGCAATGGAATTGAAATGCAATGATCCCAATGGTGAGATTGTTCTAGAAAGCAAACTTCACCCTCTCCAACATTTTTTTTTGAATAAATGTTAAAATTGCATTCAAAAATGAAGTTTAGAAGTTATTTTTTCAAGAAGATGCTTGAATTGCCCAAAAAACAAGATTATCCATAACTTTCTCATAACTAGACCAAATGGAATCAAAGCTTCAGATGTAGTCAAAGATATGATCTATGAGATTTTTTTTTGTTTTTGTTTTTTTTCTTTTGTTTTTTTTTGTTTTCAAGTTTTTATAAGAATTATTTTTGCTGCCCGGAGTCCCCAAATTTGTGCTTATTTGGGCATAACTTTTGCTCCCTAGCATCAGTGGGAATAAAAATTGAATGCCCAGGCAGATTTTTGAATTCCCCATCTTCAATAAAAATTTCAAAAAATCATGCAAAGTAGATTGACCGTAGGTACATGCCTGAAATCCCAT